>OZ010599.1:38713273-38763273 GCA_963932145.1 Acanthosepion lycidas
AAGGTCATGCCCAGGACTTTCTGTTTACAAAATTCTGGAATAAATAAATATATGAATATATAAATAAATAATAATAATAAATTACCTCCTTATCCATATAGCAGTCTCTGCATATTGCAATGTATCTTTGAAGATCTTCAAAAAACTATCAAAATAAAAGGACCTTGAAATCCACATCTCAAAAATGAGAGCGTCAGCGATCCCTGTTGTAGTTGGAGCCCTCAGATTGGTTAAAAAAGATTCCAGTAGACTCATTGAAGGGATTTCTGGAAGCCCATACCTTAAAGAAATACAAAAATTGTTCTTACGAGTACAGCCAACGCCTATGTAAAATATGTTTGTGTATTTATTTAATTTTTTTTTTTTAATTGCACAATGAAAAATGTTCTGATGCCATTTCTGACCTTAGTGTTGGCGGGACACGGAAAAAAATGAGTACACACTAGAAATCAAAGGAAATAATAATAATAATAATAATAATAATAATAATAATAATAATAATAATAATAATAAATCTGCAACTTCTACGGGAAGGAAACTGAAAGAAACTGGTATGAACACCACCCAGACCCGGTTACGGAGATAGGAGCTGTTACAATTCTATGGGACTACACAATACACGCTGACAGAACAATCAAGGCCAACCGCCCAGATATTGTTATTAGAGACCACAAACAAAAACGGTGCCTCCTTATTGATATGGCAGTCCCTGCTGACTGCAATGTATCTTTGAAGATATTCAAAAAGCTGTCAAAATACAAGGACCTTGAAATAGAAATCACGAAAATGTGGCATATGGGAACATCAACAATCCCTGTTGTAGTTGGAGCCCTAGGACTGGTTGGAAAAGATTGCAGTAGACTAATTGAAGGGATTCCTGGAAGCCCATGCCTCAAGGAGATACAAAAAATTGTTCTGACAAGTACAGCCCACACTTTACGAAGGGCTTTATCTATGTAATTTTTTTTTCTTTTTTTTTTGTCAGTGGAAAGTGTCATGATGCCATTTCTAATCTTAGGTCCCTGGGCGGGACCCGGAAAGAAATGTGTAAACGCCAGAAATCAAAGGAAATAAAATATAATAATATCATCAAAGAGTTTTAACCTGTGAACTATTTGAACTTACTGATAAATCTTAATTTAATCATTGAATAAGGTCATGGTGACACCCAGCACTTTAAAATACCTGAGGGAAAAATGAAATTTAAAAAGTGGTTATAATGAATAATACAAAAAGTAGAAAGAAAAAAGCATTTTCCAATGATGATAGTAATAAAGGAACTGGAAATTTTATTACTCCACTTGGCTTTGTCAAACGCCCGAAGGTGGCGCTGTTGAAGTCTATAAAACGACAAACATTTTTCTTCATCTTTCTCTTTTCCTCCTCTTACTCCAAGATGTATCACGATGTGAAAATCATGTCCCCGCTGAGACATATCCATTTTCCCAATCGATTGACAACTGAAATCTCTTTTCCACTTTCCAACGCATAGCGTTTGCATGTGTCTTCCAAAACCACGACCTATAAAGTAAATCAACCTTTTCTTTGGTAGTCCCATCTCAGTGCAAGGTCGACTTGAGCTCGACTATTATAACCATGCTTAAAACCCCAACGATAAAGTAAGTATAAATTTTTCTTTAGTTCATCAAGCTATGCGCAAGGCTCACTTTTTGCTTGATCAGTATAACAATGCTTATCCTTACTTACTTCTGGACAAAAAAAAAACGGACATGCCTTTATAACCATGGTTAAAGCTGCGACAATGAAGGAAGTATAAATATTCTTTGATTGTTCCAACTCTGCGCAAAGCTAACTTGAGCTCGACCATAATAGTGATGCTTATACTCACTTATCCTGACTCCTGGACCAAAAAGAATGTGGATATACCTAAGGGACATCGAGAACTTTGTTTCACTACATATATAAAAAACTAATATATAAAAAAAAGAGAGAGAATAAAAGGTCCGTAGTAGAAAACCTCTTTTTTGTATGCTTCTGCATTATTTTTTTTACATATGAACTCACACCCACCCACCTACCATACATACGCCAAACAATCAGTCTTTAAATTCTATATACCCATGGAAATTCTCACATTCTATCGTTAAATATTAACAATTATGAATGCAGGTAATTATTTAAAGAAAAAAGGTACAAATGTAAAGATTTAAAAAAATACTAGGTTTTCTAATTCACTGAAGCAGACGTTAAACACATTATCACGTTATTGTCTTATCTTTTATTTCCTTCTTTCTATCGCTACCATACCAGGAATTTGCAGACAGGGAAAAGACAAGATATTGAAAGGCGTAACATAAATGCAAACTAAGAAACTAATGAATGATGGGTAATGGATAATAGCCAACCACTCGTATCCGAGTATACCTAACCACTAGGGAGGCTAGACAATCCCTGTTGCAGATGCCTGCTAAGGCACATTTTGTGTTTGTTCAACACCCACAGAGCCTACTTGTGGTTTATACTGCAATTACTATGGGAATGAAAAAAGCAAAATTATATCATAGTTGAAATTGAAATTATATTGTATTTTTTGTTTTATTTCGAGTTTATATTGGATGTATGACTTTCCCCATCCAGAAGAGACGAGTTCAACCCTTTTTTTAATTGTCTATATTTCTGAGATGTAACTATTTACACTATTTCCATTGTTCAGACTATAGTCCTCATCTTTATTGCCATATTCGCGACATTTCGGCCGCTGTACGCTCCGGCTTTCTTCAGGTGATATTTGTTGGAACTTCAAATCTGTATCCACTTTTCCATCAAGGAAACCAATCCTATAGCCCAAACCTGCTGTTACCAACTTGACTACAGGAGACCGTTTTAAATAATGCGTAATTGAATGAAGAATACAAGAACTTGTTTATTTTACTTCATTTTTACAATAAAAATAATTTAATAGGTTTAAAAAAAAAGTACAAAAATTAAAAATTGAGGCTGCATATAAAAATCCTACGATAAACAAAATTAATTCATCTGTAATGAATATCCCCATAACTGAGGACATTATCACATGGGTGACCACCATTCCAGACGGGACTACTATTTCAGACAATTATATTTGGAAGATTTTTTTTTTTTAATCAAGTTCACTCCCAAGCAGGATAGTGAAGCCACTATGACACAAAGAAGTTACTGAGTGTGGAAAAATTAAAAACAGAAACATTACTAAGATTCAAATTACCTGCTTAAGGAGCTATAGGAGTGATTTTCCAGAAGTAAATAGGGTTACAGGTTCAATTCCTGTTGTGGGTCATAATTTTTCTTCAGGAGGTCTCCTCAATCTAGGCTGGTTGTTATAAGCTTCAAAGTTTCAGAGAAATAAAAACAACAACAAAACAAAAAAAAAACAGGGATACCAACTGAAATATGTGTAAGTGCTAAAAATAAGATTTGTTGCAATAAATAATGCTAGATTAAAAAATCCATTTCAAATACACACACACACACACACATATATATATATATATATATATATATATATATATATATATATATATATATATATATATATATATATATATATACATATATACAATATTAGTGGTAAATATACACATACATATGCAAAATATATAAATATATCTACATACACATACATATATATTTTGTATAAAAAAAATTCCAAGAGGATAGAATCCAAGTAGAACTCAATGTCCAGGACAGAGTAAGGATATAATAAAAAGGCTTAAACATTAATATTCCATGGTGATAATTTATTCCATTAGAATCGTAAATACGATCCAATTCATCAGACCTACAAATTCAAAAAGAAAGCAGAAAAAACAACTCCGGAATTTTTTTTTTTTTCTGTTTTCTTTTTGAATTTGTAGGTCTGATGAATTGGATCGTATTTACGATTCCAATAGAATAAATTATGACCATGGAATATTAGTGTTTAAGCCTTTTTATTATATATATATATATATATATATATATATATATATATATATATATATATATATATATATATATATATATATATATAAGCAGCATATTTTCATTCAAACAGGTTTGGTTAAATAACTTAGATATATTATGTCGATTAGTTTTCGCTGTTATCCTTTAAAATTTACACTGGCGTCAGAATTGTAGTCACAGATCCAGTTTACACTGGATTGAAAAAGCAAGCATAATTTCAGTTTATACTAGAGTTAGAAAGTAGACATATGCTTTTGTGAATACTGTATGTATAGCTGGCCACTTATATTCGAAGATTACCCATCTACTAGTTTGGCTAGCCAAACCCTGTTGCAGACGCTCGCTCAGGCGCATTTGTGTTTGTTCAGCAACCACAGAATCAACCTGTGGGTTATACTGCATCTATGCTTAGCAGACCTCAGTTACAGTTTCTGGGAAAAGGCGTGTTATCTAGCGTGATCAATAATCTGTACATGCCCTCGGCGACGATTATTTGTGACTTCGTGCTAGCATAGCTATCGACGGCCCACAAAGGTTCCGTCTACCCAATTTCCCTCACAAGGCTTGGGTCAATCCGTGGTATGGTTTTCAGGCACTTTCCAAATGTGCCGCACGCTGGGATTGAACCCTACTGTTAATACTAGTGTCAAAACGCTAGACACAGGGCTTGTTTACGCCAAATTCAAAAGTTTTGTTTATACTTGAGTCAAGAAGGTAAACATCGGCCATGTTTATAACTCAGTCTACATCGTGTTCTCTGGAAGGTACTTTCCTTTGGGTACTCTTACACCCCTGCAAGGGATTTTGTCGGTATATTGAAAGCCCTATTGAAAGCCCTTATATGTACTGAAGAGTTCTTTGCAAATAAAATGCTAAGTAAGTACTCTAACTTCAAATATAACCTATTATCGGCAAGCCTTACCCTAGCCTCTGCCTGAAAATTGACAGTACCACAAACCCTACTACTTTAACATAACCGTAAAGAAAATCCCATGAACAATTGGCGATTTTACCCCACAAAAGAATTTGAAAAAGATTTAAAATTAAATATTCAATGAATACCAAAATAAATGATTAAAATGCCGAACGCCTAAACGCTGAATTAGGGAGAAATAAAATTTAAATCTCTATATATAAAACAGAGGATGTCTGTGCGTGTGTGTGTTTGTTTGTGTGATACTTTTTCACTCGTGATCGATCGAACCGATTTTGACCAAACTTATGATGATAGGTTCTTAGCGTAAAAAATCGATGCTTGTTAAAAAAATCAATAATCGATAAAGCCAATCATAAATTGATAAATTCAACATTTTTCCTCCGATCTCATTCAAACTGGGCATGTAGGTTACTTACATCATGACGAGCTCAACGATACCTCATTTTTATTTCTACGCCACTGTGTTTAGCGAAAAAACCACAAAAAAACGAAAAATCGATTTCAACACAAATTGATTTCAACTCAAATTTTAAACTAAAAGCTCCCTCAATTTTCAAGCAATCTAATACAAACTTCACTCAATTGTAGCCAACAATAAGTTGATTGTTTAACAGTCATTTAACTTGATAATTGAGCCCACCCATATAGTGAAAACCTGCGTAAATAGCGAAAAATGGCGATTTTTACTGGTTTCTTTCTTATTTTTGTTGATCTTTCAATTAATTTTCATTAAATTTAACAATTGCTTTATAAATTTATCCTGTTTTACATCCCTGGTCGCTCACTGAGAAATTGAATTTAAAAAAATTCCAAAATATTAGGCAGGTGCAAAAATAATGACGTAATAATGTCGTTTTTTGACGTTAAAAAATACGTCAAAAAACGACATTATTACGTCATTGTTTTTGCACCAACCTAATAATTGTGGTCTGAAGTGGGTCTTCATGTTGCCTGATTTACCCCTTCATGTCCTCGGCTAACTTCGATTGAATAAATACAGAATACTTCTGTTATATCAGTAACTGCATTAATTCAAAATGTTTTTTTAATGAATACATTAAAGTATTTGAAGCGGACAGACTCTGTTATATCTAAACATGATGTTGTTTTTGCTCCATTCTAATTGAACGCTTTTTTCTGATCGATCAGCTCGGTATAGCTGCTAATAAAAGATATTTTCGACTGTTTTATAATTTTTAAACATTTAACCTCAGTATTTATTCATTTATTCCTGATTTATTTGTTCTTTCTTTCTTTCCTTCCTTCCATTCTTTTTCCTTCGTCCCTTCATTTCCTTTACGACTTTTTTCCTGTTTTCCTTCATTATTTATTTCCTTCTTTCCTTCATCACTTTCTTTACCCCTTCCTTCTTCTATGCCTTCCTTCCATCGCCCCTTCGTTCCTTTACGCCTTCTTTATGTTTTCCTTCATCACTTCCTTCCTTTTTTCCTTCATCACTCTTTCCTCCATCCTTTTCTTGCTGTTCTCCTTCATTGCTTCTTTCATCCCTTCTTTCCTTCATTCTTTCCTTCACTCCTTCTTCATCCTTCTCTTTCATCACATCCTTCCGTCATCTCTTCCTTCATTCCTTTTATTTGTTCTTTCTTTCCTTCATCTCATTCTTCATCTCTTCCTTCTCTTATACATTCTTTGCTGTTTTCCTTCTTCACTTCCTTCCTTCTTTCCTTCGTTCCTACATCCTTTCCTTCCTGTTCTCCTTTATTACATCCTTCATCACATCGTTCCTCTTTTACGTCATCCCTTCCTTCAATCCTTTCTTCATCCATTCCCTCTTTTATTCTTTCCTTCTTGTTCTCCTTCATCACTTGCTTCATCACTTCTTTCCTTCACCCCCTTTCTTCACTCCTTTCTTCATCCATTCCTTCTTTCATACTTTCCTTCATGTTCTCCTTCATCACTTCCTTCATCACTTCATTCCTTCACCCCCTTCATTCAATCCTTTATCATCCATTCCTTCTTTCATACTTTCCTTCTTGTTCTCCTTCATCACTTCCTTCATCACTTCATTCCTTCACCCCCTTCATTCAATCCTTTATCATCCATTCCTTTTTTCATACTTTCCATCTTGTTTTCCTTCATCACTTCCTTCATCACTTCTTTTCTTCATCCCTTCCTTCACTTCTTTCTTCATCCATTCTTTCTTTCATTCTTTCCTTCATGTTCTCCTTCATCACTTCCCTCATCACTTCTTTCTTTCATCTCTTCCTTCACTCCTTTCTTCATCCTTTCCTACTTTCAATCTTTCCTTCATGTTCTCCTTCATCATTTCCTTCATCACTTCTTTCCTTCATCCATTTCCTTCACTCCTTTCTTCATCCATTCCTTCTTTCATTCTTTCCTTCATGTTCTCCTTCATCACTTCCTTCATCACTTCATTCCTTCACCCCCTTTTTCACTCCTTTCTTCATCCATTCCTTCTTTCATTCTTTTCTTCTTGTTCTCCTTCATCACTTCCTTCATCACTTATTTCCTTCATCCATTCCTTCACTCCTTTCTTTATCCATTCCTGCTTTTATTCTTTCCTTCTTGTTCCCATTCATCACTTTCTTTATCACTTCTTTCCTTCATCGCTTCCTTCACTCCTTCCTTCATCCATTCTTTCTTTCATCTTTTCCTTCGTGTTCTCCCACATCACTTCCTTCATCGCTTCTATCCTTCTTTCCTTCATCCCTTCCTTCACTCCTTTCTTCATCCTTTCCCTCTTTTATCCTTTCCTTCCTGTTCAACTTCATCACTTCCTTCATCACTTCCTTCATCACTTCTTTCCTTCATTCCTGCCTTCATTCCTTCCTTCACTCGTTCCTTTCTTTCATCCTTTCCTTCCGTCATCACTTCTTTCTTTCAGCCCCTTCTTCACTGCTTTCTTCATCCTTTCCTTCTTTTATTCTTTCCTTTCTGTTCTCCTTCAGCACTTCCTTCCTTCATTCCTTCCCTCATCCCTTTTGTTCTTCATCCCTTCTGACCTCCTTGCTTCTCTCTCTACTTTCCTTCTTTCTTTCTTATCTCTTTTCCTACTTTCTTTCTTTCTTGCCTTCATTCGTTCCTTTTATCTTTCTTACCTTTCCTTCTTTCTTTAATGTATTTCTCTTCCTTTCTTCCATTTTTTTTTTCTTTGTCCTTTTCTACATTTCATTTTTTTGTCTCTTTGTTTCTTCATGGTTTTCTTTCTTTCTCCTTTTCTTTCTCCTTTTCTTTCCTCCCTTCTTCCTTTCCTCCACCCTCTTTTACTTTCTGCTTCTTTTCTTCATCATGCTTTCCCTAAATTCCTCTTTTGGAAGAAAATTTTTTTTTCGGTTCTATATTGAACTCCTGATTAATGCTTTTAATTGACATTAAAAAAAAAAAAAAGAGAGAAATTAATTTGAGAACAATTTAAAAAATATGTCCATCAAATTTATTGTTTATAAAATTTATTTACTTATTAAAAGTAATTAAAATCTAAAAAGAAGGAAAAAAATGCATATCAAATTTTAAATACATTTTAATTAGAGTTTCTTTCAAAATATTAAGTGGAAAAAATGTATTTAACAAAAGCAAACTTTTTTTCTGAAATAATTTGTTTTGCTTTTTTTTTTTTTAGAAGACTTTAAAACTCTGCAAATTAATATTAATTAACATTGACAAATTTCAATTAAATTCTGTAATTAAAAAATCCCTCTTGATCTGCAGTTGAACCAAAATTAGTTTCTAATTAATTTTTTTTTAAATTTAAAAGAACTTTGTTTGGGTGACAAGCGAATCTATGTGTGGGTTTGTGACATATGAGTGAGTAAGAGAAAACAGAATGCACGTATGACAAGCAATGGAGAAATTTTGTTTTTATTTATAATGTGTATGTATAAGGTTGTGTAGTGTTCAGCAGTAATACTTCGACCTTTGAATATAGCATACAGTGGAACCTCGATTCATGAATTTAATTTGCTCCTGAAGGCCGTTCGTAGCCTGAAATGTTCGTAAATCGAAACTATTTTTCCAGTAGGAATCAATATAGAGAAAAAAAAGGTCACTGTACAATAAAATTGGAAAAGAAAAGCATGGCACAACACACGAATTTATACAACATGGCGATCGACTCAGAAATGATTCCGTTCCGGTTAACTCGGTTTGGCAACATTGTTCGAGAACCAAATTTTTGTTCGATAACCGAGGCATTTTCATCTCAAATTTTCTGTTCAAAAACCGATTTGTTCGATATGTGAGACGGTCCAGAACAGAGGTTACAATGTATTTTGAAATACCTTTTTAATACTCAAAATCGTATATCGCCTACCCAAATTTCCAATGGCCCAACACTTTTTGTTCAGGTGTTCATCGACCACCCAACAGTTGAAATCAGCCACTGGTGGGCAATATCACCCAGTTTGTGTGTAGGCCATTAATACATAAATTCAAAGGCCATTGCTAAATTTATTTGAGTAACACAATATACCTGAATAATTTTTATTTTATTTTATATGTTAATTAATTCTACTTGCTACCTTCATTTTTTTATTCGTTGATATTTTAAAACTTTCTACTGTTTCAAGCTATTACTTGGAGTAGTTTGAATTGCTCCCGAAATATTATTTGAATATTGTTTTCCATTCTTAATTAGGTCTTTTTTCAATTCCGGCAAGTTTCATTTAATGTATGAAAAAGGCGTGGCAATATTCCTTAAAATTACTAAAGCGGGCACTTATCAATATTTTTATTTATTTTTTTTTTATTGTTCTCTATTTTTACACAGATTCTAAACTCATATTTCTATCACTCAATAAATTTAAATTACCTTTAAATTTTTCTTTTGAGATTGTACAGTGTGTGGGCAGAAATACCTCTCACATATATCTCCAAGAAATACCTCTGAGAAATGCCACAGATTTATACCTCCAAGAAATAACTCCGGGAAATAACTGCCACATATACCACCGAGAAATGCCGCCGACATATGCCTCCAAGAAACACCTCCCACATATAGCTCTCAGAAATACCTCCCACATATACCTCCGAGAAATATCACGCGTATATACCTCTCAGAAATACCTATCACCTATACCTCCACAATATACCTCCAAGAAACATCTCACATAAATACCTCCTAGAAATACCTCCCACATATACCACCAGAAATATCCTCCATATATACCTCCGAGAAATACCTCCCACATATACCTTCCAGAAATACCTCCCACATATACCTTCCAGAAATACCTCCCACATATACATCCTATATATACCTTCCCACAAAATGTTAATTCATTAGAGGCACTAGTCTCTTTATCTAGCTAATGTATATGGGAGGTATTTCTGCGAGGTATTTCTGAGAGGCATTTCTCGGAGGTCTATATATAGAAAGTATATTTTTCATGTTACAATAAATTAATCACACCAAACCACGAATTTCTTTATTAAGAATTTCTTTATTAAGTTTTATAAAAAATTATATGCGTTCTAGTAAACTGACCCCCTCCCCTATAGAAGCCAAAACAAATATGATCATATGATGTGATTTCTTAAAATGTCAAAAAAACCCCTAAATAACTAATTAATTTTTTTTCAAAGGGGATCAATTTATAATAAATTTGCATAGCAAACAGGATCCCTATAAACTTTTATAAAATTTAATAATAAGTTGTTTCTATTTTTATTTTCCTGATCTACAATGTGTGCCAAATTATTATCGAGATTGACAACACTGAGCTGCGCAATCACTGAAATTTTCGTACTGATCCGCGCAATGTAAACAAACTGGCGCCATATTTGTTATCAACACGGTGTTTTGAGCGTGCCAAATTATTAGAAAGGCTTAGTAAAATTCCCAGAATTGAGCAAAGAAAACGTCTATTAATGTTGCACGTGAATGTTTATGATCAAAAGAAGCTAATAAATAAGATAATCAAACAAATAATAACAGATACAAACAAAGGTACAGTTTTAAACAAATTTATAAGGAATGTGCTTTCCCTGTTCTGAAATTACTTGAAGAAGTCGACCATCCATAGAATTTGTTAATTGTAGGATGTCATCTGCTGTAATGCCGCGAGATATGTCAAGAATTGCTTCACACAACTCAGCGTTGCTCCTGAATTATCGTCCGTTGGCTTACAGTCTTCGCTTCATGATGCTCCAAATGTTTTCGATTGGGTTCATATCCGGATAATTTGCTCGCCACTTCATTTTTCGAGGTCCATCGAAGCCTAACTGTTTCAAATATGCAGTAGTCTTGTGAGCAGCATGTGAGGGAGCATTATCTTGCATCAAAACAATGGCCCTTCTGAAGGCAACTCTTTACCTTTTCATCCACGGTTCAAGATGCTCCTTCATAAACGCTATGTATACATCAGCAGTCATTTTGACGCCATCAGGTACTCTCCATGGGCCCACTAATGTTTTTCCAATAATACCACCCCAGATCATTATGCCTCCACCGCCTTGTTGGCGTCTCAAACGCTGATGGCGATCTGTCCGTTCATTACCCAGCCTTTGCACCATCTATCTGGCCCATCAAGTGTTGCTCGAGTTTCGTCTGTGAACAAAACTTTAGAGAAGTCAATCTTCATATTGTCCTCGGCCCATTTCAATCGATTTTGAATGTGATTTCTCGTCAACGCAGGCTTCGATACAGGTTGACTGTTGTTGCTATTTCCCTCAGATACCGACACCGAGTACTTTTAGACACAGTAGGATCCCCAATGCGATTGAAAAGCTCTTGACTGGTAAGTCCAGGGTTCTTCGTGGCCTCTCGTTTAAGTCGTGACATGAGACGACGTGAATTAACACTCGGCTTGCCTTTATCTGCCCTTTTGCGTACTTGTGTAGGGTCGGCGGTGAACTTTTTCACTGTTTGAAGACACCTCCCTATCATTTTAGAAATTTCTAAGGTAGATTTACCTTTTTAGAGTTCTGAGGGGATAGTTTTCTTTTCAGCATTACTTAAACTGCTTTTACGGCCAATCTTTTCACTAAATTCTTATACTTTTTTAATAATTTGGCACGGTCAAATAACCCTGCTGATAACAAATATGGCGCCAGTTTGTTTACATTGCGCAGATCAGTACGAAAATTTCAGTGATTGCGCAGGTCAGTGTTGCCAACATTGTATGAAAATTTTGTGTGAATTGATTGGACGGTTTTTGAAATATTAGAAATAAAGTTATCTCGATAATAATTTGCCACGCAGTGTATAGTAATATGGAAACATATAGAAAATATTATTTCTGGTTGTATCACCTATTTCTTACCCTATTTGCATTGTTTAGAGTGTTGTTCTTATCTTTATTGTCATATACACACTGTTTCGACCATTGTACGCTCTGGCCTTCTTCAGGAGATATACGGATTTTGAACTGAACCCTTTATTTAGTTCAAGGGGGTAGATTGTCTTAGTTCCACATGCCATGCCTTTTCTAGAACATGGTGGTGAAGATGATGATCTATATTTAAATTTCTTTACAATATGTAATGTTGTGCTCCTGTCACTAATAAAATATCTTGTTTCTCTGTGACTGTGTGTGTTTTGAACAACCTATGGATATGTTTATATATCTGAAATTGACAAATATTTTAATATACTATTACATGTATTTATTTACAATATAATGAACAACCTTTGAGTTGCGAAATAATATCTCACAACATATCTTCTTTTTCTTTTTCTTTTATGTGCCATGTGGCTCTACAGAAGGATGCTGAGAATACCATGGATGTAGCATATGACCATCAATGACAAAGAAAAAGAAAACAAACATACTTTGAATCAGAAAGAGGCAAGGATCAGAGATGTGGTTCTACAGAAGGATACTGGGAATACCATGGATTGAGCATGTGAGCAACAATCAGTGTGTTGGCAATCATGGTTTTCCCCAACATCCTGTCATTTGTAGATCTTAGGTTTTTTTACTATCTCTAGTAATCCCTGTTCTACAACCATTTACACAAGCTTGTCAAGTAGGTTATACGCTGCTCTCCTCTATCCCTCGTGTATTCAATATGGCCCATGAATGTTAAAATCATTCGAAGTATAAGTGTCCATCTTGTTTCTAGATTCCTTAAAACTTCATTGTTACTCACAAGCTCCATCCATGGTATTCTCAGCATCCTTCTGTAGAACCACATCTTTGAGGCTTGTCTCTTTCTGATTCGAAGTATAGGTATCCTTTTTGTTTCCATTTTTCTTAAAACTTCCTCATGGCGCACATGCTCCATCCATTTTATTCTCATCATCCTTCTGTAGACCCACATCTCAGAGGCTTGTCTTTTCTGATTCAAAGTATAAGTGTGTTTTTTTCCTTTCCATTTTCCTTAAAAATTCATTGTTGCTTACATGCTTCATCCATGGTATTCTCAGCATCCTTCTGTAGATTCACATTTCAGTTGCATCAAGTCTCTTCTTCATCTTGTAGGAGATAAATTGTCCAGCATCCACTGGCATATAGGAAGACCTATATTAGATTTGTTCAGTTCTATGTTTCTAATGAAATTTTCCTATTTTTTTCATAATTTGGTTAGTTTTTTGAATGCATTTTACGTTGTCCAAAAGTGCTTTTGGAACATTTCCTAGATATTTCTATTTTTGCACTCATTTGATTTTGGTATCGGCAATTGGGTTGTTTATTTTGCTTAGCCACCATAAATTCTATCTTCTTACAAATGATGCTTAGTCCTTTCTTCTCTCTTTCCTGTGTCATGTGCATATCAGCTATTGTTAAGATTATGGCCGCCAATAAGGAATCCTCGTAAGACTTCTAATTCTCTTAGGTTAAATAAGTTCAATTAAAAGACATGCCGTTGTCTTTGCTAAAATAATGTTTTAATTTTGAGTATTTTGTCTTATAATTGCAATGAAATCTTTAGAATTTAATATGAAAAAGAAAAAAAAGAAAACATTTGGCTTCCATGTCCATTTGAGCAAAAATCAATAGTTTGCTTTTAACAAAAATAAAACCACAATACGAAATTTGCATTTTTTTTTCTCTCTCTCTCATTTTAAAAGGGGGTTTCTATCTGGATGGAGAAAAAAGTATTGACTTTAAATAGAACGAGGAAAAATAATTCCAAAGAAAGATGATAACGAAAAGAATTTTAAAAATACTAAGAAAGGAGAAAAAGATAGAAATGAAAGATATAGTGAGAATTGAAAGAGAGAGAATAGAAATAGAGAGGGTGATAAATGAAAGGGAGGGTGAGAAATGAAAGAGGGAGAGTAAAAAATAAAAGAGAGAGAGTAAGAAATGAAAGAGAGAGAGGAATGAAAGAGACAGAGAGTTAGAAATGAAAGAGAGAGAATGAGAAATGAAAAAGAGAGAGTAAGAAATAAAAGAGAGAGAGAATGAGAAAGGAAAGAGAGAGAGATTAAGAATGAAAGGGAGAGAGTGAGAAATGTAGAGAGTGAGTAAGAAATGAAAGAGAGTGAGTGAGAACTGAAAGAGAGAGAGTAAGAAATGAGAGAGAGAGAGAGTGAAAAATGTAAAAGAGAGAGTTAGAAATGAAAGAGTGGGCATGAGAAATGGAAGAGAGAGAGTTAGAAATGAAAGAGTGAGAGTGAGAAATGAAAGAGAGAGAGAGTAAGGAATGAAAGAGAGAGAGAGAGCGTGAGAAATGAAAGAGAGAAAGAGGTATAAAGAAAAGAGACAAATAATAGAGAGATACAAAAGAGAGAAAGAGAAATGGAAAAAGAGAGAAAGTGATAAATTAGGAAGAAATGAGGCAGTAGAATAGAGAAAGAGAGGGAAAAGAGAGTAACAAGAAAGTGAAAGAGGAGAGAAAGAGAAAATGAAAGAGAGAGATGAAAGGGAGAAAGAGAGAAATCAGAGAAAGAGTGATAAAAGAGGAAAGAGAGAGAGAGAGAGATGAAAAAAGAGAGAAAGGAAGACAACACGATAAACAAAGAAAGAGATGAAAGAAACGAGGCAAAAGAAGTGAAAAAGCGATAAAAAAGAAAGAAAGAAAGAAAGGAGATAAAAGGAGGGGAGAGAATGATGGAAGAGATAGAGAGAGTAATTGTTATGGTCCGGTTCCTTGTACCACGTTGATAGTCCAAGGTAGAACCAATAAAGAAGAACTCGAATACGGATATGGAATAACACAGATATATTACAAACAGGAATATATACAAAGTACAAAGTGTTAGTATAAACAATCAGGTTTCGTAGTAATTGTCTGAACGCGACTCTGTTTCGGACTGCCTCTGACTCGACTGACTGACTCGCTCGCTCTGACAGACTGACTCTTGACGGACTTCACTCCAGACTTCAGACTGAACGGTATTTAGTCACCACCCACCCCACGAGGGCATCATGTGGCACAAGGCCGGTTTAACGTGGGATCTCCGAGCCCGTGGGCTCGGCCAAAAATATGCCCTTTGAACCCGTATAAACGGGTTCAGGGTCGGTTTACCTCCCCGAAAGAGACTCCGCCCTTCGGCGTAGCCTCGATCGGGTTCCTTCCCGCCCGAAGGCAGAGAGTTCAATCGATCAGCCGATTAGCCGGTCGCCCGACTTCGGACTGAAGTCCCTGCTTTCTCTTGAGGGGCAGTATTTATTACGTATGAAATAGTCCATTATGTTATTATGGGTAAGGTCCCATAACACCCCACTTCCGAAAATTTTGTGTATTCTAGACTATTTCTGGCGTTATTTGCGGCCTTGTTATATCGAATGTGTCGAAAATCGTGCCCAATACCTCTTCTTGAGGTGGACCGTTAGCATCCTGTAACGGTCTCTTCTTTATTTGGTTTACGTGTCTTCTGTGTGAGAATTTTTTTTCCTTGAACTATGTACATTGGACTGCCTCTGACTCGACTGACTGACTCGCTCGCTCTGACAGACTGACGGACTTCTGACAGACCTCACTCCAGACTTCAGACTGAACTCCCTGCTTCCTCTTGAGGCGCAGTATTTATTACATATGGAATAGTCCATTATGTTATTACGGGTAAGGTCCCCTAATAGCAATGGTAGATGACATTAAGATTAAAAGGGAGAAAAATGGCAGAAAGAAAAAGAGAGACAGGTAGAGAAAGAGATACAAGAGGAAGAAAAGAAAAAGATGAAATTGGAGAGGAAGACTAAATGGAGGTAAAGAGAGAATGAGAGTGGAAAGTAGAGAGAAAAAGGGAAAAAAGGTGAAAGTGGGGAAAGAAAGAGATAAAAAAAAAAGAGAGAAATAGAAAGATGAAAGAAGGGAGAGACGGAAATGAAAGTAAAAGAGAGATAAATGTTGAGAGAAAGATAAAAAGAAGGGAAGTGTTGAAAGAGAGGGGAAAGTAAGAAAAAGAAGAGAGAAAAAAATGCATGTGGACGAACAAAAGAGGCGAGAAAGAGAAAAAGGAAGGAAACAGACGGATGAAAGAGAGAAGAGAAAAGATGTAAAGGTGGTGGGAAATAAGGAGTTAAAAGATAAGAGAGAAAGGGGAAAAAATACAGGGTGCACCAGATATTTGAAACCTAACCTAATGTTACGCGGCATGCGCCTTATTTTAACACCCTCATTTCAATTTTCAATGCATTAAAAGCATTAACCTACCATCTTCTAGTCTTTATTCTGGTTGATTGATTTATTCTTTACAGCTTATCAACCCTTTCCAGGTTATTTAAAGCCAGAAAATATTTTTAGATTGTAAGAATTTCTTTTTTGAGATAATAATGATCTTAGTGATACAAGTCTTACTAATTTAGCCATAGTTAGTGGGAGGGAGAAAAGGTGGATATATACCTTTGGGAAAGGTCTTTACACATTGATGAATATAATAAACTCAACTGAAATTGGAACTCGGATTTCTGATTAACACTTCTGAGTCATTATCCATTACATCACCTGCACACCTAAGCTTACGGCATCAGGTATTTCCAAGTGGCCATCAATCTAGTTAATGACCAGGCTTGGCACTGATCATACAGGAACCCATGTTTTAACATGATATACCTTCCTATCTGACACGGGAAATGTAAAGACCCTACCATTCTCATGGCACCAGCTACAAGCCACAGTGACTTACAGAGTACCAGCTTCTTGAAAGCGGCCTGGAGGAATAGAAACATGATCCTGGGACATGTGAAGAACAATGAGCTCGTGATACCATCATTTTTTTTTCAGGATCAATTCTGTTCCCTTCATTGAGGTACTAGACATGGTGGTCAAACCCTGACCCAAGAAAGGTGGCAGTACATGTGACAGGAGGATTCTAGTCTCTCCCATATGAGCACATGACCCAGAAATGGTTAGCTAAGGATTTTCACAATCATGACAACCTCAACATCTGCTTTCTTTTAAGTTGATTCCCATGGTCAACTATGCAAGGGTGTTTATTGAGAAGGAAAACAACCGGTGAATCCCATTATGCCAAAGAATTACTGATGACTGCCATTGTGGATGTATTCACCGACATGTATGCAAACCACTTGATTGAGGCAGACAATCACTTCCGAAGCTAGATCAACACTATTCTTAAGGTTGAAAGTGGTTTTATTGAATTACGTTTTATCGGTTTTGCTCAGTTGAACATCGTGTAGTGTACATTCTTTTTAAGACTGCCTTATTTTTTTCAGCTGAATATTTTTTTCTTTGTATTATAATTAGTTCTCAATTACTTGGCACAATTCGTATAGAGAGAGAGAAAGTAATGAAAAGAAGAAGATCGAATATAGGGAGATATTAAAGAGAGAATAAAGAAGGAAGAGG
Source organism: Acanthosepion lycidas (assembly GCA_963932145.1). Lineage (NCBI taxonomy): Eukaryota > Metazoa > Mollusca > Cephalopoda > Sepiida > Sepiidae > Acanthosepion > Acanthosepion lycidas. The sequence goes on from OZ010599.1 coordinate 38,730,831, forward strand.
AGTAATGGGAATGATAAAAATCATAGAAGAAGAGGGAGGGGAGGAGGAGGAAGAAGAGGAGGAGGAAGAAGAAGAAGAGGAGGAGGAACAAGAAGAGGAGGAAGAAGAAGAAGAATTCGAAAAAGAAGAGAAGGAAGAAGAAGAGGAGGAAGAAGAAGAAGAATTAGAAGAAGAGGAGGAGGAGGAAGAAGAAGGGGAAGAGGAGGAAGAAGAAGAAGAAGAAGAAGAGGAGGAGGAGGAAGAAGAAAAAGAGGAGGAAGAAGATGAAGAAGAAGAAGACGAGGAAGAAGAAGACGAGGAAGAAGAAGAAGAAGAAGAAGAAGAAGAAGAAGAAGAATTAGAAATTGAAGAGGAGAATTCGAATATATTAACAAATGTTAAAGAGAAGTTAAGACGGAGAATGCTAAAAGCATTTGACAAAGATGGATACCGAATAAAGTAGAAGAAGGATGAACCGAGGAAAACATAAAAGAAGGATGTTGAAGAAAGAAAAAGGTTTCTAAAAGGCTTTGAAGGAGAAGAAGAAGAAGAAGAAATTGAAGAGGAAAAAGAAAATTGGAATACATTAAAGAATGTTGAAGAGAAATTAAGATGAATAATGCTAAAAGCATTGACAAAGAAGAGAAAGAAGAATGAACAGTGGAAACATTAAAGATGAATATTGAAGGGAGAAGAAGAAGAAGAAGAAGAAGAAGAAGAAGAAGAAGAAGAAGAAGAAGAAGAAGAAATGAAGAAGAAGATGAAAAGGAAGAATAAACAGGGGAAAACATTCAAGATGAATATTGAAGGTAGAAGAAGAAGAAGAAGAATGAACAGTGGAAAACATTAAAGATAAATATTGAAGGGAGAAGAAGAAGAAGAAGAAGAAGAAGAAGAAATGAAGAAGAAGAAGAAATGAAGAAGAAGATGAAAAGGAAGAATAAACAGGGGAAAACATTCAAGATGAATATTGAAGGTAGAAGAAGAAGAAGAAGAATGAACAGTGGAAAACATTAAAGATGAATATTGAAGGGAGAAGAAGAAGAAGAAGAAGAAGAAGAAGAAGAAGAAATGAAGAAGAAGAAGAAATGAAGAAGAAGATGAAAAGGAAGAATAAACAGGGGAAAACATTCAAGATGAATATTGAAGGTAGAAGAAGAAGAAGAAGAATGAACAGTGGAAAACATTAAAGATGAATATTGAAGGGAGAAGAAGAAGAAGAAGAAGAAGAAGAAGAAGAAATGAAGAAGAAGAAATGAAGAAGAAGAAGAAATGAAGAAGAAGAAGAAATGAAGAAGATGATGAAAAGGAAGAATAAACAGGGGAAAACATTCAAGATGAATATTGAAGGTAGAAGAAGAAGAAGAAGAATGAACAGTGGAAAACATTAAAGATGAATATTGAAAGAAGAAGAAGAAGAAGAAGAAGAAGAAATGAAGAAGAAGAAGAAGAAGAAATGAAGAAGAAGAAGAAATGAAGAAGAAGATGAAAAGGAAGAATAAACAGGGGAAAACATTCAAGATGAATATTGAAGGTAGAAGAAGAAGAAGAAGAAGAATGAACAGTGGAAAACATTAAAGATGAATATTGAAGGGAGAAGAAGAAGAAGAAGAAGAAGAAGAAGAAGAAGAAGAAATGAAGAAGAAGAAATGAAGAAGAAGAAGAAATGAAGAAGAAGAAGAAATGAAGAAGAAGATGAAAAGGAAGAATAAACAGGGGAAAACATTCAAGATGAATATTGAAGGTAGAAGAAGAAGAAGAAGAATGAACAGTGGAAAACATTAAAGATGAATATTGAAGGGAGAAGAAGAAGAAGAAGAAGAAGAAGAAGAAGAAGAAGAAGAAGAAGAAATGAAGAAGAAGAAGAAGAAGAAATGAAGAAGAAGAAGAAATGAAGAAGAAGATGAAAAGGAAGAATAAACAGGGGAAAACATTCAAGATGAATATTGAAGGTAGAAGAAGAAGAAGAAGAATGAACAGTGGAAAACATTAAAGATGAATATTGAAGGGAGAAGAAGAAGAAGAAGAAGAAGAAGAAGAAGAAGAAATGAAGAAGAAGAAGAAATGAAGAAGAAGATGAAAAGGAAGAATAAACAGGGGAAAACATTCAAGATGAATATTGAAGGTAGCAGAAGAAGAAGAAGAAGAATGAACAGTGGAAAACATTCAAGATGAATATTGAAGGGAGAAGAAGAAGAAGAAGAAGAAGAAGAAGAAGAAGAAGAAGAAGAAGAAATGAAGAAGAAGAAGAAATGAAGAAGAAGATGAAAAGGAAGAATAAACAGGGGAAAACATTCAAGATGAATATTGAAGGTAGAAGAAGAAGAAGAAGAATGAACAGTGGAAAACATTAAAGATGAATATTGAAGGGAGAAGAAGAAGAAGAAGAAGAAGAAGAAGAAGAAGAAGAAGAAGAAATGAAGAAGAAGAAGAAATGAAGAAGAAGATGAAAAGGAAGAATGAACAGTGGAAAACATTCAAGATGAATATTGAAGGGAGAAGAAGAAGAAGAAGAAGAAGAGGAGAAGAAGAAGAAATGAAGAAGAAGAAGAAATGAAGAAGAAGATGAAAAGGAAGAATAAACAGGGGAAAACATTCAAGATGAATATTGAAGGTAGCAGAAGAAGAAGAAGAAGAATGAACAGTGGAAAACATTCAAGATGAATATTGAAGGGAGAAGAAGAAGAAGAAGAAGAAGAAGAAGAAGAAGAAGAAGAAGAAGAAATGAAGAAGAAGAAATGAAGAAGAAGAAGAAATGAAGAAGAAGATGAAAAGGAAGAATAAACAGGGGAAAACATTCAAGATGAATATTGAAGGTAGAAGAAGAAGAAGAAGAATGAACAGTGGAAAACATTAAAGATGAATATTGAAGGGAGAAGAAGAAGAAGAAGAAGAAGAAGAAGAAGAAGAAGAAGAAGAAATGAAGAAGAAGAAGAAATGAAGAAGAAGATGAAAAGGAAGAATAAACAGGGGAAAACATTCAAAATGAATATTGAAGGTAGAAGAAGAAGAAGAAGAATGAACAGTGGAAAACATTAAAGATGAATATTGAAGGGAGAAGAAGAAGAAGAAGAAGAAGAAGAGGAAGAAGAAGAAGAAATGAAGAAGAAGAAGAAATGAAGAAGATGAAAAGGAAGAATAAACAGGGGAAAACATTCAAGATGAATATTGAAGGAAGAAGAAGAAGAAGAAGAATGAACAGTGGAAAACATTCAAGATGAATATTGAAGGGAGAAGAAGAAGAAGAAGAAGAAGAAGAAGAAGAAGAAGAAATGAAGAAGAAGAAGAAATGAAGAAGAAGATGAAAAGGAAGAATAAACAGGGGAAAACATTCAAGATGAATATTGAAGGTAGAAGAAGAAGAAGAAGAATGAACAGTGGAAAACATTAAAGATGAATATTGAAGGGAGAAGAAGAAGAAGAAGAAGAAGAAGAAGAAGAAGAAGAAGAAGAAATGAAGAAGAAGAAGAAATGAAGAAGAAGAAGAAATGAAGAAGAAGATGAAAAGGAAGAATAAACAGGGGAAAACATTCAAGATGAATATTGAAGGTAGAAGAAGAAGAAGAAGAATGAACAGTGGAAAACATTAAAGATGAATATTGAAGGGAGAAGAAGAAGAAGAAGAAGAAGAAGAAGAAATGAAGAAGAAGAAATGAAGAAGAAGAAGAAATGAAGAAGAAGAAGAAATGAAGAAGAAGATGAAAAGGAAGAATAAACAGGGGAAAACATTCAAGATGAATATTGAAGGTAGAAGAAGAAGAAGAAGAATGAACAGTGGAAAACATTAAAGATGAATATTGAAAGAAGAAGAAGAAGAAGAAGAAGAAGAAATGAAGAAGAAGAAGAAATGAAGAAGAAGAAGAAATGAAGAAGAAGATGAAAAGGAAGAATAAACAGGGGAAAACATTCAAGATGAATATTGAAGGTAGAAGAAGAAGAAGAAGAAGAATGAACAGTGGAAAACATTAAAGATGAATATTGAAGGGAGAAGAAGAAGAAGAAGAAGAAGAAATGAAGAAGAAGAAGAAATGAAGAAGAAGAAGAAATGAAGAAGAAGATGAAAAGGAAGAATAAACAGGGGAAAACATTCAAGATGAATATTGAAGGTAGAAGAAGAAGAAGAAGAATGAACAGTGGAAAACATTAAAGATGAATATTGAAGGAAGAAGAAGAAGAAGAAGAAGAAGAAGAAGAAGAAGAAATGAAGAAGAAGAAGAAATGAAGAAGAAGAAGAAATGAAGAAGAAGATGAAAAGGAAGAATAAACAGGGGAAAACATTCAAGATGAATATTGAAGGTAGAAGAAGAAGAAGAAGAATGAACAGTGGAAAACATTAAAGATGAATATTGAAGGGAGAAGAAGAAGAAGAAGAAGAAGAAGAAGAAGAAGAAATGAAGAAGAAGAAGAAATGAAGAAGAAGATGAAAAGGAAGAATAAACAGGGGAAAACATTCAAAATGAATATTGAAGGTAGAAGAAGAAGAAGAAGAATGAACAGTGGAAAACATTAAAGATGAATATTGAAGGGAGAAGAAGAAGAAGAAGAAGAAGAAGAAGAAGAAGAAGAAGAAGAAATGAAGAAGAAGAAGAAATGAAGAAGATGAAAAGGAAGAATAAACAGGGGAAAACATTCAAGATGAATATTGAAGGAAGAAGAAGAAGAAGAAGAATGAACAGTGGAAAACATTAAAGATGAATATTGAAGGGAGAAGAAGAAGAAGAAGAAGAAGAAGAAGAAGAAGAAGAAGAAGAAGAAGAAGAATGGGTATGTGAAATAGAATAATATTGAAAAAAGAAGAGGAGGAAGAATTCTAAAGAGAACAGAAGAAGAAGAAGAAAAAAGAACATATGAAAAGAAAAGAAAATGTGTTCATGAAAGAAGAGGAAGGATTGTAAAAGGCATTGAAGAAGAAAGAGAAGGAGAAGAAAACAGAATAGAATTAGGATACAAGAATGTTGAAGAGAAATTATGACAAAGGAATGGTAAAAGCATTGACAAAGAAAAAGAAGAAAAAAAGAATGATCATGATAAAACGTTAAAGTTGTAAATACTCAAAAAAGAAGAAGAAGAGAGAGAGAGAGAGAAAAGAAGTATGAACATGTGAAAACATTAAAGAACAATGTCGAAGGTGAGGAGGAAGAACCCTAAAAGGCATTGAAGAGGAAGAAAAGATGGGAGAAGAGGAGGGGAAAGAATGAATATTAAAAGAAAATAGTGAAGAAAAAATGAAAAAGACCAAGAAAAAGCCCAGTGAAAAAGAAGAGAATGACAAAAGAAAAAAATATTCAATCATTATTCATCTCATTCATCCACAAAGACAAGCCAGTCAGCCATATTTGTATTTGTCAATTGAATTCTGCGTTCAAGCTAAACACATTTTGGCCAAATACTCTCCAACACGTTGTCAAGTTTTGTCTCTGCTTTGGATACAGATCTGATCCACCCTGTTCTACTCAACCCAACATATTCACCCAGCGCGTTTCCTCAAAGAAACACTGGGTATGTGAAGAGGTAAACATAATCTTAAAAACAACATTGAATAACTCGGGTCAAGTCGGGCTACTTAACTCTCTCAGAATTCGCCATTGTTGCTTTGCACTGAATACAAGTCGCTTTATTTTCAGTACTTAGAGCCTGAGCAGGCAACAGCTTTCGGGGGAAAAAAAATGATTCAGCAGGAAGAGAATTGGTTGAACTGAAAGGCAGGATTTGGACAAACAGGAAAATTGTCTGAAAAGAAAGAAGATTATTTGTGCATTTGTAGCATGGTTTTCTTTTCTTCGACAAAACAAAAGACATGTTGTTGGGTGAGCCGAGAATACAGAAGAAAAAGAATCATTCTTAATAGATGACTCAAAGATTTTTACCTGACGACATTTTATCCTGATGTCATTGCATCCACAATTTTCATTAAAGCTCGTTGTCGTCTCCTTTTTCTTCCCCTTATTATTATTATTATTATTATTATTAAATTATTAAAGGAAGTTGTGGAGAGCCACGCATTCAGAATTTTCATTAAATGAGTTTTTCTCTTCTTCTTCTTCGTATTATTATAGGAAGTTGTGGAGAGCCACGCATTAAGAATTTTCATTAAACGAGTTTTCTGCTTCTCCTTGTTCTTCTTCTTATTATTATTATTATATATTTTCTGTTTATGTTATTTTTATAGATACAATGTATTTAAGTAAATGCTCTGTTTTAATTAAAAGCATATTAATTACATTTACCGGTAATTAATACTGTTTAATTAAAAAATAGAGTATTGTGTCTATAAAAATAATGTATAAACAGAAAATATATTAAATAATTATCAGACGCAGTCCATTTCATAATATGTGTGTGTGTGTCTGTGTGTGTGGGCTGAAAATTGTCTATTGGTGTTGACCGCCATGTTGCCTATTATATTTCGGTTTACAACTACTCTGTCGCTGATACTGAACATTCCAATAAATATAGCATACCTTAAAAGTTTATGTATATATATATACATACATATATGTATATATATATACATATATATATATATATATAGATAGATAGATAGATAGATAGATAGATAGATAGATAGATATTAAAAGTATATATATATCTGGCGTCTCGCCTGCAGCCACTATCTCACAGACGCGCCGTCGCCTCTCTCTGTCTCTTCTACAAATACTTTCATGGCAATTGCTCCGATGAGCTGCTTTCCCTGGTCCCCAGTCTCCATGAATACAAGCGCCTTACGAGGCTGGCATCCCGCTCTCACCCTTACACTGTAGAAACTTTAAAATGTAGCCGTCTCTTCTACTCCAATAGCTTCATACCTCGCACCTCTCGCCTGTGGAACACCCTTCCCAATTACTGTTTCCCTGATAGCTATAATCTCCAACTATTCAAATGTAATGTCACTGGACATCTCCAGTTACCTTGATCTACACACTATCCTTCCCTTCATCCTTTCTTCTATCACTCCTATCTGCTCTTGCTACAAATCTTCTGCAACCCCCCCCCCTGCATCCTAGTGACTTCATGCCTTGCTCGGGGAGCTAAGCTTAAAAATATATATATATATATATATATATATATATATAAAGTCATCCATAGACAGACTGTTTTGCTGTATCACAGCTCATCAGTGTGGTTAGACGCACATACATACATACATATATATATATATATATATATATATATATATATATATATATATATATATATATATAGTACAGGAATATAATCCGGGTGGATCCTAGTAATATTACTTATTAAAACTGATCCACAGAGAGCTCAATGTATTTCATTATAACAGAGCATATGTATTTTTTTACAGCAAAAGAAAAATCACAATCGGGACACGTATGTTGGGTTTTTTTCTCGATTATTTATATATACGGGTCAGTGGTACTTTTTGGGTAGTCCATTCTGATGGTTATTTTGACGGGAGTGGTTTGCTGATTTATTTATTTAGGTTAATTCATTTTACTTGTTTGTTTTTTTTATTTATTTTTACTTTTATTTTATATATTTATATTCTTTTTGGTTTTCGATGTTTTACTAACGTAGTAAAAAAATTAAGATTAGTTCAGATCGTTTATTTAATAGTTTGTCTTGGTTTGGGAAGATAATTAAAGCTATTTTTTCATCCAATTTATGAATTGATTACTGCAGTCTATTCTAACTTTTATTTTGGCGAGGTGGGCTGTTTTTTTTTAATTTGTTAATTGTTTCATTAGACTGAATACTGCCAAAATAACAATTAGAACAGACTTCAGTGGTAAATTGCTAAGACAAGGAATTGGAAGTTATAAGAATGTTAAATTCAAATAATTTGAGGGAGGTAACTTAATTTATGTAAATTCTTATTAAAAATTGTAATTACATGATTTAAATATTTGTTTTTTTTTATTGTAGTTTTTAACAATTACAATTCAGATATTTTAAAAGCTTGCTGTTCCTTCATCAATTTTATACTGACACTATGAAATTGATATGAGACAATATATATATATATATATATATATATTCTCTATATATATGTTAATAGATACAATTTTTTTAAGTAAATAGTGTATTTTTTAAATAAACTTTCGAACTTAATCCATTTCATAATAATTTGTCAATGTTTACATTAAAGTACGTCTGATTTGGAAAAGACTGTCAAAGATTTGTTTTTTAAAGACAGTAATTTGAACTTTGCTAACCAGACACTTCTCTACAGTCTATGAAACTCTGGAGTCGGGATAACGAAGGTAGTATCAATCAGATAAGTGGCAAACTTTACTGATATATATATATATATATATATATATATATATATATATATATATATATATATATATATAAAAGTGAACATTGAAGCAAACACTCAGAGGAGACAGGTTGTTTCATGCTTGTCGGGCCTGTCGATTGCATCTAGCATGAAACAGCCTGTCGCCTCTGTGTGTTAACTTCAATGTTCACTTTTATATTTATATTTACATGCGCTCTATCTCTGATATTGAGCACATATTTATCCCATAAATATAGCATACCTTAAAACTATATTTCCTCATATATATATATATATATATATATATATGCATCTGACAGTTAATATATTTTCTGTCGATATGTTAATATATACAATTTATTTCAGTGAATTATCTGTTTATTTAGATAAACAATATTAATTATTTTTACAATTGACAGTTCCATATTGGACACAGAACGCTTATTTTGTAAGAAAATTCTTGAACTTTCAGGCTGGTAAATATAATTAACATTGGTATATATAAAATGACAATTGGAAAAAAGATCTTAGATTTTTCCGACGCGTTTCGTCTTCCGACTTTTTCAAGGCAAAAATGAAATCGAAATGTTTTTGTTATAGTTACATTAAAAAATCCAAATTTAAAAAGATAGACGCTTCTGTCTAAGCCTTTTTGGATTTTTTTAATGTAACTATAACAACAAGGACATTTCGATTTCCTTTTTGCCTTGAAAAAGTCGGAAGACGAAACGCGTCGGCAAAATCTAAGATCTTTTTTCCAATTGTCATTTTATTTATACCTATCTGTCTTGTCCACAGAATTGATCTGGGAATTTATCTATAATTAACATTGTTTATTTTGTAAAAAAACTGAGCATTTACTTAAATAAATTGTATCTATTAAAAATAACGTATAAAAAGAAATATATATATATATATATATATATATATAGATAGATAGATAGATAGATAGATAGATAGATAGATAGATATTACTTCAAACATTATAATAGTGCTTATTCTATATTTAAAATAGTTACCTAATTTTTGCTTTTTGTTGTTCTTTTCTTTCTTTTTACAGTAAGCTTCACCCTTTACAAACCCCCGCCCCCCCTGGAGGTAGAGGGTTACATTTGGAGGCCATTTGTGTGTATAGGTGGAAGAATGTTTAACCTGAACAGGTTAAGATTGTCGTGATTGAAGCTCTTAAGAAATTTTGTCTTTTTGTCATCTTTCAAAAACACTATTCCATTTACAGAAGCTTTTTAGGTATGTTATAATGTGCTGCTTCCCCCCACCTCTCGCTCTCTCTCTCTTTCTTTCAATATGTCTTATGAGTATCAAATATTCCAAGCTCTCTTACCTTATCATGTGCCCTAGAAATTTCAACCGTCTCTTCCTGATATTAAATATAAGTTTCCTTTTTGTTTCTATTTTCTCTAAAACCTCTTTGTTGCTGATATGTTCGTTTAAATACGTTCTCGGTATCCTTCTGTAGAATAACATTTCTGTTGCTTCAAGTGTCTTTCTTTTTTCTTTTTTTCATTTTTACAGTGAGGTTCATCCTTTATAAGGCCAGAGAGCCCCTCAAAGTAGAGGATTACGTTTGAAGGTCATTTGTGTGTATAGGGCTGGAAGATAATGGTTAACCATAGCCTTGAACAGGTTAAGATAGTAGTGATCAGGGAGTCGGTTCCACATGGGCATTGGTTCATGGGAAGAAGCTGCCCAAGGGGAAATTACTTCTCACCGATGGAATACAGAGTGAATGTGGGTGGCTTGCTACTATGTAAGTGTTTCTTGCCGTGTAGGTTTGCCTCGGCAGGACCAGGGAATGTAGTTTGTTCACTCACCTTGCCTGGAATAGTAGTAGAGCAGCGAGAGGCTTGCCACATGCCACCAGTGATAGAGAAGTTGAAGGATGCAGAATAATTCGTCACACACAAGGGCTAGGTGACGCTTTTGAACTCTATCAAGGCTGGTGTTAGAGGATTCTAACGGTCTACCTCAGGAAGAGAAGGAAGTAATGGACACAATATTTAACACAATCAATATGCAAAGGCCTCAAGCAATTTCAGAACCGCGGAAATCAAGCAGAAAAAGAAAATTTACAGAGTCTTTGATGATTAATCCAAAGAGGAAAAAATATTAAAGACCCCTGCGATATTAAAAGCTTGGGAGGGGGGTGTCAATGGTCCTTACCTATAACTACAGAATGAACTCTTTCTAACACTATGTATACTACGCCTCTCAAGAGAGAAGGTCGAATCGAGTCGAGCCGATAGTAGTTCACTCCAACCCAGACTGACAGTCATACTAACACCTTCCACATCTTGTATTATTATTTCGTGTAATATACCTTCGTTATTTCTACTCTTGTGTTCGTGTTGTTCTTCCTTCGTCCTAACCTGGGCCATAACAGCTGGAAAGTGAGGTTTGGGCAGATTCCACCCAAATATGAAACAGTAATCCATTTTTGGCTTCATCTGGCTCTTGTAAAGCTAAAGAATAGGAAGAGGGGTCAATTAATTACTGGTATAGAGAGCCGAACATTTTATCTGCATCATTAGCAATGTATCGTATGTACGAGTTCCACATGAGGTCAGATGTCATTTTTAGGCCCAACAGTTTTTTCAAGGCACGGTGCTTCTCCGAGTGGACCTCCATTCTTCCTGATTGGTGATAGTTCGCGTATGTCTATTGATCTGTGCATTCCAGAAATTTTAGTAAGGAAAAAGTTCATGTCAGACGCCTGTTTAATGATATGCTACTTAATTGATATATGTAAAAGGACTAAAAAAAAACGAATTCATGGAAGATTGAAATTTAAATACAGTAAATTCGACCTTGTTAACCGAACGCGCCTCTGTGGTCAAATCGGTAAAGGCACGTCAGGCTAAATGACGGTTCCGTATAGGATGCAGGTTCGGAGGACGAATATTTTCTGTGAAAATTTCTTGGACGTTCAGGCCGGTAAATGATGTTTAATACTGTTTATTATAAACAGAATATTTACTTAAATATTTGTATCTATAAAAAGAATGTATAAACATAAAAATGTCTTAAAATAATTGTCGGACTTTGTCCATTTCATAATGTGTGACGTCATTTGTTTACATTTGATACGCCATGAGCAGACATGAATGTACGTGAGTGATTCATGGAAGATTGAAGTTTAAATACAGTAAATTCGAACTTGCTAACCGAACGCAGCCAAATCGGTAAAGGTACGTCAAGCTGAATGACGATTCCGTATAGGATACAGGTTCGAATCCTGTCAGAGGACGAATATTTTCTGTGAAAATTTCTCGGACATTCAGGCCGGTAAATGTTGTTTAATACTGTTTATTATAAACAGAATATTTACTTAAATATTTGTATCTATAAAAAGAATGTATAAACATAAAATGTTTTAAAATAATTGTCGAACTTTGTCCATTTCATTATATATATATATATATATATATATATATATATATATATATATATATATATATATATATATATATATATATATATATATATATTAAGCGTTTCACCCTAAGCAAGGGGTTACAGAGAGTTAGAGCAAATAGGAGTGATAGAAGAAAGTATGAAGAGACGGATAGGGGATAGATTAAGGCATCTGGAGACGTCGATTGACATTACATTTGAATAGTTGGAGATTATAGCTATCAGGGAAACAAGAAAAGGGGAGGAGTTCCACAGGCGAGAGGTGCGAGACATGAAGCTATTGGAGTAGAAGAGACGGCTACAGTTTCGACAGTAAAAGGGTGTGAGCGTGATACCAGCCTAGCAGAACGCTTAAATTCATGAAGTTTGGGAACCAGTGAAAGCAGCTCCTCGGAGCAGTTACCATGAAAGTATTTTTTAAAAAAGACAGGGGTGGGTGACGATGAGATAAAGAACAAATAAGAAATATTTCTGAGTCTAATGTGTTTCACTTTCATTATAAGCTTCATCACTTTCACTAAAGCTTCATCAGAGACTGAAAGAAAACAGACAAAAAAGGCAGAATTTTGATAATTTCAATTTTGTTTAGATCGATTCTCGTTTGTCAGTCGTGTATCACGTCCATTAAGACCGTAGGTAATTCTATAGGTATGCAAGTTTGTAAATATTTTAATATGTTTAAGTGTGCATTGGATGGTAATGTGTATTCGTAATTGTGTATGTGTATCTGTATAGTAGGAGGAGTTAATCTGGGACTGTTTTTTATATACATATTCTTTGTATTAGATAGATATAAGTTGATTCTTTAAGAATAGATTCAAAGAAAGATGGTGTTGTAATGTTTTAGGTGTGTGTTTATAGTCGGTAATAATGTTATTATTCATCTTTCAACGTATTTTTCCCTTAGAGAATTATGTTCCTTTTTCGTTAGTGTGACATTAGTGAAATCAAAATTATGTACAGCATCGTTCCTGTGCAATATGAGAAAGTTAGAATGTTTATCCAAACGCAAATCTCTCTGGTGTTCGTAGATCCGGATTTTTAGATCACGTAAACATTTTTGCATTGAAAACCATTTATTCAATAAATCCCGACATTTGAATTGATGTTGCGTTTATTTTTCTTTGTAATTATATCTCCGATTGTCTTGGATGTATATATTTGCGGGTTTAGTATATATATATATATATATATATATATATATATATATATATATATATATATATATATATATATACAGGGTGTCCCAAAATAAAGTATACACTCTTAAAATATTAATAGTTAATAATACATTTTTTTTATATGGATGAAAATATGCAAAACAGATTAATTGGAAGAAGAGGGACATTTGAATACCCACCTAGATCACCAGATTTGACACCCTTGGATTTCTTTTGGTGGGGGTTTCTAAAACACAAAATTTACAGCAGGAAACCTGAAACAATTGCTGAAATGAGATTAGCAATTGAAGAAGAAAGTGCTCAAATACCAGAGGAAATGATACTGGATGTTTGTAGGTCTATTTCTTCACGATATGAAAAGTGTATTGAACAGAACGGCAACCAGTTTAAGCACTTGATTTGAACTCATCATTATATGAACTTTCTGCCATTGCCCCAAGTAGATTTTATCTTGTTAAAGTTAATTTTCTATGTTTTTTGTATATTTTACTCTCAAATTCTTTAAATGTGTATTCTTTCTCTTGTATTAATTTTATTTTTAATATATACATATATTTATATGAGTCAATCACCTAGACATTGTTCTCTTATGGTCTGGTGTAAACATGGTTCTTATAAGATGATCGTGCACCAATATAGTTTGGATTTTTATGCGTTATTCCAGTCGATATTTAAATTAGGTGAGCTGTTTTTGCATGCTAATTAAAAACTGTTGTTAGGTAGGCTTGGTATATTTCGGAAGTATATGAGAACCAACTGTTGCAGCAAAGATTATGAAATAAAAACCAAGGTTAAAGCTCTTGAACAGATGAAACAACGCTGGCAAGACAAACCTCTGCATGGCCAAAACGAGGCTAATAAAGCCAATGTTGATAAAGTTAATACTCATCGATGGTTAGGGGCATCTGGATTAAAGGCTTTATTCTTGTAGCGCAAGGCTACAGACTTTTCTCTTATGAATATAAAAAATCGTTACGATAGAGTAGGGCAATACGTACACTGGACAATGTGCAAACAGTTCGGAAAGATGTTAAACACTTTATAAACATCACCCAGCACGGGTTACTGAAATAGAAGACATCATAATTCTATGGGATTACACCATCTTTACAGACCGAAAGATTGAAGGAAAAAATAGGCCGGACATAATTGTCATAAACCGAAAAGAAAAAAAACTTGCCTGCTAATTAATATGGCTTGGCCAGCGAACTGTAACTTAGCAACAGAGAAATTTGTAAAACTATCAAAGTTTAAAGACTTGGAAATCGAAATAGAAAAAAGGTGGAAACTGAAAACAAGAATTGTAGATGCACTTGAATGATAAAATACATTGAAAAAAATCCCTGGAAATCTGAGCTTGAGAGAAATACAAAAAATTGTGTTGATAAGTACAGCCGATACACTAAGAAGAACTTTGTCTATGGTACGCTTATGGAAGTTAGAAAAACAAATCATGAAATGTAGCCACAACAACGCACCACAAGCTGTTTTAGGTATTTTCCCGGAGACTTGGTAGGTAGTGTGACCATAGCAGAAAGTGAAAGAAGATGATGATGATGATGATGATGATGATGATGATGATGATGATGATGATGATGATGATGAAAAATAATGTGGCACGTGAGGACATCAACAATTCCAGTTGTAGTTGGAGCCCTCAGAATGATTGGAAAAGGTTCTGATTGACACATTGAATGAATCCCTGGCAGCCCATGCCTTAAAGAAATACCAAAAATTGTACTCACGAGTACAGCTCATATGTCATGAAGAGCTTTATCTATGTTAAATGTGCGCGGTCTTAGTTCTTTTCTTAATGCCCAATGGAAAATGTCATCATGACATTTCTGGCTTTAGGTCTCTGGTTGGGACACAGAAAGAAATGAGTATACAACAAAAATCAAAGTAATAATAATAATAATAATAATAAAAATAATAATAATAATAATAATAATGGAGCTTCAAATGGGCGTAGAGATGCAACTACAACACAATACACCGGCTGAAACTGCAAAATACTTAAAAAAGACAGCAAAGACGAATGCAACCGACCAGATACAGAAGCGATGGCAAGATAAACCGCTTCATGGCCAATACTCTGCCCGTACCAAAAAAGCTGACGTACACAAAACCCGTACCCATCAGTGGCTACGCAGTGCAGGGTTGAAAGCGGAAACTGAAGGTTTTATCCTTGCTGCGCAGGACCAATGCTTGCTAACTAGGAATTATCAAGCACATATACTAAAATATTGTGTCAGCCCAAAATGCAGATTCTGTGATAAATATCCAGAAACGATTGATCATCTTGTATCAGGTTGCACGATGCTGGCACCCACTGAATATAAAACCCGGCATGACAGAGTGGGCTAATATCTGCACTGGAAAATCTGCAACTTCTACGGGAAGGAAACTGAAAGAAACTGGTATCAACACCACCTAGACCCGGTTACGGAGATGGGACCTGTTACAATTCTATGGGACTACACAATTCACACTGACAGAACAATCAAGGCCAACCGCCCAGATATTGTTATTAAAGACCACAAACAAAAAAAGTGCCTCCTTATTGATATGGCAGTCCCTGCTGACTGCAATGTATCTTTGAAGATATTCAAAAAGCTGTCAAAATACAAGGACCTTGAAATAGAAATCTCGAAAATGTGGCATATGGGAACATCAACAATCCCTGTTGTAGTTGGAGCCCTAGGACTGGTTGGAAAAGATTGCAGTAGACTAATTGCAGGGATTCCTGGAAGCCCATGCCTCAAGGAGATACAAAAAATTGTTCTGACAAGTACAGCCCACACTTTAAGAAGGGCTTTATCTATGTAATTTTTATTTTATTTTATTTTATTTTATTTTTATTTTATTTTATTTTTTTTTTGTCAGTGGAAAGTGTCATGATGCCATTTCTAACCTTAGGTCTCTGAGTGGGACCCGGAAAGAAATGTGTAAACGCCAGAAAGCAAAGAAAATAATAATAATAATAATAATAATGCTTTCTCAAATGAAGATGCACCACCCTAAATCAGAAGTTATTAGACTGTACCTACAAAGAGCTTTAGGGGGAAGGGGTCTAATCCAACATGGATTAACTCTAAAGACTACAAGAATCGGATTGGAAGTTTTCCTTATTAAAAAAAAAAAAAAAAAAAAAAAAGTGATCTTCTCCTACAAATAGTAAAACACCAAATCCACTCCATCAACAAAGAAGCTGCACTCTTCAAGAAACAACTTAATGTACCTGAAACCCTACCAACAAATTGCATCTACGCCAAACGAGTAAAACAGAAAGTAAGACAATTTGGCCAAATGAAATTACAACAAAACTAGGGGGCAGCAAGATGTTGCATGGCAAATGCATAAAAAAGAACGAAAAAAGCAGATGTGGACCAACAGAAAACACATCAGTGGCTGAGGAACATCGTGTTGAAAGCTGAAACAGAAAGAAAGCCTTATTATTGCAGATCAGGACCAAAACCTCGCCACCAGATCCTATCACATAATCAACGATGGAACTAACCCGAAATGCAGGTTCTGCGGAAAATATGATGAAACTGTCGACTATATTATCTCAGGATATCCGGAACTGGCAAAGAATCAATACACCCACAGACCTAACAAGGTAGCGACATATGTATACTGGAAGACATGCAAGAAGCACAAAATCGAAACCACTGAGACACAGTTACCCCAAATATGGGATATGCAAATTCAAACTGACAGGGAAATAAAAGCCAACAGACCTGATATTATCATAAAAGACAATAAATTCAGGAAGTGTATGCTTATTGAGATAGCAGTACCATCTGAGAGAAACACCTCCATGAAAATTATCGAGAAATTGTCCAGATACAATGACCCGGAAATAGAGATTAACAGGATGTGGAGAAGGAAGACTGAGACTGTACCAATAGTAATCGGAGCACTGGGCCTCGTGAGAAAAGGAATGGACAGTTTTACTAACAGTGTCCCAGGTAACATCAACATACAAGTTATCCGGAAGATCGCCTTACTAGGAATATCCCATATACTAAGAAAAGTGCTATCAATTAAATGACAATTCTCCTGCAGGGCCTAAAGACCATAGTTTGGACCCGGCTCTACTGGATACAAAGCAGGAAACATACACAAATAATAATAAAATTGTTCCAGGGCCACATAAGAAACTACTCTCATCAGAAAATAGGGAAAAAGTCATTTGGATGGGATTAAGCGTTCCGATAGCGGTTCTAAAAGTGTGTATCTTTACTTACATTTTAATTTTTTACTCATTAAATAATTTTCCGATCCCAGTTTGATTATCTGAATAAAAGGAAGATCGGAAAAATCATTCCCTTGTTTATTGCATATTGAGAAAAATTCCAGCATTCCACTTATTAAGACCTCCTTGTATTAGGCATCTCAGTTCACTCTCCTTCCCGGTCTTTTGAACAGGAGTAGAGGTTTATCCCTTGTTTCATGTCCAAGATTGGGTTTCAAGTTCCTTCGAAAGTCAACTTCAGCTTTATACTTCTAACGTCTCCATTTGAACTCTGAGATTTTATTTATTAATTATTTCCTCCTGAATATGAGTAGATCGGCGACTATCACCCAGTTCACATTCCTCCCCACTCTTTTGAATAGGAGTAGAAGTTTATCTCTTGTTTCTTGTTCAGGATTGGGTTTCCGATTCCTTCTAAAGTCTACTTCAACTCTATACTTCTAACATCTCCGTTTGAACTCTGAAATTTTATTTTCTCCTGACTATGAGTAGATAGGCGACTATCAGCCGGTTCACACTCCTCCGGGTCTTTTGAACAGGAGTAGAGGTTTATCCCTTAAATCCTGGTCATGTTTGGGTTTCCGATTCCTTCTAAAATCTTTTCATTCTCTTTCAATCCCAGGAGCCCATTTGCGTCTTATTATTGCCTTGCTTGGGATGAACTAATTAAAAAAAAAAGAATATTCTTAAATTTTTTTTTTTAAAACTAAATATTCAAATCAATTATCTCCATCAAAAGAAAAGATTTGGTAAAATGTGACATATGGAGGTAGATAGAATTTATTTGATGCCACAGTTTAAATTAATTTACATGGTTTCCGGGTCACACACGCACATAATTTGGTCTTAATACAATTTGGTCTTTATACAATTTGGTCTATATATAAGTTGGTCTTTATATAATTTGCTCTTTATATAATTTGCTCTTTATATAAGTTGGTCTTTATATAATTTGCTCTTTATACAATTTGCTCTTTATATAATTTGATCTTTATACAATTTGTGCTTTATACAATTTGCTCTTTATACAATTTGGTCTTTATACAATTTGGTCTTAATATAATTTGATCTTTATACAATTTGTGCTTTATACAATTTGCTCTTTATACAATTTGATCTTTATACAATTTGGTCTTTATACAATTTGCTCTTTATACAATTTGCTCTTTATATACGTTGGTCATTATATAATTTGGTCTTTATATAATTTGGTCTTTATACAATTTGGTCTTTATACAATTTGGTCTATATATAAGTTGGTCTTTATATAATTTGCTCTTTATATAATTTGGTCTTTATATAAGTTGGGCTTTATATAATTTGCTCTTTATACAATTTGCTCTTTATATAATTTAATCTTTATACAATTTGTGCTTTATACAATTTGCTCTTTATACAATTTGCTCTTTATACAATTTGGTCTTTATATACGTTGGTCATTATATAATTTGGTCTTTATATAATTTGGTCTTTATACAATTTGGTCTTTATATAATTTGGTCTTTATACAATTTGCACTTTATACAATTTGGTCTTTATATAAGTTGGTCTTTATATAATTTGCTCTTTATACAATTTGGTCTTTATATAAGTTGGTCTTCATACAATTTGCTCTTTATACAATTTGGTCTTTATATAAGTTGGTCTTTATATAATTTGCTCTTTATACAATTTGGTCTAATTATATATAGGTTGCTCCAAACATTTTTTTTAGTTCAACGTTCTTAATGACATGACCAGAAATAATATTTTTCGTGTGACGCTTTTCGTCCTTGAGGGCATCGTCGGACTAAATACATGTTTCCGTTGATGTGATTACATGTGCGCATGAAGGGGAGGAGGGAAGCTGAAATTTTAAACAGGGTGAGCAGTACTAAAATTAAGTTCTAGACGAGATATCCCTAGACAGACTATCTCCGTAGATTAAATTCAAGGGTCCTGTTCAGAATTTCTTGTAGGTTATACGGATCAATATACACTTAACGAAGGTGAGAGAGTAGAACGCCTGATGACAACAACAAAGACGAGGACAATAGACGGAATGTAAATAGTGTAATTAATGATAACTTCTAATTTACTTATTATTTTATTTATTAATTTTTTATGTTTTAAGTATATGACGCGTTTGGCGGAGGGGCGTATTCAATAAAAAATTGAAAATTGCTTTTTTCACTGCAAATCATTCATTATGTCATATTTTAAAAAACTTAGAGTCGATTACACAATATTTCAAGCTCAAATTAAGTTTATAGTTCGTAACCCTGCAATGAGATGAGGTAACATAAACCGTAGATTTGTCTGCGGAATATCATTACATTATTGTTACATAATTATAGTGAAATCATTATGGTTTTTTGTCAAAATCATTTCACTTTTAATCGTATATTAATTTAAAATATTCCTTTTTAAAGGCTTTATTTTTGAAATGGAATAAGATCATTCTAAATTTCAGAATTTCGCTATTGCCCATCAAAAGGACTGGAAGAAAGCGATGTAAAAACAATAATGAAAAAGAGATTTAACAAAGTTTAAACGAAATAGCTCCAATTTATTCAACTTGGGAAACTTAGCATTACAGCCAAAGTATTATAAAATGCTGACAGTAACAAAGGAGAAAATAAAAAACAACAAATCGAATATAGCATCAAAATTTATATTATTTTTATTTATTTGTTATGTAACTAAATACATAATTGTCAACAATGTTTCGGTACAAACTTGATAATTTCCTGTAATAAATTCTTAATAAATATTATTATTGTTATTATTTTACTTAAGTGTAAGGCAGTCCTACATTTACAATTACTTGCGGCTAACCATGAAAAGAAATGTTGATTAAAACTGCCTGAAACCTTTAAGCGCATATTGCAGCAAAAATATCAAATGTTGAATACGTCCCTCCTCCACCGAACGCGTCATCCGATTTCATTTAGTTTCTTTTTTGGTTTTCTTTATATCACTTTTGTTATTAAGCACCCCATATTGTGACAATAGATCTACCAAAAGAGATGTAATGTAGAAAGTTTGACATAAATTCAATGCGGATGATGTAGTGTACCCAAAATATATATTTAAAAAAAAAAATTAAAATTAACATTTCAACAACCCCTCTCCTTCATACGCATGTGTAATAAGAAAAAGATTTTTCCCACTTTTTCTCCTAAAATTGTTCTTACTATATAAAGAATTATATATCGTATTCTCAATTTTACTTTTCGAATATCCTTGTTTGCCGGTTCCGATAAAAGAGACACCAAGGCTAGTTTGCAGGTAAATATAAATAGTGTTTTAGAAGTAAGAATATATATAATAAGATATAAATCAAGACTTAATAAGCCTTAAGACTTATAATATATAAATTAAGACTTTATAATATATAAATCAAGACTTGATAAGCCTTAAGACTTATAATATATAAATTAAGACTTTATAATATATAAATCAAGACTTAATAAGCCTTATGACTTATAATATATAAATTAAGACTTTATAATATATAAATCAAGACTTAATAAGCCTTAACACATATAATATATAAATTAAGACTTTATAATATATAAAACAAGACTTAATAAGTCTTAAGACTTATAATATTTAAATCCAGACTTAATAAGCCTTAAGACTTATAATGTATAAATTAAGAATTTTTTATATATAAATTAAGACTTGATAAGCCTTAAGACTTATAATATATAAATTAAGACTTTATAATATATAAATCAAGACTTAATAAGTCTTAGGACTTATAATATATAAATTAAGACTTTATAATATATAAATCAAGACTTAATAAGTCTTAAGACTTATAATATATGAATCAAGACTTGATAAGCCTTAAGACTTATAATATATAAATTAAGACTTTATAATATATAAATCAAGACTTAATAAGTCTTAAGACTTATAATATATGAATCAAGACTTGATAAGCCTTAAGACTTATAATATTTAAATCCAGACTTAATAAGCCTTAAGACTTATAATGTATAAATTAAGAATTTTTTATATATAAATTAAGACTTGATAAGCCTTAAGACTTATAATATATAAATTAAGACTTAATAAGCCTTAAGACTTATAATATATAAATTAAGACTTTATAATATATAAATCAAGACTTAATAAGTCTTAAGACTTATAATATATAAATTAAGACTTGATAAGCCTTAAGACTTATAATATTTAAATCCAGACTTAATAAGCCTTAAGACTTATAATATATAAATTAAGTCTTTATAATATATAAATCAAGACTTAATAAGCCTTATGACTTATTATATATAAATTAAGACTTTATAATATATAAATCCCAGACTTAATAAGCCTTAAGACTTATAATATATAAATTAAGACTTGATAAGCCGGCTCCATTCGTTAAGAAATCTTCCAGAGACAGGGAACTACAGATACTTGACTATTTTCTTAGTGAGAAAGATGTCCTTTGTACTCTGGGTGGCGAATTTCTTTCTGAGGATACAATGGAACAAAACCCTTCCGCATTACCAACAGTATGTCTCAATGAAAATGTGTCAATCAAGAAAATTCGCTGGTAATATGATCCCGATAGTTGAAAAGCTGAGCAACATGTTTATGGGACCTTGAGATCGTCAGCGCAGTGATTGTGTGAACTGTGTAGACAGGACTTGAAAAACATGGATTCTGTGGCCTGTGACTGTTGTCTTCAGTGGGTGCACCTGAAGTGTATTGGGAAAATAACCATTCCCAAGGGCAAGTTTTTGATTTTCAGAGACTGAAAGTGTTTAAAATATTCAAAGACTTTTATATTTCTTTTAACAATTGATGATGAAGAAGATTTTAAATTGTATTCACAATTGAAGGTGAAGTTATACTATAAATTGTATAAACAATGAGTGGTATTACAGCATTTACGACAGTGATATAATAAAAATAACTAACAGCATGACCCGGCGTTGCCCGTGCTTGATTCAAAAATCGCACGACTCATACAGCAATCGCTATCACTTGACTTAAAATATTTTTGCCCTTACTTGCCTTTAAAGGAGTGCCCTTTGCCATGCTGATGTTGCTACATGCCTTACTTCTTGCCTATCTCACATTGCGAAGTTTTGCTAAGCTCTATACTAAACATTAAATCTATTACGAAAAAAGAACTAAACAAAATGAACACAAAACAATCAGCTTTAAAAAAAAGGACTCGTAACTGGAAAAACCGAATGAAAAAAGAATGTTAACAACAAATACTTTTTCATATCCAACCCAGTTCTGCGGAATCAAATCAACGTTGAGTTTAAGCAAGCGAATGAGCCAATTGGAGTAAAGTGCCATGCAGATTTAAATTTTTCGCACTTGTGACGAATGCAGCTATCAATTTTTTTGCATGCTAGTTAACATTCGTGGCAGCCAGCTATAGGCTCTCACTCTGGCCAGTAGAAAATGGCCGCAAACTACATGAAAACTGCCGTAGAAGCATGAAAAAACCGATTATTTCCACTATCGATGGGAGTTGGGAAATGTACTGTCGGTGTTGGCCTTCCCACTAACTTGGAGCATGTGCATGTACATTTTGGTGCAAATCAGTCGAAAATTGCGGCCGTGCATTCGTTACACACACACGCACACACATCCTGTTTTTTATAGATAGAAATAATAATAATAATAATAATAAAAATAATATACGCGTAGATGGGCGCAGACAAAGACACACAGGCACGCACACAGGCACGCACACATACACTTTTTAAAAATAACTTGCATCAATGAAAAGTGTCTCCTCACTATACAAAGTCAATAAAATGGATTTATATCTTTTTTCTCGAGAACTGGCATCAAAATATTAAACACTATTTATTTATTACACTGTCTTTTTTACAATTATGTCCATCCTGTACAAGGCCCAAGAGCCACTCGGAGTAGAGAGTGACAGAGTAAGACGCACGACAAGGTGATAATGCCACCAAGATGTAAGGGCTCGCGGGAAGTGAAGCAAACGACTTTAAAAGGAACGAAAAACCCAACCCTAAACAGGAGACAAGGGATAAACCTCTACTCCTGTTCAAAAGACCAGAACGGAGTGTGAACCTGAGGATGGGGAAAACGTATCTACTGTTGTAGAAAATGTGTAAATTAATTGTAAATAAAATTAGGCGTAGACGTTAAAAGTATAAAGTTGAAATAGATTGAGGTAGGAACGAGAAACTAAAACCTAAACAAGGGATAAACCTCTACTCCTGTTAAAAAGACCGGGGAGGAGTTTGAACTGGACGATAGGCAAACCTATCTATTTCTCTTGGATTAATTACAATCATAGTGTTCCATACTTTTGTAGTCAATTCTTAAGAAAAAATATGAATGTAAAAATCCAGATTCTTATGTTTGGTTTCTATTCAAATTCAAAAATGACTTTTTAAATAATAAAAAGGAATAACCAATAATAGCGATGCCAGGAGAAAAAAACGCCATTTTAATACATTATTAATTATATCAGG
This sequence comes from Acanthosepion lycidas, assembly GCA_963932145.1. Taxonomy (NCBI): domain Eukaryota; kingdom Metazoa; phylum Mollusca; class Cephalopoda; order Sepiida; family Sepiidae; genus Acanthosepion; species Acanthosepion lycidas. The sequence continues at coordinate 38,754,399 of OZ010599.1, forward strand.
TCCAAAGATTAAACTTTGCTAAAATGTCTTCGCATTTCATCAGCTCAGGATTTTATAACGATTTTGTTAAAATTTGGAATGCTTCAAAGGGAATGTTATTTAAACATAAACATTATTTTTTACCTAAAAATTTCGATTTTTTAATTTTTACATAATAATCACCGTTGTTGTTAATATTTTTAGACACCCTCATTAAAATCACTTTCCATTACGTGCCCTTAAAAATGGCCCCTTTTTCTATCTCTCGTGTCACTTTCCATTACGTACCTTTAAAAATGGCCCCTTTTCCTATCTCTCGTTTCACTTTCCTTTACGTTCCCTTAAAAAGGACTCTTTTTTATCTCTACGTCAACTTTCGATTAGGTCCCCTTAAAAAGGTCTCTTTTCCTCTCTTGAGGTCAACTTTCCATTACTTGAACTCGGAAAAGGGCTCTTTTCCTTTCCCTAGGTACAGTTTCCATTACGCGACCTTAATAAGGCCTTTTTTCGTCTGTCCCGGTCCAATTTAGATTACGTCTCCTTAGAAAAGGCTTCTTTTCCTCTGTCTAGGTCCATTTTGGATTACGTGTCCTTAGAAACGGCCTTTTTTCTGTATCTCTCAAGCTCAGCTTTAAAATGTTATCTGTGGTCTCAGGCTCTGTCTGGCTACCAGTCTAAGAGAAAGAATTCTGAACCGTAGAAAAGGCAACAGGAATTACTCTTAAGGTATCGCAGTTCACAGATAATAAAGAATGAGGAATACGTAGAGAGCCACGATCGCCTACGTCCTGAAGGGAAGTGACATTATAAAGGAAAAATAGAGATAAACAGATCTGCCACAGGATTACATTAATGTGGCATTGATGATCGAATTTATTACACTGTCTTTGGGACTAGCTTGTTTACCATCGCCTTACAATGTAATGTGTGTGTTTGCAATGTTGATTGCCAACATATTGTGCTGGCTGCTTTTAAACACCACCACAACACGTTCCGCGCCTCCACGGCTCGAAGCAGCGCCCATGATGAAATCGAAAGCTTTTTTTCTTCCATCAGCGCCCGTGTTTATGCTTGTGGGCCACAGTGGCCAGTCAGAAAGAATTCCCGCACCCCACCCCTCGTTTTCTGGAGTAACTGGGCAACTGGCCAGCCAGACACGCAAGCCAACCGCTTTGATCCCTCTTCTTCTAAGATGAGGCATCAGTCAGATGCGAAGGTGGAGAAGGAGATGAAAGTATCTCCATGGCAACATGGCTGATCGGCTCGGCAGAAGCCATTCAGCTTTTCAAGGAGGTTGAAAGATGTGGGGGTCGGCCAGTGGAAGCGGAGGCTGGTCAGGGAAGAGGGTAGAAGGTGAGTGGGTGAAGAGAGGCGTGTTTGGTCAAAATGGATGGGAGGAGGGGGGGAAATTTGTGTGTATTAAGTATTAATGGAAAAATCGAAGATAGGCAAAAATGCAACAAGGAAGCACGAATCGAAGAAAAAGGAGAAAACGAAGGGACGAAAGAGGAGGGGAATAGGCATTAAAGAAGAAGAAGAAGAAGAAGAAGAAGAAGAAGAAGAAGAAGAACAACAACAACAACAACAACAACAACAAGATTGGGAATGGGGAAAAATTACAGAAATATTGAAGAAAAAAAAAAGAAAATCAAAAGCCAGAAATACTGGAGGCTAAAAAGTGAAATAAATAATAAAAAGAATAGAAGAAAAATGGGGAAATAAAAATGGAATAAAAATGAAGAATGAAAAATGAAGAATGAAAAATGGAGAATGATAAATGAAATAAAAAAGAAGAATGAAAAATGGAAAAAGAAAAATGGAGAAAGGAAGATGGAATAAAAATGAAGAATGAAAAATGAAGAATGAAAAATGGAGAAAAAAAGATGGAATAAAAAAGAAGAATGAAAAATGGAAAAAGAAAAATGGAGAAAGAAAAATGTACTAAAAAGTGAAAAAATGAAGACGAAACAAAGAAAAATAGAGAATGAAAAATGGAATAAAAATGAAGAATGAAAAATGGGGAATGAAAAAATGGAATCAAAATGAAGAATGAAAAATGGGGAATGAAAAATAAAGGAAGAAAAATGGAATAAAAAATGAAGAATGAAAAAGAGAAAGGAAAATGGAATCAAAATGAAGAATGAAAAATGAAGAATGAAAAATGAAGAATGAAAAAAGAAAAATGAAATCAAAAATGAATAAAAAAAATGCAGAAAGAAAATGAAGAAGGAAACTTAGAGAACAAACAGAAAAAAAAATGAAAGAAAATAACAAAACCAACAAAAAAAAACTTTTTAAAGACGTGATTAGTCTATGATTCTATCTTTTGGCTGTTGACTTTAGAAAATGCAAACCCCTTTTGAAAACCTCGTCGACCCTTACAAAATCTCCCACTCTTCTTCGATGTCATTTATTTTAACTCATCACACAGGGGCAAACGAAAATACTTTTTTTTCTTCTTTTATTACTGACATAACAAAAAATTGTTGTCACCTCTGGCTGACTTTTCTTTTGCACATTTTTGACATTGCTCATTTTAAGCGGTTGTGTGTATGTGTGCCTGTGAAAGAATAGGAATTAACGTGGGGCATTGTGGGTATAGATAGATAGATAGATAGATAGATAGATAGATAGATAGATAGATAGATAGATAGATAGATAGATAGATAAGAATAGGCTGAGATAGATAGATAGATAGATAGATAGATAGATAGATAGATAGATAGATAGATAGATAGATAGATAGATAGATAAGAATAGGCTGAGATAGATAGATAGATAGATAGATAGATAGATAAGAATAGGCTGAGATAGATAGATAGATAGATAGATAGATAGATAGATAAGAATAGGCTGAGATAGATAGATAGATAGATAGATAGATAGATAGATAGATAGATAAGAATAGGCTGAGATAGATAGATAGATAGATAGATAGATAGATAGATAGATAGATAGATAGATAGATAGATAAGAATAGGCTGAGATAGATAGATAGATAGATAGATAGATAGATAGATAGATAGATAGATAGATAGATAGATAGATAGATAGATAAATAGATAGATAGATAGATTCATTTAGAAAAAAAGAATAGGATTCTTTTTTTACGAGAAATATTGTCTTTTTTTAATACTGGAAAATTTATTTGTTTTAATGGCTTCCCTCTCTTTACTTCTCTTCTCCTCTCTCTCACTCACTCACTCACTCACTCACTCCCTCACTCTCTCAGTTTCTGTTTTATTTTAACCTCATTCTCTCTCTATATATATATATTTTCTATCCGCTCTTAACACCTTCTCTCTCTCTCTCTCTTTCTTTCTATCTTCACTTCTGTTTCTTTGTTTATCTACCATTCACTCACTGTCTCACTTTCTCTTTTTTTTTTTTTTTTTTGCAAGCGCTGACGGCTCCCACTCACTTCTAAGGTTTCATTTGTTAAACGTTAATTAATTCTGATAAATGTAAATTAGACAAAATATAATTAGCCAAAAAAAAAAGTAATAATTCTCCTGCTGTCTAATTCTTTATTGTGCTTGTCAGTTTGTTTATTTTCGGTTTAATTTCATTGTTAAATATTGATTCGAAAACAATGATTAATTGACAACGGAGAGTTACTCTATCCAAAAGAAGATTGAAGAATCCTGTTAGACAAATAATTACAACAGACACGTTATTTGTGTTGGACAAGTATCTTATGTATATGGTTTTGAACAAAATGTCGTGGATATATTCAAGTCTATTCTATTGAATATGGTGTTAAGACTGAGTAGGTAGTGTTGGACAACTATTTTCTGTATATTGTATTGAGCAAAATGCCGTAAACATATTTTGAGTCTATTATATTGAGTATGATGTTGAGACTGATTAGATAGTGTTGGACAAGTATTTTGTGTATATTGTATTGAGCAAAATGCCGTAAACATATTTTGAGTCTATTATATTGAGTATGATGTTGAGACTGAGTAGATAGTGTTGGACAAGTATTTTGTGTATATTGTATTGAGCAAAATGCCGTAAACATATTTTGAGTCTATTATATTGAGAATGGTGTTGAGACTGAGTAGATAGTGTTGGACAAGTATTTTGTGCATATTGCAGTGAGTATATTGTTTTGGTAAAGTATATAGTGCTGGGCAAGTATTTCAGATCTATTACAGTATTTCTCAACCTTTTTAGGCAACCACACATCTAATCTGAGATGGAAGTTGGTTGGAGTAAAGAAACAAATTAGACACTGGTTTGGAGAAATGACCAAACTTTTTTTTTTTTTTTTATTTACAAGATATGAAAATGTCTCTAGTATGTCGTATAGTGCAGTGTTCGAATGTACGGTGTCTGAGATGTGAAATGAGACCGTGGACAAAATGAGAATGCTTAACCCGGCTGACTGCTTGCTTGGCTATTTGTTTGGTTTTGTCGCGTTGAGTCCGTTCTCTTTGGGTTTACAGGAAGTTGTTTTCACAGCCTAATTGTCAGACGGGCAGTCAGCCTTGCTCTTGAGTAAGCCTCTATGTTTAGTTTGTGTCTGTGAAGTCAATCTCTCAGCTCTCTGCTCTCTCTCTCTCTCTCCGCTGTCTTGCTTCTCTTATAGCCTATATAAGGGAATCGTACGCACGTAGTTGTAAACATCTGTGGCAAGCGAGAGTTGCATCGATAATGGCCGGCACTCTGGTATATTGTGTTTGCGGCGTGTGTGTGACTTAGCGAGACGAAAATTGGTGTGTTTATATGTTATATGTTTTCTAATAATTGTATAAATTTGGCTTTAATTTATTATCTCTATGTATAAACACAACTAGGAGCAAATTGAAATATTACGGCAAACATAGAGAAATTATTAAACATTTAAATGTTATGAAATTAACCAAAGATGAAAAAAAAAAATACACACAAATGTGACCCTTACTTTATTTCAATGTTTCTATTTAACTATTTGCGCAGTTTGTTTAGTGTGAAATCTGTGCTTGATGTTTTTTCACGATTTCTTCAATGTTTGGCCGAATGTGTGATAAGCAGACCCTTATTTCGTTTTTAGTTGGCCGTAGTCTTTCTCATTTCTTATTTTGGATGTTATTTAAGGTTGAGAAGCCTAATTCCCATAAAACTGCAATAAAACTGATAAAGCCTTTTTAGCTAATGTGGGATAAAAAGTTTAATATTTATTCAAATGCTAACGTTGTACCATTACTACTTACACACACACACACACACACACACATATATATATATATATATATATATATATATATATATATATATATATATATATGCCATGACACCATTTCGCGGCACACTTAAGATGATCACGCGGCACTTGCTGTTAATCTCTTACTGTACCTAATATTATCTACAGTAAGAATGAATCCGTCACGTTGATTGATTGCCTAAGCCTAGCTTAGATTTGGTACAAGGCTAAAAGTATGGAGCACCCAGTGAAAATCGAACACACTACTCAATTATAATTCATCTAGTGCAGTTTTTCTCAAACCTTTTAAGCAACAGCACACCTAGAAGCAAATGAAAATATCGCAGTACACTTCGCAAAACATTTAAAGGACATAAATTTTAATGTTATGAAATAAATCCATACATGTTTTATAATACACACACACAAATATGAACTTATTTTATTTCAATGTTTCTGTTCAGCTATTTGTTGAGCTTGTTTAGTGTAAAACCTGTGCCTGCTGGTTTTTTTTTTTTTTCGCGATTTCTTTAATGTTTGACCGATTTGTACGATAAGCAGACCCTTTTTTTCTTTAGTTGAGCGCAGTCTTTCCCGCTTCTTTTTTTTTTTTTTTTTTTCGATGTTATTTTGGGTTGAGAAGCCTAATTCACATAAAACTGCAATAAAACTGCTAAAGCCTTTTTAGCTAATGTGAGATAAAAAGTTTAATAGTTATTCACTATTCAAATACTAACGCTATACCATTACTACTTACACACACACACACACACACATATATATATATATGCCGTGCCAATATTTCGTGGCACACTTAAGAGGATCGCGCTGCACACTACTGTGCCGTGCCGCGGCACGGCAATTGAGAATTACTGATTTATTTTATTATGGCCGGTGTTGTGGCTAAGCTATTAAAAAGAAAAATTAATGAGACTTCACTTCAAATGTCAGGATTTATATAATAAAGTCCTTTCAATGTAAAAATACTTATATAGGCAAGTACCACAGGGATTTATATTTGCACAACCCTTTAAAGTCGATTGTAATACATAGGAACAAAGCTGGCCCTAACTTTGATTTTATAAATACCATCCTAATCAAATATAATTCTTTACATCGAAAATACATCAACAACACAACATTCATAATCCAGTCCTCGAACACTTTTTATCTACAAAATTTGAAAAACAAAGTAATTATCGCCAACACTAGGGTCGTTACCACCACCTCCAAAACAATCGGTGATATAATTAAGAACAAAAATACATCCAACACCACATCAGATGCCGGGATTTATCAAATAAATCTCTTGCAATGTAAGAAAACTTACATTGGCGAGACATTTCGAAATCTAAAAGCCTGTATCTACGAGCATAAAAGGGGTCTACATTTAGGGTTTTTACCACCACCCACAAGAAAATCGGAGATATAATTCAGAAAAAATAGATTCGACACTACATCAGATGCCGGGATTTATCAAATAAATCTCTTGCAATGTAGGAAAACTTACATTGACGAGACATCTCGACATCTAAAAGCCTGTATCTACGAGCCTAAGAGGGGTCAACGTTCAGACAGTCTTTTAAACTCGCTGGTAATAGACAGAAACAAAACTGGGCATAACTTTGATTTTACAAATGCCGCCCTAATTTTAAAAAAAAAAAGAACATAATTCTTTGCGTTGAAAATACTTCGAGGAAATCCTGAAAAATATTTTACCAACTATAAACACACATAAAAAATACTATATTACGTCACCAACTTTTATGAAATCCATCCTTAAAGAATCTAACATATGTTTATCTACCCTGACGATATTTACATAAAAACGTCGCCAAATAAACATACCGACAACCATCAAATATAAATAATGTCTACCATACGAAGACGTAGACTTATGAACATATATATACTATCATCCGATTATAGATAAACGAACTAAATTGATACACTTCCATGCATAAAGCAATAATTACGTTTTACCAGTTAGGCTGGGAATCTGTCAATATTTTGGAGCTTCGAAAGGACGTGTCGTCTCTCCTTGATTTTGGAACGTCATAAATTAAACTAATGCTGCCTAACAAGTCAAATGCACGTGAAGCCTGATTAGCCAATGGAAATCAAACAACGCAAAAATAAAAAAAAAATACCAGAATTTTTGTTCCTCATATCTTATTCTCTGCTGAAGCTTTAATAAAAGTGAAACATGTTAGATTGATAAATGTTTCCTGTTTGTTCTTTAACATTCATATATATATATATATATATATATATATATATATATGTGTGTGTGTGTGTGTGTGTGTGTGTGCGTGTGTGTGTGTGTGTGTGAAAATATATAGGAAAGAACTGGTTAGGTAAATAATCCAAAGTTCTTTAGTATTTTTGTTATTATTTTTTAAAAATAGTGCTCGATACAAGAGTAGAGCATAAATATAATTATTTATTTAAAAATATGATTCCAACACGCTACATAAGAGTTCTCATGTTTCAAAACACGAGCCGAAAACTTCAATATAATTATTTGAATTAAATTGAATTAAAGTAAGCTCTGTTCCATCTTCAAGCGAAAAAATTCCAAAAACATTCCCAAAAAAATTTCGCTTGAAGATGGAACAGAGCTAACTTTAATTCAAATAATTATATTGAAGTTTTCGGCTCTTGTTTTGAAACATGAGAACTCTTATGTAGCGTTTTGGAATCATATTTTTAAATAAATAATTATATATATATATATATATATGAATGTTAAAGAACATTATATAACTATATTATATATATATATTACGAAATGGACAAAGTCCGACAATTTATTTATTAAAGATATTTTTATGTTTAACGTTATAGATACAAGTATTTAAGTAAATGCTCTGTTTATAATAAACAGTATTAAATAACATTTACCGGCCTGAATGTCCGAGAAATATTCGTTCTTTGACAGGATTCGAACCTGCATCCTATACGGAACCGTCATTTACGCTGACGTGCCTTACCGTTAGGCTACAAAGAAGCGTTCGGTAGACAAGGTCGAATTTACTGCTTATAAACTTCAATCTTCCATGAATCTCGAATATTCATAACTGCTCATGGCGTATCAAATGTAAACAAATGACGTCATATATTACGAAATGGACAAAGTCCGACAGTATTAAATAACATTTACTGGCCTGAATGTCCGAATATGAAAATTTCTCGGACATTCGGGCCGGTAAATGTTATTTAATACTGTTTATTATAAACAGAGCATTTACTTAAATACTTGTATCTATAACGTTAAACATAAAAATGTCTTTAATAAATAAATTGTCGGACTTTGTCCATTTCGTAATATATGACGTCATTTGTTTACATTTGATACGCCATGAGCAGTTATGAATATTCGAGATTCATGGAAGATTGAGTTTATAAGCAGTAAATTCGACCTTGTCTACCGAACGCTTCTTTGTAGCCTAACGGTAAGGCACGTCAGCGTAAATGACGGTTCTGTATAGGATGCAGGTTCGAATCCTGTCAAAGAATGAATATTTTCTATGAAAATTTCTCGGACATTCAGGCCGGTAAATGTTATTTAATACTGTTTATTATAAACAGAGCATTTACTTAAATACTTGTATCTATAACGTTAAACATAAAAATATCTTTAATAAATATATATATATATATATACGCACAAATGTAAAGAGAACGAATCGAATATCAATTCAGACG
>OZ010599.1:38765773-38833273 GCA_963932145.1 Acanthosepion lycidas
GAGTGCAAATCGACAAACGGTCAACCCATAAAAAATGTTTTTTTCCGGTTGGGTATTTCCTAAATGCAGATTAATTTAAGGTGACGCTATGCGCGGGAAGAAACAGGTCAGTGTGTGCAGTGGAGTGGAAGAAAACATTTGACCTCAAATTCTGGAATGGGTGCAGGGCCATTGAAATTCGGCTTTTTTATCCCTGCTACCAGTTCTAACTTTGAGCCACAAATGACATATTCGACTTTGTCAACACTATTGCTTTAATCGTAGTAACATCAGCACGTCAAAAGGCACTCCTTTAAAGGCAAGGAAGGGCAAAAATATTTTAAGTCAAGTGATAGCGATTGCTCTATGAGTCGTACGATTTTTTAATCAAGCACGGGCAACGCCGGGCCATGCTGCTAGTTATCTATAAAAACATTGTTAATGAAACATTCACTTGAAAAAACACAAAAAGGAAAGAATTATTTTAATAATACATAAAAGTGTTGATAATCTATAAAAAAAACAAAATAAATCGGCTTACGGCCATATCATGTTGAAACACAAGTTCCTGTATGATCAACAAAGTTAAGCCATCCTTTTGACACCCTATTTTTTTCTCGGGTACATAGGTCCAAGTTAGCATAAAGCTGTATATGAGATATACAAGCAAAGTAAAAGTTAAATCTATATATAAAATTCTCTGACTTCCGTTTGTCCGTCCCCACATCCTCTAAAATAGCTATATAACTTGACCAATCGAAACCAAATTTGGGAGAGACTTGCAAACTGCTAAGGGTGTACAAAGTACAGTTGGTTTTACTAGGGTGGGGAGAATACATGTTCATTAAATTTTTGAAAAAAATTTTCTTATTTAATACACAAAATACATCCACTATTTAAAAAAACAATTCATTGGTTAATATAACAAATAGTTATTTAACAAAAATGCAATATTGTTTTTAGCATATCTTTTCTTTAAGTTTTTATATACAAGAATGCAGTTTCCACTTCACACTGCATTTGCAAGAACTATATAAACAAATCAAAAGTTCAAACGCTTCAAAATCATGGAATTTGGCTTTAGAAATAAATATTTCTGCATGGTCAGTTGTATGCTGCAAGCTCAAGAGTAAGAAATCCTAATATTTTATTCTTTGCTGCTAAAAAGAAAAAAAAAGAAATGTTCTTAAAAAATATTGTTTACCATGAAGTCCTATAAAATTAGATTAAAGAAATTATCAAACCGTGAAGTAGGCTTTTTGTCAAAGTATTTTTCCAAAACAAATCAGCTTACTCAAATTTCATCGATTGGTTTGCGAAATTGAACGAAACGTAGATTTTGTAGATCTCAACAAAAAATGTTAGCAATAACTTCAACATTACTAAATACTGTGAGGATTTCAACACACATTGGCATGTTGCAAAATTATTCTCTTATAAAATAATACTCTAAATATATTGCATCTAGTTTATCAATTAGACCTGGAAGCATGCAATCAGAGTATAAAAAATGTACAGGAACAAGGTTAATATACCACATATAGGATTTTAGTAGTCAATGATATTAATTGTAATAAAAAAAATCTAATTAACTGATTTAATTCTAATACAAATGATAATGTAAGTACAGTATTATTAAGGCTGTAGTAAATCTTTTTCTTCATTTGACTGAAACTAAAACATGGTGTTTATTTTATTTTATTTTTTTTTTTATCAGTTTATTATTCTGATGAGGTTTCCTCTTTCGTACCTCAATGTTATGAATTTAAGTACAGTACTTGATTGGCAGTTAGGTCTCATGAAATAGCTAGATGTAACCGTAAGTTTCATGCTGACAGTTTATTTTCCACTTCTCACTTGTGAAACTCTCTTCTGATCTTTTACTTTCCAGTCACCTTTGAGCTTCAAAAACATAAGTGCAATGTTAATTATTATCTTCTGTCTTCTTAATTCCTGTTTTTTATGGTTCTCTCCTTAATCTTTTTCTTCCACATTTAGTAACTCCTTGCATCTTAGTGGCTATCAAAACCCTTTCTGGGTTAATTAGTAGGATTTGTATCTCTAAATTATTATTATCTCCCCGACCCCCACAAAAAATTCTTAAAATTTAAAAATATTTTCTGCCTTTAAATAACCTGCAAAGGATTGATAAGCCGTAAAAAACGAATCAATCAATCGATTAACTACCGATTAGCTACACAGATAAATCTACGGGATATAAATTTATAGAAACTATATTTGCCACAAAGTGAGGGATCAGTTTATATGTTGATTGTAATATAGAATTGATCCCCCACTTTATATTCACATTATAATTTCTTGTTTGTTTATCAAATTCTGATTAGGTACGAATCCATCTCTTCTCCAGCTATGGGTTAATTAGTAAAATTTGTATTACTAAATCATTATCATCTCCAAAATAAAACTTAAATTAAAAAATATTTTCTGGCTTTAAATAAATTACAAAGGGTTTGTTAATCCAGAGAATATGAATCAATCAATAATGAAAACAAATAGATTAATCGTGAATAAATAAATAAATAAATAGATAAATAGATAAAAATGGACATAAAATAACCAAGCAAAGGGCCAGGGACCATAAATAATTTAAACCACGGGCCCTTAACAAAAAATAAATAAATAAAATAAAATAAAAAAAACAAAAAAAAACATGCTAAATGCTGATTTGAAAACAAAGCTTAATAGACTTTGATAGCCTCGCAAAATCAAATCGTCATGAGTATTACGATAATCTAGATCCAGCAGCAAAGCCTCTGATCGCGAGGTTTTGAAGAGCGTGGAACCACCTCTTAATTGCTGTAGTTCCCATGGCCACCCTGAGCGAGGTGGTAGCATCTGTTAGGGTCCCAACTATGGGCAAATAGTTAACCCAAACAGGGGTCAAAACACTATGAAAGTATAAAAATACATTTTATAGTAAAAATACCAGCAATACATTTTTTAGAATAAAAAATATTACCAGCAACACATTTGACTATGGACAAAAAAACGACTTTACAAAAATAAATCAATGAAAACTGATCTACATTCACACAAAGAATACATATTCTATTCATATAAACCTATCCTAAAAATCTTGTCGGCATTAAACCCTTCCCTGACAATTATTTTGGGAAAACGTATCATTTTCAGACATTTTTTTTATTTGTCTTCAGTATAGCAACTGAGAAACTGAGGTACCTTGAAGTACCCAAGCGGTGGCGAACACCCTCTACCAGATGTATGAGTCGACAATTGGAATCGTTTCAAGCTCAGAAGGGCATAAAAAGGATCAAGATCGACGTATAAACACGTCTGTACCTTGATTTTTGAACATTATGTTTTGGACGAATAAGTCCGTGTCTGAAAAAGACAATTTCAGTAATATATATATATATATATATATATATATATATATATATATATATATATATATATATATATAGTAATATATATGTATATATATATATATATATATATATATATATTACTATATATATATATTACTATATATATATTACTATATATATTACTATATATATATATACTACTATATATATATTACTATATATATATATATATATATTACTATATATATATATATATATATATATATATAATAGTATATATATATATATATATATATTGTCTGAAAAAGACATTTCAGTAATATATATTATTATACATATATATATATATATATATATATATATATATAGTAATATATATATATTACTATATATATATATATATTACTATATATATATATATATATATATATATGTATAGTAATATATATATATATATATATATATATATATATATATATATATTACTCTCTCTATATATATAGTAATATATAGTAATATATATATAGTAATATATATATGTATATTACTACAGTGTAACCTGGATATAAGAGAGTTGTCAAGACCGGAGATGAAGTCTCTTATATCCGGGTTTCTCTTATATCCGGGTTTGATCTATTTTGTTTAGGTAAGTATGGCTCTAATTTGGGACCAAATATCCGGGTTTCTCTTATATCCGGGTCTCTTGTATCCGGTTTACACTGTATATATATATATATAGTATTATATATATATATATATTACTATATATATATATATATTACTATATATATATATATATATATTTTACTATATATATATATATATTACTATTATTATTATATATATATATATATATATATATAGTAATATATATATATGTATAGTAATATATATATATATATATATATATATATATATTACTATATATATATATATATATATATATATATATATATATATGTATATATATATATAATAATGTACTCTCCCGTCGGCTTCGACGTATGAGTATCTGACAGCTTATTGATTCAGTTATGAAAGTTTGTGCGATAATCTTAAGTGGCATTTAAGACCCGCTAGTGATTTACATTCGAGTCCACATATAGGGCAAGTGTGAGGATTGTGAAATGAGATCACTGTTAGATCAGCTGACTTTTTAATATATAATTTAAAGAAAAACAGACTTCTTTAAGGTTCCATTATAATAATTTATTTCACCAGAGCCCTTTTAAAGGACGCTGGATCATCAGATAACACTTCCAAAAAATATACATATATATATATATATATATATATATATATGTGTGTGTGTCTGTGTGTGTGTGGGGGGGCCGGGGATGGTGTTACCTAACCAATAGAGGTGTTGATATGCCGTAAAACGAAATGAACCAAACCAAATCGTCATACTGGTAAAAAAAGATTTACATTGATTATTTTTATGGAGTAAAATTGAATAGCAATAGAAAATGAGGATGGATGTTTAAATTTGTTCATATAAGGTGCGTTCAGTATTTGAGAATACATCTTTAATGGGCCATTGCTGGAAGGCAACCTAATATAATGTTACGCGGCATGCGCCAAATTTGGATATTCTCATTTCTCTTTTAGACATATCGAGAGAAATATCATGAGAGTTTTCGATCTAACAGAAGAAAATATCAAGTCACACCATACTCGAGGCCTCCTCCTCATTTTCATCATCGTCTTCATCATCATCACCATTAGCATTAGTTCCATGACTGGGTGTCGATAGACATTGTCACAAAACAGATATTCTCTAAACCAGTGGTTTGCAACCTTATTTTGCCCAATGCACCCTTTTCACCAGAAGTCAGAATGTCATCACCCCGACCCCTTTCCAGGATTGCCTGACTCAGAAGTTGTATTACAAAATAATGTGCATATATTATTGAAAATCTTCATTCTTTTCCATATTGTTACATATTGATATAATGGAATATGCTTACACCTGTGATCCCCCTCACTAGAATATGTTGGCTGGTGTCCGTCATAAATACAGACGGACGTGTAGGTACGACAGAGTTTAAGTCTATGATGACGCCCATTGGACTACGCCATTGGCTATTCTATTGGTCTACACTTATTACCTGCGACTAAGACGAGTACCAGTCGATTACTGCTACCATGTACCACTTAGCTACTTTGATCAAATATATCCCTTTTCCCGGACATATCACATACATTTACATGTAACAAGAAAGGCAAAGCGACTAAAAACAAATAACGCACTGGTGCTGAATATACACCTATGTATAAGGAATTCCCGATGTTCTCATTTTCTTCCACGTGTTCCAAGAAGTAGGCGCCAAAATAAACGTTTCTAAGACAGAAACAATGGCCTGGAATCGGTATGAAAGCAGTGACACCACCTATCCTGAATCAGTCATAAAAATTCCGGATGTGGGATTAGTAAATACCAAACACTTCAAATACCTCTGTATATGGACCAGTTATAACAAATTTAGTATATGATAGAAAGAATAGGCTGTGTCAGAGATAGTTTCATCCAACAGCGCAAGTCGCTAGAAAATGAAAATATTTCTCAAGTCATGTTAGGAGACGGTAGGGCCGATCTATCACCCGAAAAATCGAATAATAAATAAAACGACTGCCCGACCCGTCAGTCCGATAATAAAAGCCTCGAGATTAGCTAGCTGGTCTTCGTACCAGCCAATCAAATTGCTCCTCGCATTTCTTGTACATATGGCCCTTTCAATGGCGGTTTCTATGATAGATTGTTATGTTCTGTGATTTTATATCGATTTTTTTGTGTTCGAAGTCAGCAGGAAATAAATCAGTGTTATTGGTGAAAATTTATTTATTTCTGTATTGGATCATGTTATTTAAGTCATGGCAATTATGTGCGAAAAATAATATCGCCCAAATGTCCGCCAAGTCTTCGGCGGCACACGAATCGATGGTGAAAATTTTTGATGACGTCTCTGCGTAGTTGTTCCTCGATTTCACCAATATGCCATATTATCTCATCCTTCAGCTGTTGAATTGTTGTTGACTTGTGGGGCATAGACCTTACTTTTCAGATGACTTTCCCAAAGGAAGAAATCTAAAGGCGTCAAGTCGCCCGATCGTGGTGTCCAATTGACTTCGCTGTTTCGAGAGATGATGCCACCTGGAAACTTCTCATTCAAATTCTGTTTGAACGTCCATTTTCGTAATAGGCTTCGATAACTTTAACACGTTGTTTAATTGTTAATCTTTCCATGGTTGAAATTGCCAAAGATTTAAGTTGTTAAATCTGAAAGAAAAACAAAAAATCATTAGACGCTTAAACTTAATTCACATTTAAAATCGGTCCAAGTTATAGGAATACCCTTTATATCCACTTGTTAAACGGTTCTGCCTACGCACGCACATTTCAGAAATAACAACTTAAGTTTTTTGGGAAATTTCAACCATGGAAAAATCAACAATCAGACAACGTGTTAAAGTTTCAAGAGTGCAGTTGGAAAAATTGTTCGTAAATTCAAACAAACTGGGTCGGTGGCAGATATGAAAACACCATCGTGTGCTCATTTACGCCGTTCAGCTGAAAACATTGCTGCAGTGCACGAGAATGTGGCCGAAAATCCAGACACCTCTATTTGTGATCGCGCGCATGAATTGAACCTCTCCACAACAACGTTACATCGTTTCCAATTGCACTCACGGTTGGTGGATTATGTTGACCCAAAAAATCGTGAAGTGTGCGAAATTCATTTCTGTTTGAACGGCCATTTTCGCAATAGTTTTTGATAATCTTAACACGTTGTTTAATTGTTAATCTTTCCATGGTTGAAATTGCAAAAGACTTAACTTGTTAAATCTGAAATAAAAAAAATCATTAGACGCTTAAACCTAATTCACATTTAAAATCGGTCCAAGTTATTGGAACACCTTTTACAAGCCTCGAGATTAGGTGGCTGGTCTTCGTACCAGCCAATCAGATTGCTCCTCGCATTTCTTGCACATATGGCACTTTCAATGGCGGTTTCTATGATAGATTGTTATGTTCTGTGATTTTATGTCGATTATCTTTTGTGTTCGAAGTGAAGGCATGTGAAAAGGGCTCCGTCTTGGCACTGAAGCTTCAAATGAGGCACCACCTCCAAAAGTTTAAATAGCCTCGTCAGATTGAGACTTTCATATGGATGTCAGTCATGGCACCAGTCACATTCAAGAATATCTAGACTGTCAGTTGTATAAAACTGCTTCCTAAGATCAATTGTTTAAAATAGTCCTGAGCGAGTGAAGCCTGTTGGTCTTGGCGAAGATCATCCTTCTTCGAAGATTATGCACATCACTTGCGAACTTTCAGTAGCGGCAACAGCTAAAATGGCTAGAACATGTAATTCGAAGAGAAAATAATTACATAATCAAGATGTTGACATTCCACACTACTTTAAATAAAAAGGTTAGAAGGGAAACTCCCATCACAAATGGAAAGAGCGTTAACAGCTATTGGGCTTGGAAAACCTATTTTCCTGAAAAATTGTTTTTTTTAAAAAAAGATGTCATACATTTCAACCAAAAGTAGCACTTGCTGCTTGGTCAATAAATTCTAAATGTGTCCTTGTAAGGTAAAAGCTAATATTACCATGCCATACCTCATACACGGTTTCGATGATCAGGTCTTGTTTGATTCATGACTGACTAGGCAGGAGATTTTTCCGAAATAGGTTGCCATTTCTTTCTGCGGTAGACTGGTCACCAACCAAAGCTATAGGACCCAGTTTTTCGTACTGTTCAACCCATAACTGGGGAAGAAGAAATGTATTCGTACCTTTCCCAAACTCAACACTCCGACTTCTTATTCCGAGCCGATATCCGTTATACAACAATACACATCCAATATTACTATTACCCTTACTATTAAAGCTGTAAAAATACAAAGGGCTTCTTTTTCAGTGAAAAAAGATCAATACAGACGCCATTTATATTTTCTTTCTGTTTAGGCTGCTTCTTGTCCATGTCAGCTCTGAAATAAATCTACAACAGTGCAAATCGCTAATGTTTATTTTTTAAGCCAATGATTGTCTGGTCAACTTTGCTCTCATAAATGAAACCCAATGATTGGCTGATAATGGAGTTGCCAGTATTTTTTTTCCAATTGTTTTCTTCACTTCTTCTCATACTCTTATCTTCTGGGAATGCAAAATGGCCGCGGGAGACAAATGTTGGTGGGATGATGAGAACTAAAGACTCTGGTAATCACTCAAGCGATGAAAGATGTAAAAAATATCAGGCAAGGAATCACTTTATCTGAATCTTTTATTTTTATTAATTTTTGGTCAAAGATGCAGCATTGTACGTACGTACATAGCCATGTTTTTTTTTTGGGGGGGGGGGTTGTTGTTATTTTTTATTTTTTTTATTTTTGGTCGAGGCTGGAACGTCCTGGGATTAATCTCGCAGAAAGCAAGGTGGGTTCACATACTGAAACTTGTCATCAATGAGGCAAGGTTTTACAAGGACGAATGCTCTGTCTGGTGCACAACTCACGATAATCTAAATACACCAAGTGTGTTTTTTTTTTTATCGAGACATCATCTCTAGGAAGATAACTGTTCAAGGCTTGAGACCTCAACCTAGCCTATATATATATATATATATATACTGTTATGGGACCTTACCCATAATAACATAATGAACTATTCCATACGTAATAAATACTGCGCCACAAGAGGAAGAAGGGAGTTCAGTCTGAAGTCTGGAGTGAGGTCTGTCAGAAGTCCGTCAATCTGTCAGAGCAAGCGAGTCAGTCAGTCAGTCGAGTCAGAGGCAGTCCGATGTACATAGTTCAAGGAAAAAAAATTCTCACACAGAAGACACGTAAACCAAATAAGGAAGAGACCGTTACAGGATGCTAACGGTCCACCTCAAGAAGAGGTATTGAACACGATTTTCGACACATTCGATATAACAAGACCACAAATTACGACAGAACCAAGAAAATCGTCTAGAAAAAGAAAATTTACTGAACCTTTGGAAATAGATCCAAAGAAAAAAAGATATTAAAAAACCCCTGCTCCGCAAAATTTTCGGAAGGGGTGTGTTATGGGAACACCGATAATAACATAATGGACTATTCCATACGCCTCAAGAGGAAGCTGGGAGTTCAGCCCGAAGTCAGGCGACCGGCTGATCGGTTGAACTCTCAGCCTTCGGGCGGGGAGGAACCCGAACGAGGCTACACCGAACGGCGGAGTCTCTTTCGGGAAGGTAAACCGACCCTGAACCCGTTTATACGCGTTAAAAGGGCATATTTTTGCCCGAGCCCACGGGCTCAGAGATCCCACGTTAAACCGGCCTTGTTCCACATGATGCCCTCGTGCGGGGTGACTAAATACCGTTCAGCCCGAATTCGGGCGACCGGCTGATCGGCTGATCAGCTGAACTCTCTGCCTTCGGGCGAAGAGGAACCCGAATGAGGCTACGCCGAAGGGCGGAGTCTCATTCGGGGAGGTAAACCGACCTGAACCCGTTTATATATTATATATTATATATATTAGGGCATATTTTTGGCCGAGCCCACGGGCTCGGAGATCCCACGTTAAACCGGCGTCGTGAGGGGGTGACTAAATACCGTTCAGTCTGAAGTCCGAAACAGAGTCGCGTTCAGACAATTACTACTAAACGTGATTGTTCGTACTAACATTTTCTACTTCTCTGTATATATTCCTGTTTGTAATATATCTGTGTTATTCCATATCCGTGTTCGAGTTCTTCTTTATTGGTTCTACCTTGGACTATCATCGTGGTACAAGGAACCGGACCATAACATATATATATATATATATATATATATATATATATATAGAGAGAGAGAGAGAGAGAGAGATAGATAGATAGATAGATAGATAAAATATAAATATATATACATATATACATACATACATACATACATACATATACATATACATATATATATATATATATATATATATATAAATTTCCAAGAGGATAAAATCCAGGTAGAACTCAATGCCCAGAACAGAGTAAGAATATAAATCATAACCATGGAATATTAGTGTTTAAGTCTTTTTATGATATATATATATATATATATATATATATATATATATATATATATATATATATATATATATATATATATATATATATATATATACCGGGTGTAACATCAAAACTGTCTAAATCGTCTAACAGCAAAATTGTCCAATTGTTAGATTTAGCTTTCAACCGTTGTATCTTAGAAATGATTAAAGATATCTTACTTGAATTTTTTCTAACACTATTGGATGCTACTTTCAGCAATAAGAATGTATGTCTCCAAGCTTAACAATAGAATTGTAATGAAATCGATCATAAATGAAAATGACATGTTGACCATTAATTATTCATAGCTAAGGTTCGGAAAGTCATGAAGGATTGAAATTAAGTTCATATATATATATATTTTTTTATTATTATTATTAGTCCAGGATCATTTCCAGTTAATTCAAGATGATTTTCGTCCTCTCTAACTTTCTAACTTTCTGTCCTGGAGTAACAAGGTGCCTCACAGTTTTCACGTACGATTTCATTTTCAAGTCTTTTTTCACTGCTCTTTGGATTGTCATGGCTGAAACTCTTCTCTCACGAGTCAAACGTCTTATGAATTGAGTTGGATCTTTTCTAATTGATCTTTTTAGCTCAGTTGAAATGATGATCCCTCTTCAATTTTTGACCTCCTGATCCAGCTTTCCTTTCTACTGTTCTTTCTTTTTTAAACATATTCACCGTTCTCTTGATGGTTCTTTAATGATGGAAGCCAGAATATGAATGTTGGTACCATTACTGAAGGTCTGAATGATCTTTACAAACTCATGTCCATACAACTGAATAATTTAGCTCTATCACTGATATTAAGCTCTTTCTAATAAGTACCACGCATATATATATATATATATATATATATATATATATATATATATATATATATAGATAGATAGATAGATAGATAGATAGATAGATTACCGCTTCCTGATGATAATCATAGGCAGTGCGATATTTGAAAGTCACCTCCTCTTTACCCTTTGATTTTTGAAGCGGCAAGACACGTTTCGTTACTCAAATAAGTGTATCCATAAAAAACGTATAAAGAGAATATATATATATATATATATATATATATATATATATATATATATATATATATATGCTCCCTTTCGTAGGTTGAGGAATTTGGAAGAAAGGGAATATTGTCGGCTACTGCTGGTTAATGCTAAAATCTTTTCACTATCAATGGAGCCCTCTGGTAGTCGGTAATGCTTATATATTGTATGTAATGCGTTAAAAATTCCCTTGCTCCGTGGCGTGGTGGCCTAAGAGTGAAAGTCTTCGACTGGTGCCAAATCAGTCGCGTTTCGATCCCGGCTTGAAACAATCACATGTCTAGCAACACTGATGAGGTGCGATACCGCAAATGTGTCTGTCTGTGGATGACTATATATATATATATATATATATATTGCAATTAGTTGTCTTAACCGTAAGAATAAACTTTTTAAATTCTCTATGGATCGTTTTCCTTATGCGATCTACTTTTATTTTAGTGGAATTCTCAACTATCATAAGTCCATTATTCCTATATAAGCCACTTCTCTATATATCGATACCGTCTTAAGGACTTAAGTTATACAAGATAAACAAGACCAACAGGTCCGAGGCTTCGGCAGTGTCCAAGGATCCCAAAGAAATATCAATGCAATCATTACAATTGTTTTTAGCCTATTGTTTTTCATTGTAAAATAGGACGGATCTTCTACAGTTCACGATTATATTGACTTCATTATTATACTAGCAGTAGAGCCCGGCCCGGCGTTGCCCGGTGATGTAACAGTAGCAGTAAGTATCGACCATCATAAAGACTGAAAAATAAAATTGACAAAGATTATTGTTTAAGGTTGACGGACACGCATGTTTTATTTTTATTTTTTTTTATTTTTTTTTTTTTACGAATTGGTCAAACCCAAACTCAAACAAAAACATTGTTTTCAATTGTTATGAGTCTACCGATTGAATAGAATTTTATTATAAACAATTGTCTTGTAAATGGAATTTTTAAAGCATTCAGAATGTAAAAAAGTGTGCAAGACAATAAGAAACACTGCCTGCCAAAAAAAGTGAAAAGTTGAAAAATGTAAGAAATCCGATCCCATATAAACGAACACACACACACACACACACACACACACACACACACACACAAACAAACAACCAACCTGGGTTTTATAATAAGTATAACTCGATAACGCCATATTAATAAGTATAACTCGATATGAGTTGTCCCCCTTTCATTAATGCCTCTTAATCGTGTTTTCAAATTGATTTCGTGCAAAAACAATTGTGTTTTTTCCAATTTTTGGCGCTGTCAGAACCACCGCAAGGTAATTTTACGTAGTCCTGTGAAGTTTTGTTGAAATCGGTTGAAAAATTTAGGAAATCCGATCCAATATATAAACGTACAGACACACACACACACACAATCTGCGTTTTATAATAAGATTTCTGAATTTTCCTTGGTGTCTGTTGGATTTAAAATATATAATGATTATTTTGAAGTCATTTATCATTTTCGTTACCATATTGTATTTCTTTTTGTAACTATAATTAACAAAGAAAGGAAAACATGCAACCACTATGTTTGGGGCTGGAGTAAAATCCAAATCAAACAAACAAAATTGATGTTAAAAGTACTTTGCTGATAGTAAAATTTCTTAAAGATGGTAACTCGGCTCTGGAAGCTCCAATGACATAGCATTAATCATTGTTTGGGATATTTGCATGTGTCAACATATCCGAGATGATTTATCATCCCTACGCTATATGGAATGCGTTTCAGATTTGATACTTTTTGTGGGGTTCATGTTTATTTGAAAATTATGCACTACCTATTCACATATATGCTTATACATACATATATATATATATATATATATATATATATATATATATATATATATATATATATATATATATATATGTATGTATGTATGTGGACCAAGAACAGGATTCAAGAACACAGTCTATTTATCCATCTCAGATCTATCTATTCATCTATTTGTCTCAGTCCTTTGCCTGTATATATATTTTTCTGTGTCTATATCCATCGATTCATATCTATCTCAGCCTCTTCATATCTATCTAGATAGCTATCTATCTATCAAGCTCAGTCTCTTAATATCTATCTTTCTATTTCAGTCTCTTCATATCTATCTATCTATCTATCTATCTATCTATCTATCTATCTATCTATTTACCTATCAAGCTCAGCCTCTTAATATCTATCTATCTCAGTCTCTTCATATCTATCTATCTATCTATCTATCTATCTCAAGTTCAGTCTCTTAATATCTATAATTCTATCTATCTATCTATTAGTCGCAATCTTACAATAGTGTCCAACATATTTATGAGGATTGGAACATATCCATTAGTGTTCATAGGTCCCGTATGAATTAATTTAAATGCATTAGACTTCATGAATCTACATGCTGATCTGTTTTGTTAGATGGTAACAAACTGTATTATTATTATTATTTTATTTCGTTTTTTGTTGTAGGCTCATTTCTACCCGGGTCCCAACCAGAGACCTAAGGTCAGAAATAACCTTATGACATTTTCACTGGGCATTTTTTAACCTAAGATCACAGATATTTTACATAACGTCCTTCATAAAGGTATAAGCTGTGCTTGTGAGAATAATAGTTTTTGGCATTTCTTTAAGACATGGACTGCCAGGGATCCCTTCATTGAGTCTATCAGAACCTTTTCCAACCAAACCGAGGGCTCTAACCACAACTGGAATTATTGATGTCTTCATGTGCCGCATGTTTTGAAATTTCCACTTCAAGATCCTTGTATTTTGATAGCTTTTTGAAGGTCTTCAAAGATACAATACAATCTGCAAGGACTGGCATGTCAATAAGAAAGCACTTTCTGTTCTTGTGGTTTTTGATCATGACGTCTGGGTGATTAGCTTTGATTGTTCTGTCTGTGAATAAAATTGTCACACGTCCAATGTCTGTAACTAGGTCTGGGTTGCGTTCCTATTATTATTTCATTTCATTTGATTTCTCTACCAGGAATCCCTTCAATGAGTCTATTGGACTCTTTTCCAATAGATCCGAGGGCTCCAACTACAAATAGAATGGTTGATGGTCTCATGCGCAACATTTTTGAGATTTCAATTTTAAGGTCCTTGCATTTTGATAGTTTTTTGAAGATCTTCAAAGATACATTGCAGTCTTCAGGGACCTCCATGTCAATAAAGAAGCTCTAATCACGATGTCAGGGCAATTAGATTTGATTGTTCTGTCCATGTGTCTTGTAAAGTCCCATAAAATTGTAACAGGTCCTATATCCGTAACCGAGTCTGAGTGGTGTTCATACCAATTTTTTGCTGTTTTCTTTCCGTTGAAGGTGTAGATTTTCCATTGCAGATATTGACCCACTCTGTCATGCCGGGTTTTATATTCAGTTGATACATTGCAGCCTGCAGGGACTGCCCTATCAATAAGGAGGCACATTTTATCTTTGAAATAACGATGTCTGGATGATTAGATTTGACTGTTCTGTCTGAGTGTATTTTAAAGTCCGATAAAATTGTTTCAGGTCCTATCTCTGTAATCGGGTCTGGATGGTGTTCATAGCAATTTCTTTCAGTTTCCTTCCCGTAGAAGTTGCACATTTTCCAGTACAGATAGTGGGCTACTCTGTCATGTCATGTTCCATATTCAGTCAGGGATAACACCGTCAAACCCGATACAAGATGATCAATTGTTTCTGGGTATTTATCACAGAACCTGCATTTGGGTTTAACGCAATTTTTCATTATGTTTGACTGGTAATTTCTAGTTAGAAACCGTTGGTCCTGTGCATCACGTATGAAACCCTCAGTTGCAGTTTTTAATCCTGTACAAATTAACCACTGATGGTTACGGGGTTTGCTTCCATCAGCTTGTTTGGCATGGACATAATATTGAAGAGTTTTATATTGCCATTGTTTCTGTATTTGCTCTATTGAATTTACTTTTATTAGTATTTTCATAATTATTTTTATTTTTATTATTGCTATTATTATTAGAGAAAGTGAGTGGGAGAAACAGACAGAAGCCAAAAAAAAAAACCCAGATAATTATTGATTTGTAAATGTATATGTTCAATAGTTTATATTTTGTATGTTACTATGTGTATAATTTGGCATAGATTTTAAGTAATATATAATTTTAAGCACTGAACTGTTACATAATACCAGTCCTCCTATATGACCATGAATGCTGGGTAATCTCCTCACAAATAAAGAAGAGACTTGAAACAATACAAATGTGGTTCTACAGAAGCATGCTGAGAAAACCATGGACCGAACATGTGAGCAACGACGAAGTTTTAGAGAAAATGGAAACAAAAAGGACACTTATACTTAACATCGGGAAGAGAGAATACCATGGATGGAACATGATGAAGAGACTTGAAGCAACAGAAATGTGGTTCTACGGAAGCATGCTGAGAATACCATGGACCGAACATGTGAGCAACGACGAAGTTTTAGAGAAAATGGAAACAAAAAGGACACTTATACTTAACATCGGGAAGAGAGAATACCACGGATGGAACATGAAGAAGAGACTTGAAACAACAGAAATGTTGTTCTACAGAAGCAAGCTGAGAATACCATGGACCGAACATGTGAGCAACGACGAAGTTTTAGAGAAAATGGAAACAAAAAGGACACTTATTCTTAACATCGGGAAGAGAGAATACCACGGATGGAACATGATGAAGAGACTTGAAGCAACAGAAATGTGGTTCTACAGAAGCATGCTGAAAATACCATGGACCGAACATGTGAGCAACGACGAAGTTTTAGAGAAAATGGAAACAAAAAGGACACTTATACTTAACATCGGGAAGAGAGAATACCACGGATGGAACATGAAGAAGAGACTTGAAACAACAGAAATGTTGTTCTACAGAAGCAAGCTGAGAATACCATGGACCGAACATGTGAGCAACGACGAAGTTTTAGAGAAAATGGAAACAAAAAGGACACATACTTAACATCGGGAAGAGAGAATACCACGGATGGAACATGATGAAGAGACTTGAAGCAACAGAAATGTGGTTCTACAGAAGCATGCTGAGAATACCATGGACCGAACATGTGAGCAACGACGAAGTTTTAGAGAAAATGGAAACAAAAAGGACACTTATTCTTAACATCGGGAAGAGAGAATACCACGGATGGAACATGATGAAGAGACTTGAAGCAACAGAAATGTGGTTCTACAGAAGCATGCTGAAAATACCATGGACCGAACATGTGAGCAACGACGAAGTTTTAGAGAAAATGGAAACAAAAAGGACACTTATACTTAACATCGGGAAGAGAGAATACCACGGACGGAACATGAAGAAGAGACTTGAAACAACAGAAATGTTGTTCTACAGAAGCAAGCTGAGAATACCATGGACCGAACATGTGAGCAACGACGAAGTTTTAGAGAAAATGGAAACAAAAAGGACACTTATTCTTAACATCGGGAAGAGAGAATACCACGGATGGAACATGAAGAAGAGACTTGAAACAACAGAAATGTGGTTCTACAGAAGCAAGCTGAGAATACCATGGACCGAACATGTGAGCAACGACGAAGTTTTAGAGAAAATGGAAACAAAAAGGACACTTATTCTTAACATCGGGAAGAGAGAATACCACGGATGGAACATGAAGAAGAGACTTGAAGCAACAGAAATGTGGTTCTACAGAAGCATGCTGAAAATACCATGGACCGAACATGTGAGCAACGACGAAGTTTTAGAGAAAATGGAAACAAAAAGGACACTTATACTTAACATCGGGAAGAGAGAATACCACGGATGGAACATGAAGAAGAGACTTGAAACAACAGAAATGTTGTTCTACAGAAGCAAGCTGAGAATACCATGGACCGAACATGTGAGCAACGACGAAGTTTTAGAGAAAATGGAAACAAAAAGGACACTTATACTTAACATCGGGAAGAGAGAATACCACGGATGGAACATGAAGAAGAGACTTGAAGCAACAGAAATGTTGTTCTACAGAAGCATGCTGAGAATACCATGGACAGAACATGTGAGCAACGACGAAGTTTTAGAGAAAATGGAAACAAAAAGGACACTTATTCTTAACATCGGGAAGAGAGAATACCACGGATGGAACATGAAGAAGAGACTTGAAGCAACAGAAATGTGGTTCTACAGAAGCATGCTGAGAATACCATGTACATAACACGTGAGCAAGTTTTTGAGAAAAAGGAAAACAAAAAGTATACTTATTCTGAACATCAGGACAAGAGAGTTGAAATTTCTAGGGCACATAATGAGGAGAGAGGGCTTGGAAAATTTGCTACTCACAGAACAGAATTAAGGAAAGAGTGTCACAGGAAAGCAATGCATAACTTACCTAGCGAGATTGGGTGCATGGATGGGGGAACAGGTTTTAAGAGAGATAACAAAAAGACAAAATTTATTAAGAGTCACAAAGAAGAGGAAATTGTGGAGAGCAATAATTACTAATGTAATTTAAACAAAAATGTTACTAAATACATTGCTTTTTGATGTCTCCAAGAATTAAACCAATTTTACTCTTATTGAGTGAGCAGTACAAATGCAGATGGATATACATTTGCGTTTCATAGATTACGTAAAAGCATCTGAAAAGGTACGACTCAAGGATTTATTTGAACTGTGGGGAAAACAAGTTCTATATGCAAAGGATGTTAAAATAACTTGTACACAGCCTACATACCAATAGAAAATGAATTGACAATTTACACCAGCCCCGGTTTCCCAGCTTTTCTGTTGTTGAGGATTGTGGCATATCACTCAACGGGACAAAAAACAAGGCCTGTCAAAACTGCAGTTGAGCTTTTTAGAAGAGCCAACATGTTTTCACTCCTAATTCCAAAGCAAATGAAGCTGTTTCTTTGACTAAACAAAACTCAACAATGAAACTCATTACATACCCCACCAAATTCAAAACAAACTAAATAAAAGCAGAATTATTAACAATAAGCAGCAAATAACACATATAGGTACTTATATATACCTACGTATACAGGGTGATTGAAAAATAACTCCCAATCTCCATCTATAAAAGGTAGGATGTGTGTGTGTGTGAGTGTGTGTGTGTGTGTGTGTGTGTGCGCACGCGCGTAACGAATGCACGGCCGCAATTTTCGACGGATTTGCACCAAAATTTACATGCACATGCTCCAAGTTAGTGCGAACGCCAAGACCGACTTTGCATTTCTCAACTCCCATCGATAGTGGAAAAAATCGATTTTTTCATGCTTCTACGGCAGTTTTCATGTAGTTTGCGGCCATTTGAAACTGGCCAGAGTGAGATCCTATAGCTAGCTGCCACGAATAGGCAGGAAGATTCTAATGGCCAGCGTGAGAGCCAACAGCTGACTGACACGAATGTTAACTAGCATGCTAGCATGCAAAAAAAATTGATAGCTGCATTCGTCACAAGTGCAAAAAATTTTAATCTGCATGGCACTTTACTCCAATTGGCTCATTCGCTTGCTTAAACTCAACGTTGATTCTGATTCCGTTGAACTGGGTTGGGTATGAAAAAGTATTTGTTGTTAACATTCTTTTTTCATTTGGTGTTTCCAGTTACGAGTCCTTTTTTAAAGCTGATTGTTTTGTGTTCATTTTGTTTAGTTCTTTTTTCGTAATAGATTTAATGTTTAGTATAGAACTTAGAAAAAATTCGCAGTGTGTGATAGGCAAGAAGTAAGGCATGTAGCAACATCAGTACGGCAAAGGGCACTCCTTTAAAGGCAAGGAAGGGCAAAAATATTTTAAGTCAAGTGATAGCGATTACTGTATGAGTCGTACGATTTTTGAATCAAGCACGGGCAACGCCAGGACATGCTGCTAGTTTTATACGAGTGGCCAGCCAGGAGTCCTGACTTGACACCAGTGACTTTTTCTTTTTTGCAGCTATTTATTCTTCCTTTTATTAATTATTTTCTTTTCTTCCTAATCTTCTTCGTTTAAGCTTTGTATTCCTTTCCTCTAATTGTAAAGATACCACCATTTTTGTTTTTAAAATGTCCTACTCTTTTTCAAAAGCAAGTAAAAGACAGGTCAAAGGAAAATGCTCCAATAAATGAAATTAAGAAATTACCTCCCTTACCTAAGTTGTCATACATATTGACTCTACAGGGGAAATGAAAAGTAACTCCCTATTTTATGGATGAGTGATCAGGTAAGAGACAATACATATTTATAGTAAAATTACCAATAGTACATATTTATAGTAAAATTACCAACAGTACATATTTATAGTAAAATTATCAGCAATACATATTTATAGTAAAATTATCAACAATATATATTTATAGTAAAATTACCAACAATATATATTTATAGTAAAATTACCAACAATACTTATTTATAGTAAAATTATCAACAATACATATTTATAATAAAATTATCAACAATGCATATTCATAGTAAAATTATCAACAATACATATTTATAGTAAAATTATCAACAATAGATATTTATAATAAAATTATCAACAATACATATTTATAGTAAAATTACCAACAGTACTTATTTATAATAAAATTATCAACAATACATATTTATAGTAAAATTATCAACAATGCATATTCATAGTAAAATTGCCAGTAATACATTTTATAGTAGAATTACTAACAATACATTTTATAGCAAGATGACCAACAAATCATTTTGTAATAGAGTTACCAATAATACATTTTATAACAAGATGACCAACAATGTATTTTATCTGTAGTAGAAGGCAGACACTTGCGTTCAAAATATAATTAGTTGAAACCATAAAATTGTGTTCAAAATATTTAAATCTATGCATTAATAACCCATAGAGGTGTTGATATGTCGCTAAACAAAATCAACTAACCAAACAACATACATAAGAACAAATAAAATTCAATTTCCAACTTATCTTTCCTTATTCAAATCGATGGTATATCCACAAAACTCAGGGTAGTAAAAGATTCTTCTATTATCTTCCGTGTCCCTTCAGGACGTAGGCGATCATTACCCTCCACATCTTCCTGCTCCTTGTTTTATCTTTTTCTTATTTCTCCCTAATCCTGTTCTGCCATCCATTTGCTCAAAATCATCAAGCTGCTTTCCATTGTCCCTCTTTTCTTAAATCAGTCCTGTGAGTATCAGATTTTCCAAACCCTCTTTCCTTATTACATGCACCAGAAATTTCAACCGCCTCTTCCTGGTGTTCAGTATAAATTTTCTTTTTGTTTCCATTTTCTCCAAAACCTCGTTGTTGATCAAATGTTCGGCCCTTGATATCCTCAGTATCTTTCTGAAAAACCACATTTCTTTTGCTTCAAGTCACTTCTTTGAGGAGATTGTCCAGTATTCGCTGCCATACAAGAGGACAGATATCAAGTAACAATCCAGTAATATTTTCTTTGTTTCTAACGAAATTCTTCTGTCGTTTAATACTCTGCTTAACTTATGGAATGCAACTTTGGACAACCTAATATGTCTTCTGCTTAACCAGGGTGTGTTCTTGTGGCACGTCAGATCTAACGATGATTTCCACTAGTGAAACGAATCCTGCCAGAGAGTGCATATCTTTCTAATAAAATTTCTTGAATATTCAGGTTGGTAGATGGAAATAAATAAATATACTGTTTAATAAATAAATAAAAACAGAGCCTCTACTCAAATATGGGTATCCATTAAAAATAACATTTCAGATTCTTAATTTTTAGTGCGCTAAACAATTGACAGTGAAGATCAGAAGTGAAGAATCTTTCTCACTTCAAAAAAATTAGTTGTATTTTTCAGAGTGTAGCACAAGTGTATATATATATATATATATATATATATATATATATATATATATATATATATATATATATATATATTTGTTTTTTGTATGAATGATTCATGTGATTATAAATTGAACTGCACCTATAATCGAAATTAAAATAATTGATCCAACGTGCAACTTTCAGATAATAAGTGTGACATTCCTGTAATTATTGAACAATATAGTTCAAGCCACATTGACGGAAAACCTACCAGTACAAAAGAATCCTCTTATTACTATATTTGTACAAAAACGAACAACCTTAAAATTTAAAATTCAAACTCAAATAATAACACATTTCTCATAGCAT
This sequence comes from Acanthosepion lycidas, assembly GCA_963932145.1. NCBI lineage: Eukaryota > Metazoa > Mollusca > Cephalopoda > Sepiida > Sepiidae > Acanthosepion > Acanthosepion lycidas. Next base: position 38,787,324 of record OZ010599.1, read on the forward strand.
TTTTTCGGATTACATCTATATTTTCGTTGTTCTCTTATTACTGAGAAGTAAAAACAAGAACAAATCTATTTCCATACCAGAGGATGTCTGTAGGAACAGACGAAAGCTTGTAAAAACTAAAAAAGACCTTATGAAACTGGAATTTATAAACAGGGATCATATCATTCATATACAGATTCGGGATTAATGTAACTTATTGAAATTGTTTGCGAAGATGTATTCTCGCCATTTAAATCATTAACATCTACATTTGTTTTTTGTATGAATGATTCATGTAATTATAAATTGAACTGCACCTATAATCGAAATTAATATATATATATATATATATATATATATATATATATATATATATATATATATATATACATACATACTCTGTGAATTTAGGCGCAGTACTATATTAGTGGCAAGATCTCATTATTTTACAGTTGAAATGGCTAGATGTAAGCATAAGTTCTATGGTAGCCGTTTAATTTCTTGCTTCTGGAAATCTCTTCTGGCTTCTTGCTTTCCAGTCAAATTTGATCTTCAAAAATTTAAATGCAATATCAATTGTTCTCTTCTGTTCTTTTATTGTCCTCCCTCTTTAATGTTTTTCTTATTCCTTCACACTCAGTAACCCTCTGTGGGTTTGTTGCTTTGTTTGGATTGAAATGATTTGAAAAAAAAAGAAGTTAATTCACACACACATTTATATTTAAGACATTTTTTTTTATGTTTATACGTTCTTTTTATAGATACAAATATTTAAGTAAATGCTCTGTTTATAATTAACAGTATTAACCGGCCTGAATGTCCGAGAAATTTTCATAGAAAATATGCGTCCTCCAACAGGAATCGAACCTGTATCCTATACGGAACCGTCATATAGCCTGACGTGCCTTAACCGATTGAGTCACATAGGAGCATTCGGTTAGCAGGGTCGATTTTACTGTTTTTAAACACAATTCTCCATGATTTTCTCTCATTCTGCTCAATGGGTATCCAAATGTAAACAAATGACGTCATACATTATAAAATGGACAGAGTTCAACAATTATTTAAGTCCTAAATAATTGTCGGACTTTGTCCATTTCATAATGTATAACACATGTATATATATTTCTAGGACAACTGTTCAATGGAAAAATGCCCGATGTTTATATATGTAGAATATTTAAATATTTTTGCTGTTATTTGAAAGGGAAAATTATAGATAATAGCTAGCCATTGCATCCCCCTTCTCATGGAGATGAAGACCCTGTGTTGAGGTGAAGCCTACTATTTGTCAGATACAAGATATTTTTGAGAAGAAAAATTGTCATGAGTCTGAAAGAATTGGTTTGTTTAATATAAAATTAATTCTTATTAATTTCATTATTGCTTTCTTAATATTTAGGATTATTATTACTATTTGCATTCTTTATATTAACATTTTTATTATTACAACAAAAAAAAGCCCCCAGTGAAAACAAAGAATATATCAAAGATTTAAAGCTATTGAAACTTACTTTTTAGTGCACTAAACAATTGCCAATGAAGATCAGAAGTGAAGAATCTTTCTCACTTCAAAAAAAATTGGTTGTATTTTTCAGAGTGTAGCACAAGGAAAACTATTACTGCACTGAAATTATTACTATGATACTTCCCCTTTCAAATGATATATAATTATTTAGATATTTTTACTATATATATATATATATATATATGCGCAAAAGATTTTCTGGGTGTGTGATGAGATGTCATTAGAAGTATATAGCTTTAACTAACTTCATTCAAAATGTTTTAATAGAATTTTTGATTTGCTACAACTGGTAAATTTTGTTTATTAAACTCTTAAGAAGTTGTAAATGGTTGTACTAGCACAAATTAACAAGTCATTGTGACCGAGGGTTTGAGCGTACTGATATTGTTCAAAGTGCTGACCATGCCGGATTATGTGCTCTTGTATATATATATATATATATATATATATATATATATATGAGTCAAGAAGTTTATTTCATTCTCTTGTGGCCAACTATCATTCATGGCAGGGTTTTGTTTTGTTTTTTGTTTTGTTTTTTTTTGGGGGGGGTACCAGTGGAATTCTTATTAATTTCATTATTGCTTTCTTAAACAATATTTAGGATTATTATTACTATTTGCATTCTTTATATTATTATTAACATTATTATTATTACTGGAACGTTATCACCATTATTATTATTGTAACAAAAAAAAAAAACAGCGAAATCATAAAGAATGAAATGTTTAAAGCTACTGAAACTTACTTTTTAGGACGATAAAAATATTTAAGTCGCAATTTTTTACATTTTCATAAGGATTAGTCGCCGACGCATCTCGGCTGAAGAAAAAGAAGTTTTACAGAGATTCCAGCACAACACAAACGGGATTGTCTTAAAACTTTATATTTACTCAACTCCTCCCTACCACGAGGTCAGGTAGTGATACAAGGTCGGTTTAATGTGGGTGACCCGAGTGCGTACATCCGGGCTAGGAAAAAAAAATTCCCGAGCTCTCCGCAACCGTCGATTGCGCTGGTCTCAGTGCGTGCACCGATCCCTCTCTCTAGTGCAATGAGAGGATGCAGCCTCGGGCAGCTGTTCTCCAGGGCTGAGTACCTCTCAGTATAATTTTCCTCGGTTGCGTCTCTGAGTGCACGCTCGCCAAGGACAGAGAATCAACTGAGAGATGATAAGTAATGTGGTACAAATCACTCGAGAGAGAGTAATTTACACACTTAGTTTTAAAAACAGTATTTCAGTTTTCAGGAAAATTTTTCATTTGTTGAAATATTTAAAGATAAAATTTCTAGTTCCTATAATAGGAACTAGAAATTTTATTTTAATTACTAACTGTGGACTTCTGGTTAGAATTACCATTAGTAAAAAAAAAAAAAAAAAAAAATCAGTGATTTTCCTTAGTGGATGATCTTGGAATCAAAAATGATTTTACCGAGATATATTACCTTCTTAATTAATTTAAAAGAACTGTTCAGAAAGCAATTAAAAAAAAATCGCTACTGATTGTATCACTTCTCCCCTTCCCCCCACACGGTTGAGAGGTTTGTGGGTAGTAAGCACCGGCTTTGTCGATAATTATAGATGATGATTGACAATATAATCTAAGTAGAAAAAAAAGCACAAAAACTTAAAAAAAAAAAAACGCTGCTGAAACTAGCCCTTTTCTGGCTCCAACCTCGTCAGAGTTTCCAGCGTAGTACGCATTGCACCGGCTATGCAGATACACGATGTATATTATTAATTGACTAGTGTACCCGTGCCGTCAAAACTGACGGCAAGAATATATTATAAATAAATAATATGTATTATATTGTAAGTAATTTTCGTTTAATCTGTGTACAATTTTGTAATTTAAAATAGTTTTGTGACGTCAACGAACACTCGTTGCCACTTTCGTAATGTTCGTTGTAGTAGAGACTTTGTAATCGCAGATGCAACTATAGTAACGCCGTTGAACAATACTGGTGTCAGACGCCTTCGAAAATCACTCGCGCTAATAGTACTTGCTTGATAATACTCGAATAGTAATCCGTATAGTGATTCGAATAGAGTAATAGTATAGAGAATAGCGACCTGTATAGTATAGAGGACAGAGTAGAAAAGGTAATCCGTATAGTAATAGAGAAATAGCGATCATTTAGACGTCACGCGTCCTCCTACTTATGCGTTTCCTCTATGGTCACGTGGTCTACTGAATTCAATAATGGGGTCGCCTGTGTTTGCTCACTGGCGATCTATGTTCAAGTATCGGTAGCGGCACTTTATTCATATATAAAATGAATAATTATATAAATACCTAAGGAAAGATATCCGTATAGTAATAGAGGATAGACTAGAAATAGCGATCATTTAGACGTCACGCGTCCTCCTACTTATGCGTTTCCTCTATGGTCACGTGGTCTACTGAATTCAATAATGGGATCGCCTGTGTTTGATCTATGTTCAAACTCAAGTGTCGGTAGCGGCACTTTATTCATATATAAAATGAATAATTATATAAATACCTAAGGAAAGATATCCGTATATTATCCTCATGATTGATATATATTGACAACCAGATTTTTTTTACTACAAAAGTTTCCAAAGCACAATATTTTTTGTGTAAACTTTGGAAGATCTGAATAATCATTGGCAATCCATAGATTCAATCTATAATTTCAGAGTCTGGAAAAGAAGAGGATTGTTGCACACACACACACACACACACACACAAAAAAAAAATACATAAAATAAAATAAAAAATAAATAAATAAATAAAATAAAATAAAATAAATAAATAAAAATAAATAAATAAATAAAAATGAAAAATAGAATCTTACTGTGAACTGCGTCGCCATTGTTTGGAGCGATCTCTTTGTAGTTTGTCAATGCGGTAGCTTTTTTGCGTGGGCGTGAATGGGGTCATGACTTCACTGCCCCTCAATTGTTACACATACACAATATATATATATATATATATATATATATATCTTGTGAGTGTGTGTAACAATTGAGGGGCAGTGTACAAAATTTTGTGTATGTGGCCTACTATATATATAGATTACTGATTATTTTTTTAAAAAATGGCGGATGGTCATAAAAGAGTGCTGAAAAAAATGGCAGAGACCAGAAGGTAGCCCACCAAAAAAAGACGCACTGGCCTTACTTAGTTCCTCCAGTTCTAACCTTCAACCATGCCACGCCCATTATGGCGAACCACCCTCATTCCCTTCCTATTCCATTAGTGAACCTAAATTTTGTATCTTACTTTGCAACACTCTACCTTGAGCGGCTCCACGGTCTTATACATTGTGATCATCTGTGTAAAAACAAATAAAAAAATAAATAGTTGCGATGGATTCTGCAGAACCGGAAGGATTCCTTTTGTTTTTATTCCTATTGTTTTTGTTACAAATATATTTTATTTATATCTGCATTTCTCTCTCTCTCTCTCTCTCTCTCTCTCTATATATATATATATATATATATATATATATATATATATATATATATATATATATATATATATATATTAGTTTGATTTGGCTTTTTTAGTTAGATAGCCCACCATAAGAGGGGTATAAAACAAGAAAATCAAATTGTAAAGTGAAACAACAAATTTATATACATATAAATCAATTTAGGTCTCTGCAAATAAAATTAATGTATTTTCGTTGATACAAGGTCGTCGAAATGTTCGTAGTAGACCTTGTAACAATGAGTTTATGTGCACGTAGGCAGGAACATATGTGTGGATGTATATATGTATGTATAAGTGTTATCGTAGAGTAGGAATGTCTTTGAAGTAATCGCTCAGCCTTAAAATGTTCCGTTCGTTTATCAAGTATAAAAGAGGTGAGGGAGAAAAGTAGAGATAATAATAACGATCGCTTGACGATTGTCAAGTGACGTGTTAATACGCTCGTCTCCTTTTCTCTGGTGACAGGCGAACTTGTCCGTCTTTTTTAATTTTGTTTGTGGAGCTTAAAAATCTCATTAGGGAACTAACTCCCGGATATGATTCGGGCCTTTCCATTGGACGACAAACAAACTTCGCGTCGGCTCGCAAAAAGGTCCGTAACAGAATTTCTTTCTAAGAATTGAAGATTATCTGAATTTTGTTTTTAAATGTTTCCTAGTTTTGTATTGGCCGAAAAACATTTCGCATCAAGGTGTGAAATTTCACGAGTTTTGTTTTGGATTCGCTTTTACTTGTGTGTTAAGCAAAGTTTGTAAATTCGAGTCTTCCTAATAAAATCAATGAGTCAGTGTTTAGCATTTGAATTTTAAATCTAGATCTTGTTTTGTTCACTACAAGTATAAAAGAGAAAAAAATATTACTCACTTCCTCCAAATAACGTAAGTTAGTAAATTGATCTTTTTGCTTGCATCCCGACTGGTGTATGAATGTACGCTGCTTCTAAAATGTTCAAATGATGAGCAGAATGATCTCTGTGCAAGATGGCGAAACAATCGTCTGTATACTGATGTAAACAGTCAGGATTATCTAAAAGCTGGTGAGTCATGCACTTCGTGGGTCGTACTAAAAGATCGACTAGAGTAACTTGCTCATATACTAGCAGGAACGTGTTGACTGATACGGGTCTCCAATCTCTGATTTGGTCTGTCATATGTATGCAGCATCCTACTGACATTTAAATCTATATCCTACGGAACTATTCTGTAAGTAGGACAGACCATCCTTAACAAAAGATGGCAACACCGAACGTCTTTCAAAAATAACACGTAACTTCACGCTCGAAAAACTTAATCTAATACACGCCGATACCTTATTTCTACCCAGCCATGATAGTTTTAGATAAAAGGGACACAAAGAAGGACCAAAAACTGCTAGCTCCTTGAAACATTTAATTTTCCGTTCAATGGCGCATCTAATGAGAAAACCGTTATCAATGAAAGTACTACGGATTTTATCCAGTTCCTGATCAAGGGTACCATGGGGAACAAATCATCAACGCACGATGGACTAGGGTAGAAATCAAGTTGATCTTACGGGACTTACGGACGAAGGAATTCCAATTTGTATATAAACCAGTGAACGTAGATTTGCGGTAAATGCTGATAATGAATAAACCATCCTTACGTCCAACTAAAACATCCAGGAGCGGGAGGGTACCATCGCTCTCTACCCTCTATAGTAAACTGCTGTGAAGGGAGAAGAGAACTGAGAAGTGGGTGAAAAGCTGTGGCATCCTTGAGAGATTTAAATATGGTGAATATATCAGCAGAACGCCAATAGACGTAGGGTTTACAGCTTTTTTTCAAAAAGAAGGCTCTCATAATAACCAACATTATATATATATATATATATATATATTTGCGAGCATATATGAATATATATATATATATATATATATATATATATATATTTACGAGCATATATGAATATATATATATATAAATATATATATATATATATATATATATATATATAAAATAAAAATAAATATATATATATATATAACTAAGTAGAAAACACAAATATATTAACTGCATCCACCTGTAAAAATAGATCAAAAATAATGGAAGCTTTAATAATAAAAAAGAAAAAAAAATGAGTCTTAACAATATTAACTACAAACAAGGCCACAATATGCTCACCGTATTCGGAAATTAAAACATCCCGACTACACACTAAGGCATATACATAATGCACACACTCAATTAAGCTGAAAAATCGAATCATCCTTGATAATGGCTAAAGGTATAGCCGAAAGTACTCGGAAATATTGTTAACATATATATATATATATAAAAGGGTTGTGGTGAAATAACTTATTACATGGAACCTTAAAGTGGTCTCTTTTTATTCAAACATATTTGCTCTGAATTTACATTGAGCTCTCTGGATATCATCCTCCTTGGGTCTACCCATACGGATTGCCTAATTTTACATAAACTATATATATATATATATATATATATATATATAAGCATATTCAGTGCAACTGTTTATTGTATAAGGAAATACCAAGGGCTGTAACCTTGGATGTGCGGGTGGTGTAATGAATAATGGCTCGGAATTCTTAATCAGAGAGCCGGGTTCCAATTCCAGTTGGGTTCGTTATATTCACTTACGTGCAAATTCCCATGGGAAATGTATGTCCGGAAAGTTTGATTAAAATCCCACAATTATTTGATATTTGCAAGAATTTCTAAGTCAATGTGTTCTTCATCAAAAAAAGCGAAAAATAAAAAAAAAACATTTATCATGATATAAAAATACAAGATTTTTAACTAAAATTTCGAACGTGCTAGAAAGGATTTGAAAAGTTTCAAAGAATAATAAAAAATATTTTGGTCTTTCCTCTTAATAATAACATAAACATTTAGATAACACAATTTTGTTTTTATTGAGTCTGGGGCCATTTTTCATCATGATATGCTGTTTTGTTTTTTTTCCACGAAAAAGTGGAGGTACCTACTTTTCAATCACTCTTTGCATGTAGATATAGGTATATAAATACCTATGTGTTATCTGTTCCTTATTGTTAATAATTCTGTTTTTATTTAGTTATGGTTTGAATTTTTTTCGGTGGGGGGGTGTATAATGAATTTTATTGTTGAGTTTTGTGCAGTCAAACGCAGCGGGTTCGTTTGTTTTGGAATTAGGAGTGAAAGGTAATTTCATTTGGCCTAAATGCCGTTAATTAGCATTTGTTTACTTGTGAAGACATTCAAGCTTCAAAATTCGATGCAAGTGGAAACATGTTTATAGGAACAACATACATTCCCGTTCCTTAATAATAATTCAAATTCTATTTCGAAATTTAGAAAATATTTTAATCTTTTTCATTTTCCTGAAAGAAAACAGTTCTGCAATAATCGTTTTAACTTTTTCTTTTCATCATTTCTCCCCACGCAAGGTGATAATGCCACTAAGACGCAAGAAGTTATTGGGAGTGAAAGAGGATGGGAAGACTTTTCGCGAAAAGAATGGACAATAAAAGAACAGGTTTCAGGAAGACAGAAGATGACGACAATGCCACTAAGACCCAAGGGGGTTACTGGGAATAAAAGAGAATGAGAAGACTTTAGTGAGGAGAAAAGACAATAAAAGAATAGGTTTTAGGAAGACAGAAGATGGCGACAATGCCACTAAGACCCAAGGGGTTACTGGGAATAAAAGAGAATGAGAAGACTTTAGTGAGGAGAAAAGACAATAAAAGAATAGGTTTTAGGAAGACAGAAGATGGCGACAATGCCACTAAGACCCAAGGGGTTACTGGGAATAAAAGAGAATGAGAAGACTTTAGTGAGGAGAAAAGACAATAAAAGAACAGGTTTTAGGAAGACAGAAGATGGCGATAATGCCACTAAGATGCAAGGAGTTACTGGGAGTGAAAGAGAATGAGAAGACTTTAGAGAGGAGAAAGGACAATAAAAGAACAGGTTTCAGGAAGACATGAGATGGCGATTGACATTGCCTTTAAATTGACAGGCAAGAAGTGAAATTATAAGAATAGAACTGTGACACCTAGTGCCCAATTTAGTAGAACGCTTAAATTCATGCGGTCGAGTAACCAAGGAAGAAAGGTCATTAGAAAGGTCATTTGTAACCAAGGAGGAAAGGTCATCAGAAAGGTCATTAGTAACCAAGGAGGAAATTTCATTAGAAAGGTCATTAGTAACCAAGGAGGAAAGGTCATTAGAAAAGTCATTTGTAACCAAGGAGGAAAGGTCATTAGAAAGGTAATTTGTAACCAAGGAGGAAAGGTCATTAGAAAGGTCATTAGTAACCAAGGAGGAAAGATCATTAGAACAGCTGCCATGAGAATATTTACAGAACAGACAGAGGGAAGCCATATATTGAAGAAGATTCCAGGTCAGGATCGATAACATTACAGACCCTTCTTTGAATTTTGTCTAGAATCCCAAGGTATAATAGGAGCACTGTTCTAGATATGGCAACAATATTCAATGCAAGGACGAATGGTAGATTTATAAATGTGCAAGATCGATTCCGACGTCGTAAATGGTCTGGCATGACACGGTGAACCACCTTTCCTAACAGTAGATCTAGCAATTGATTCAATATAATCACTCCACTTCAAGTCAGTGAATATATATATATATGTGTGTGTGCGTGTGTGTGTGTGTGTGTGCAAATATATTGATAAAATGGGAAAGAACTGTCAGATTAGTGATCCGAAGTTTTTTAGTATTTTTATTTTTTTTTAAAAGTGCTCGCTACTCAAGTAGAGCCTAGATTATAATTATTAAAAAAAAAATATGATTCAATCATTACACAGTAATTACCATGTTTCAAAAACAGAAGCTAAAAAGTTCCAATTCAATTATAGAAATTGAATTAAATTAAAGTCCCTAGTTCTGTTTCATTTTCATGCGAATTTTGAAACATGGTAATTCCTGTGTAGCGATGGAATCATATTTTTAAAAATAATTATGATATATATATATATATATATATATATATATATATAGTGTAACTGCAAAATTGTCCAAATCGTGTAACAACATGTCCATCCCATAAATTGTTTTAAAAAAAACCCCTCTAAACTAATTAAATTTCTTTTTTACAAGTTTTCAGGTAAGATGTTTAGCCATCTTGACACCATTTTTCGTAAGAACCACTGAAAAACCCTTCATTCCGGCCTTCAGCAATGGTACCAACATTCATACTCTGGCTTCAATCTTCAAAGTTCTTTCAAGCAAACATCAAGAGAACATTGAATACGTTTAAAAAATGAGGGAACATTAGAGAGGAAAACTGGATCAGGAAATCGCAACAGCAAGAGGTATCATCATTTCATCGTTAAATACATTCTTATTGTTCAAAGCAGTATTATGAAAACCCCGGAGAATTCCAGTAAGATATATTTAATCATTTCTAAGAGACAACGATTCAAAGCTTAAGATTTCGACAATTTTGCTGTTACACGCTTTGGACAATTTTGCTGTTACACTCGGTATATTTCTTTAAAAAAAGGTAATAGATTATTTACTTATTAATCTAACAGATTTTTAAACATTTTTTTTTTTTACTGGATACTCATATTTGAGTAGCCGCTTCGTTTATTTATTAAACAGTATATTTCTTTTCATCTACCGGCAAGAATATTTCAGAAAACTCATTAAAGAAAAAAATGCACCATACGGCTAAATTCGAGCCTGTGTCCTCCTTTGCAGGAGAAACCATCAATGGACCCAACATGCTTTTTAACAGAACGGCCACGAAGCTCATCATTGATTTTTTTCCAGTAAGGTTATTCAGATATTTACGTCGCTGACGAAAATAAATATATTGTTTAAAATAAACAGATATTTAAACATTGGCATCCACTAAAATAACATTTAAATTATATATATATATATATATATATATATATATATATATATATATATATATATATATATATATATATATGGTTAATGATTAGAGTTGAATCAGACCAGGAAACAGCAGTATTAAAAAGTAGTCAATACACGTGAGAAAAAAATATAAGTAAAAATAAAAATAACATGTAGCGCTTTTAACTTTAAAAGTATATATATATATATATATATAGAGAGAGAGAGATAGATAGATAGATAGATAGATAGATAGATAGATAGATAGATAGATAGATAGATAGAAGGCTCAAACACTAATATTCCATGGTTATAATTTCTTATATTGGAATGAGCCTTTTATATTATATTCTTACTCCGTCCTGAACATTGAGTTCTACCTGGATTCTATCCTCTTGAAAATTTATATATATATATATATATATATATATATATATATATATAGATAGATAGATAGATAGATAGATAGATATTGACCACTTGATATTATATATATATATATATATATATATATATATATATATATAGAGAGAGAGAGAGAGAGAGAGAGAGAGGGAGAGAGAGAGAGAGAAAGAACAGTAAGATATATAATCCGGTGTTCTTATAGATATTTTTATTTTTATAAAATAGTGGTCAATGTAAATTTACAGAGCATTAATATTATAAATTAATTGATTTCAAATATGTTTTTGTTCGCTACACAGTTCTAACCATGTTTCAAAAATGGAAGCTAAAAGCTTCGAATTTAATTTTGTAATTAAATTAAAGACATTAGTTCCATTTCATCCTCAAGCGAATTTTGGAGTAACTTATTTATTACTGGGTTTTAAAGGCAAGGAAGGGCAAAAATATTTTTAAGTCAAGTGATAGCGATTGCTGTACGAGTCGTACGATTTTTGAATCAAGCACGGGCAACGCCGGGACATGCTGCTAGTTATATCTTAAACGGTAAGCGCCAGTTTCATAAATTTTGTGCTGCTTCGTTTGTGAGATTCGGATACGTGCGCACTTGGTGTGATATAACTATTTATTGCTATTGTCGCCTTCTTAGATAACTTTTTTAGTAAATAAGTATGTTTGTTGGCTTTATTTTTTGTGCATTCAGTATATTGTATTGAACAAAATGGTTATCCGGCTCGCGCTCGTCATTCTCCCAATTTGAAAAAACTTCGGTGATTCCTTGTTTAGCCAATTTAAATTGGGTTCTATTTGTTTGTCTTTATCACTTTCGTTATTAATGGCAAGGACTTATTGCCAGAGGGAAAGTGAAGTTAATCTTCATGACACAGAGACCTATTTAAATTTAATTCAAATTGTGTATACATGTACACTTTCTTGTTCAAGTGCAATAGCCTGGTCAGACCGGAAATGGACTACTTCTGCCATATATGGGTAGGAGTGCCGCAGTCTTCATTTTTCACTCTCGTAGAGCCCAAAAGTAATTTTTAATTTTGTTAATATTTTTCTTGAAAATTCTCAAGAACAAAAAAAAAAAAAATAGTTAAATCTGCAGATAATGCCCCAGTGACAATTCAAAAAAAAAATAGCATTCCTGGTGTAAAATCGCCTGACTATACCAAAAATAGCATTAAAATCTACCGTTTAAGAGATATTGACAATTTATTCGGGTCCCGGTTATCCTCGATTACGGCGAGAAATTTTACTGGCCTCGATTACAAATAATTCCCCAGTGATAAATTATCTTAAATTATTTAAAAAAAAAACAAAAAAAAACAATTTAATGATTAAAATAAGGAATACTTATTTGATAAAAATTCAATATTTTTTTATTTTTTTTCCATTTCTTTTCTTTACGTTTTTATATATACAAGAGCTTCCAGATCCCCCTGTGTTTGCGAGAACTATAAATACAGTGTAACCCGGATATAAGAGAAACCCGGATATAAGAGAGATTTTCTCTGGTCCCAAATTAGAGCCATTCTTACCTAAACAAAATAGACCAAACCCGTATATAAGAGACTTCTTCTCCGGTCCCGACAACTCTCTTATATCCGGGTTACATTGTAAATCACAAAAAGTTGGAATTTGGCACCAGAAAGAAATATTTACGCATGGCCACTTGTATGTTGCATGCTGAAGAGTAAGAAATCCCAAGAATTCATTCTTCGCTGTTAAAGAGAAATTTTCTTAAAAAATATTGCTTGCCATGAAGTCTTATAAAAATGAAATTACATTATAGAAATTATCAAACCGCGAAATAGAATTTTTGTCAAAGTATTTTTCCAAAACAAATAGGCTTATTCAAATTTCATCGATTGGTATGCGAAATTGAACGAAACGTAGAGTTTGTAAATCTCGACAATGCGAAATAGCGTGAGGATTTGAACACTCGTCAGTGCGTTGCAAACAAATAAAAGAAGTGTGCTGATTGTCTGTCCGTCAAACATGGTGTCTGCGCGTAACTTTGCGTGGGCCTATGTAATGTATATGCATATATCTGTTTTATCCATTCGTGACTTATATGTGCTTGTACAATTTGATGTATATACACACACATGCACACATACAATTTGACTGATTAAAATAAAACCTTAAAAAAGAAGGTGAATATGGCAATGAAAATGAGGATAACTGTCCGAATAATGTAAATAATGTAAGTAATCATAATACCTCATCTCAGAGATATAGACAGATACTTAAAAATACTTTCTAGAAATTATTATTCAGTAATAATTAAAATTATTTTTAGATTTTTTTTGTGTATAATTTTTTAAGCCAGTCAGTGAGTTAAAATTTATCCGCGCACACGCACCGCAAACGTACACACAATTTGGATGAAATTGAAATGGACATCTGTATCTGCCAACAGTCATTGGTTATCAGGAAAAGTGGATCAGCGGAAATGTGGTTTTTGAAGTTATTTTTATTACTTCATCTGTATTTAAACTGAATATACGATTACTCCTCACTTAACAACTTACCTGCTTAACGACCATCCAGATTTACAACCAGCTACACAATCTCCTAAAATAAAGATTTCTAAAAAAAAAAAACAAAAAAAAAAAAACAACGAGGTAGTACAGGGTGTGTACTACCTCCGAACCCCGTGACCGGGTGAGGGTGTTGCAGGCCTGATTGGGGGCTCTGGATAGTGCTTTGTGACCCTTTTTCTTTTTGTCATCCTATATGTATATACCTTACAGATTAACTATTAAATGATGAAACATTTTTGCCGTTTTTGATTTCATTCTGTTTTTTTTATTTTTATTTTTCGTCTAAATCCGTGAATTTGTTTTGCTCATGCTAAGTCTTGAAAAAAACACGATATAAAATTCACTATTTTTCCATTGAAACTTAAAATTCTTCAACTTTTTAACAAGAAACGTCTCAAGTCGATGTTAAAAATTGCAGCAAAACATCGTTGATTTATTTAAGATGGTGTTTTGGGAATGTCGATTGTGTTCAGGTTAGAAAACACGTATTTCCTGGTATGTATTTTCCCCACAACAATTATTGCGGACTCGAATGTGAGACCCGGTAATAAATAAATAAAGTAACACCAAAACTACATACAGTAATCCCTGGATTATCGCTGGTGTTACGTTCCAGAAATCTAAATCCAAGATGGGTAAAAATCCGTAGAAACAGGATTAGCTAAAGTGATTCATCAGAGTATTGTATGTTTTTTAATATTTATATATATTAACCCTTTGACCCCTGCGTTCCTAAACAATTTTAAACCCTTCTGCCTGAGCTCCTGAGTCAAAATTTGTAAATAATTGGTATGTAATGTTTCACGGTAGATATGAAAATAGTTTAACCACTGTTCAATTAATGCCACTGAGTATTAAGTCATTTTTGTCTACCACTGTTCAACCGGTGGCTGGGAATTACGTCATTTTTCTCTATACCACTAAAGCGGTGGTCAGAGGTCAAAGGGTTAAAGCTTTTATAAAGACTCCACACACTCTTATAAACCCTTTCTACGCACTTTTTAAAAACATTTTAAAGTCCTTCTTCATGGAGCGAAAGCTGGATTCATTGATGCCGTAATGGCGGCCAACAGCCGCCTAGCTTCTCCCCCACCCACACACACACAGACACACTTCAGAATATCGTTGCGTTTCACCTTCTCCGCTATAGTAAGCATCCTCCTCTGGCGCTTGGATTCACTACCAGAAGGCTTAGAAGGTGCAGAACGTTTGGGCGAAATCGTAGGCCTTGAAATAACTAAGCGGCGTAGGATGACGAAAATAAGGATGCTAGGCAACCGAGGCTGCGGTCACTAAGCCAATCAGCGCCCGTGCCACTGAGGAGTATGTTCTCATTGGTCGTGTCTCTTCTATCGGCCAATAGTGTGGCATGTACGGAATCATCTGGAAAGACTAAGCCAAATTTGGATCGGCCACAATGTACCGAGGGAACTGCGATATTAATTTACATGAAATATTTTTTAAAGTCCGCGGTGTACTGAGAGCGTGAAAGGTGAACCGCATCATGACGAGGGATTACTGTATATATATATATATATATATATATATATATATATATATATATATATGTGTGTGTGTGTGTGCGCTCGCGCGTATATATATATATATACAACACACACATATATATATATATTATATATATAATATATATATTATATATATATATATATATTAAATATACATATATATTAAATATATTAAATAATGCAGCTTAATTAATATTGTAAAGAAGTCACTGAATAAATTAATTGCGAATTCACTTCACTAACAGATTAAATAAAGCATTAACTCACTGACCACTCGCTGAACGACACGATCCTTGTTTATATTCATTATAAAATGGATTACATGCTTGAGCCATATTTCAAGTACTTTCGTTAACTATTAGGTTGGTGCAAAAATAATGACGTAATAATGTCGTTTTTTGACGTTACAAAATACGTCAAAAAACGACATTATTGCGTCATTATTTTTACACCAACCTAATATATATCATCCTCAAGTATAGATGTTTTTTTTTGGGTTTTTTTCATGTGATTTCAGGTAAAATTCTAAGACAAAAATGAATGTGATACTTGTCGAAAGCCTGATAATCAAGTCACTGATAGATAGATAGATAGATAGATAGATAGATAGATAGATAGGAAGGAAGGAAGGAAGGAAGGAAGGAAGGAAGGAGGCACGGTGGAGTAATGGATAGCAGCTTGGATTGAGGAATCGCAGAGCCGAGTTCGAATTCCAGTCGAATCCATTACATTCACTTACGTGGTAATACCCTTGGGGAAGGTGTGAATCCTCTTCTTTTCCCTCCAGCTATGGGTAAAATAGCAGGACAGACCAGTTGCCTTGGATAGAAGAACAACTCTGAATTTAAAACCTGCAGTAGATCGTTTGGGAACCTTGTGGCACTTAGTGCTCCAGGTCTCTGAATTCGGCCCTTCAAAAAGTGTGAATGATCCTGCACGAAACCTTCGCCATTACAATCAAATCTCTCGTTGTTGGGCTGTCGGTTTCCTGGAAACTGCTCGACCCTCGAATGTCGACGGGAGAGTCGACTATATATATATATATATATATATATATATATATATATATATATATATATAAACAAACGACAATGTATGTATTAACCAAAGGTATACATAGACAATAACAGAAGATTGCTGCGTGTGACAAAACAATGAATATGAAAGAAGAAAACATTAAAACTAGAGAATGTGTTTGTGTGTGTGTTACGTTTGTATAGTAGCAGTTATTGAGAAAAGTAAATGAAAGTGAAAGGTTCGTGTGCGCGTTCCCCGGTGGGGCACGCTTTTCTCCACGTGTGACCTACATCTTGCCGTCACTCAGAAAAATAGGAAAAAAGGAAATGACGGAGAATGTCAATGTCGATTTAAGGAAAACGCACGGACGTAGTTGTAACCATCTGTGGCAAGTGAGAGTTTCGTCGATAATTGCCACCATTTAAAATTTGTTTTGAGTAGAATGCGGCGTGTGTGACTTAGCTAGACGAAAAATTGGCGTGTAGTTAGAGATATTTTCTAATAATTGTATTTTTTATCTCTATGTGTAAATTGTGTTTGTTTTTTGTTTTTTGATGCAATGGAATGATCTGTTATAACATGTCTGTAATTTATATCTAGATGCATTGTATTTACTTTCAATTTTTTCTAGTTGGATTGTTCACCTATATTGTGTACGATCCATTATTTTGCATAATGAAGTTACAATAAAATTTATAATTTATATGAATACTAGTTTATGAAAAGTGAAATGTAATAGAGTGGGGTCCCGTATCATAGATTCGGGCGCGTATTATAGATTCTAGGGAGCACAGCAAGTCATTATTGCACATTGTATAAAAACGTTGATTGTGATTGTTTTCTCTTTCTTAAAAATGGATCAAGATGAATGAATAAAATAAAAAAATAAATAAAACATTTACTTATAGCATATAAACGGAAGTAAAGTAAGGAATAGTGTGGTTTATAAATTTGTTTATTGCATCTGCTGTTAAGTCCACTGCTGTACTGTATAAACGTTTAGAAATAAGTTACAAATGGTGTAAAAGTTACATTAAAGCCTATAGGAACTATTTCATTTGATGGCTACTGTGGCATGTGGGGGCTTCCTTACTTTACTCGATTCAGCAACAGCAGTGATGGAAATAATAAGAAGGGAACAACCAGGAGTCTCAAAACACATACAAACGTTGATCAAGCCATATTGGGCCTCTCTTTCACTTTTCCTTTTCAAAGGCCGCTACTTTCAAAGCCCAGCTCGAAGGTCTACGTCACCTGTTCTTCTAGCTTGACCCAAGATTTCTCGTTCCTCGTGGGGATAAGTGGAGAAACCTCCCTTCGAGACACCTACCCGAAGCATTACTCACAACCCTTGCTGTAGAAGACCCGTACCAGTCCTAGTCAGATTTGTGGTTCCTCGATGTAACAAGCGGAAAAAATTTCTCTCTACGAGACGTCTACTCATGGGAAGAACTTTGTTAACTGAGGACAACCCCCCCACCGCAAAATACCACTATTTTGTATTCTCTTTTCAATCACAAATAAAAGCTGTTAAACAGTTTGGGTTTGTTCATTTCACTTTATACACTGCCGTGCACACACAAACACACACAAGCAGCTGGAAAAAATCCTACAAGCCAACAATGCAAACTGCTTGCATATGGATAGAAAATGAATTCAGTATATATACAAAAATAGAAAGAGTTCTAAGACAAGAATGTGTCTTCTCACCGAATTTATTCAACATATACAATGAGGCAATCCTGAGAGAACTAGAAGTCCTACCAGGATTCATTACTGGCGGACAAAATCTTAGCAACATAAGATATGCAGATGACACAGTGTTGATAGAAGACATCAAAAAGAAACTTCAGGAACTCCTACAGAAGGATAGCGGCTCGGATTGGGGAATCGGAGAGTCTAGTTCGAATTCTAGTCGGATACATTACATTTGCGTACGTGCTAATACTCTTGGGAAAAGTATGACTCCTCTCCTTCTCTCCAAATAGCAGGACAGACCGGGGTCTAGAGCCTTGGATGGCAACCAGTCTAGATGAAGGTAACTCTGAATTCAAAACTGTATGTACCCCTTCGCATTGGTGTGATGATCCCGACTATGGTCGAGTGATTTATTTTAACAGAAGGTAGTGAAAAAAAGCCAGAAGAAAAGTTTAAACCTCACTTGTAAGAAGACATGATGTATGGTTGTTAGCAAAAAGAAGGGCCCAACATGCTAATTTCACATTGGTGACCCTAAAATAAAAAATGAACAATTTAAATATCTGGGAAGCGTTTTAACAGTGAAAGGAAAGTGTAACACTGAAATCCGAAGGTACATTGGAATAGAGAAAGGTACCTTCCAAAAGCTAAGCATAGTATTAAGAAATAAGAAAAAAATTGTTATGTTGATGAGCGCTGGACAATCTCCTCACAGAAGAAGAAGTTTGAAGCCACAGAAATGTGTGTCTACAGAAGGATGCTGAGAATACCGAATATGTGAGCAACAACAAAGTTTTAGAGAAAATGGAAACAAAAGGGACACCTGCTTAACACCAGCAAGCGATAATTGAAATTTCTAGGACACATAATGAGGCAAGAAGGCTTGGAAAAATTGATACTCACAGGACAGGTTGATGAAGGCAAGAGGAGGAGAGGAAAATAATGCATAACCTACCCAGTGGGCTTGTGTAAATGAGTGACTGACCGGGATTAGAAGAGGTAACAAAAAGACAAAATTTATTAAGAGCTACAAAAAAAAGGGCAGGAAATTGTGGAGAGCCATGACTGCTAACGTCCTGAAGGAACGCGGCACATTGAAGAAGAAGAAGAAGAAGTTGGTTGACACAAACCAATTAACATGCGTAGCTATGTCTGAAATAGCGGTCAGATACGACTTCTCATTTATTAGTTTGGTGCAAAAATAATGACGTAATAATGTCGTTTTTTGACCTATTTTTAACGTCAAAAAACGACATCATTACGTCATTATTTTTGCACCAACCTAATAGCAACCAATTCGTTTAGCGACCATGTTGGAACGTAACAGTCGTTAAGCGAGAAGTGGCTGTATTTTCTAGATAAATGTGTTATTTTAAATTAACAAATAATATACATGGGGAATTTGATCATCTTTTCATCAGTGAAGCGACAGGTACCGAAGTAGTAATTTACAAAATTGCCCCCCTTCTCTCTCTCTCTCTCTCTCTCTCTCTCTCTCTCTCTCTCTCTCTCTCTCTTTCTCAGGCGTGACTGACCCTCGCTTTTCTCAGCAAGTTTAGCACATCTACCATGTTTTCGAATTCTATGCTCTAGATAATATGCAAAGAATGAAAACGCCAGCTTCTCTCTGTAAAGCTATGTGATAATAATGGCCGCTCACGATCGATAGATCGGTCGATATGTTACTGTTGCATCTGGAAACTGATTTCTTTCCTCACACCGACCAACCTTGATTTGCACAGTCTCACCCACTGTGTTTTCCCTCACCCTAACCCCACCCAGCACCACTTCGTTTCTCGCGTGCCATTCCTTCTTTCCAACCCTTCAATCTCCATCTTGACTCTCACCGCTACGTCTATTCCAAGCCCTTCCATTTTCACTTTGTCTCTCGCTTGCCATTCCCCCTCTTCTAGCCTTTTCATCTCCCCCTCTATCGCCCTTTCATCTCCTTCTCGTTGCTCACTTGCCACTCTGTTTATCCAGCTCTTCCATCTCACTCTTGTCTCTCACTTACCGCTCCGTCTATCCAAACCCTTTCATCTCCCCCTCGTCTCTCACTTGCCGCTCCATTTATCCAGCACGTCCATCTCCCTCTTGTCTCTCTCTCGCCGCTCCGTCTATCCGAGCCCTTCAATCTTCCCCTTGTCTCTCACTTGCTGCTCCATTTATTCAAATCGTCCATCTCCCTTTTGTCTCTCCCTCACCGCTCCGTCTATCCAAGCCCTTCCATCTCCACCCTTCTCTCACTTACCATTCCCCGTCTTCAATTCATTCTGTCTCCCTCTTGTCTCTCACTTACCGCTCTATTTATCCAGCTCGTAGATCTCTCTTTTTTTCTCTCACTTACCGCTCCGTCTATCCAAGCCATTCGATCTCCTCCTTGTCTCTCAATTGCCACTCCGTCTATCCAAGCCGTTACATCTCCCTCTTGTCTCTCAATTGCCACTCCGTCTATCCAAGCCATTCCATGCCCACCTTGTCTCTCCCTCACCGCTCCGTCTATCCAAGCCCTCCCATCACCCACTTGTCTCTCACTTGTCACTCCCTTTATCCAGCTCTTCCCTCCCCCTTGACTCTCACATGCCACCCTCTTTCCAAGCCCTCCACTCTCCAGCTTGGCCGCTCTTTCTATAGCTCTTAACAAATACCTTACATCATTTTCCTGTTATAGTAGTCGAGACAAGTGCCTCTCTTCATATCTGCGAAGTGTGTGCGTGTGTTTGTGCTCTGTTTGATTAACATAGGTAGCGATATATTGAGAGAAAGCTAAGTCTGGCACAAGGACATACGTTCAAACGGGTAATGAATAAAAGAAAGATAAATATTTTCTCGTAACAATTTGCGTCACTTAATTGTCGTGAAGCTTTCTGTTCCGTTGTTTATGTATTTGAATTCCTTTCTCTGTTTTTGCACCTATTTTAATGTAAAAGCTAGAAAGAACAGGAAATTGTGGAGAGCCATGATCGCCAGTGTTCTGAACGGACATGGCACAGTGAAGACTGCGGTATACCAAATACACGTGTGGGAACGATTTAATTACTTCCTTCTACTCCACTCCTCCCCTAGCACGATTATGATTATTATTAGTAGTAGTAGTCGTAGTTGTAATAATAATAATAATAATAATACCTGTGAAAATTTCACGTTTTTCCTATTTTCTGAGGTTAATTATTGAATAAGCAACTTGAGTATTCCACGACTATGAAATGCCCATGGAATTTATTCTAGATTGTCTCGTTTAATATCTGAACTTAGCAACCAAATACTACAATAACAATCATAAAAATGAAGGCTGGCCAGAAGTAAGAGGGTACAAATAAAAAGATAGAAAATTGGCAAGGTTTTCCATTTCGCCGAAGCAAATGTTAAACACATTAAAGAGTTATTGCCCCCTATAGCTTCTCTTTCTTTCTTTCTTTCTTTCTTTCTTTCTTTCTTTCTTATTGAAACCAACAGCGTCTCTGGTATGTCTTTTCCGTTTTTCCTCGAAATCAAAACATAATAGCCTATTATTTATCCGGGGTAATGATAGGGCCGAAAGAACGCACTAAGGAACGAGAGAACACGGTGAATTATATGATAATGATAATAATAAATTAATAATCACGACTTAATTATTAGTAATGATTAATAATTCATTTCAAATTAATAATTAATTTCAAATTCTATGTGCTTCTATTATTTTCTTTCGTGTTTATTAACCCATATCTTCCGGGCGTCAGTTTAAAAACTGACACCTTTTATCCATATATTGCGACCATTTTTTTCTTAAATTTCTCATTGTATTTTATTTATTTATTTTTTTTTTAAGCGTTTCACCCCAAGCAAGGCGGGAAGCCACTAGCACGCAAGGGGTTACAGAGAGTTGAAACGAGAGCAAAGAGGAGTGATAGAGGAAAGGATGAAGAGAAGGATAGGGAATAGATCAAGGCATCTGAAGACGTCGATTGACATTACATTTGAATAGTTGGAGATTATAGCTATCAAGGAAACAGAAAAAAGAGAGGGAGTTCCACAGTCGAGAAGTGCGAGACATGAACCTATTGGAGCAGAAGAGACGGCTACATTTAACAGTTTCAACAGTGAACGGGTGAAAGCGGGATACCAGCCTAGTTGAACGGTTAAATTCATTATGGTCTGGAGCCCCTTCTGTTTGCCTCGGGGTTCTTGATAAGATCCAGAGGCGGATATGCAATATAATTGGCCCTGTTCTGGCATCTCATCTACAGTCACTCTCTCTCACAGACGCGCGGTCGCCTCTCTCTGTCTTTTTTTACAAATACTTTCATGCCAATTGCTCCGAGGAGCTGCATTCGCTGGTTCCCAGACTTCAAGCGCCATACGAGGCTGGCATACCGCTCTCACCTTTTCACTGTCGCAACTCCTAAATGTAGCCGTTTCTTCTACTTCAATAGCTTCATGTCTCGCACCTCTCGCCTGTGGAACTCTCTTCCCTATTCCAATTTCCCTGAGAGCTATAATCTCCAGCTATTCAAATGTAATGTCAATCGACATCTCCAGTTGCCTTGATCTATCCACTACCCTTCTCCTCATCCTTTCTTCTATCACTCCTATCTGATTTTGCTCCAAATTTTCTGTCACCCCTTGCGTCCTAGTGGCTTCCCGCCTTGCTTGGGGTGAAACGCTTAAAAAAAAAAAGGCTGGGAACCAGCGAAAGCAGCTCATCGGGATGGAAAACTTGAAAAATTTCTGTATTTTTTCAGTAAAATCTCCGCTTTCCAAAATAATGAAAAGAAAAAAAAAGTATATATTAGTTTAAAATGGGTTAAAAAAAAAAAAAAAGACATTCCGGTCGTACGTGTGAATCGCCGGTTTTATTTTATCATTCAAAAGATCTCCACTGCAATGATTAATCCAGACGCCACTTGTATCGGGTGGGAGAAAAGAGTTCTGCATACGAGGTCTGGCCAAAAAGAAAACTACAATGCATATCAGTTCGGCATTTAATCTCCTTCGAAGTAGTCCCCTTTTGAAGTCACACATTTTATCCAGCGTCGTTTGCATTGGTGGAAGCATTCCTGGAACTCCTTTTTTGGCATATCGAACAGCTCCTCGTTGCAATCTCTTGGATTTCATCGACCTTGGTTCCTTTCAAATGTGATTTAATTTTTGAAAAGGAGAACGTCACAAGGGATGAGATCTGGGGAATATGGCGGTTGTCGAAACTGGGAAATATTGTTCTTAGCCAAAAATTGCTACACAAAGCATAGTCACTGATGTGACCTCAGTGGCGACCACACTCTACACACTTTCCTTACACTGCTATAAACAACGGAAGTGAGCAAGAACTTTATAGTTTGCTATGCATACGGAACAGAGTTCAAGGTCAATCTGTGCCAATCAGCTTCACTCTTTGTATTTTAGTTTCGTTGCCATCGTAAAAGTCCGGATATTTTTTGATCAAATTTCGTGTGTGTGTAAGATCATATGCCTGTTGTATAATGTCTTTCTATCTGAGTCTTACTATATTTAGTGTATATAAAAATATTTTTAATAGTTTATATACATGCCTGATCGCTGATATTCTTGAAATAATAAGTATATAGTTCAACCTCAAAGGTTCATTCCCCTTCCTTAAACAAAACCTATCCCGTTGTACTAAATAAATGAGAGTCGATGCCTTTCCCTGATGCCTGTCCAAAAAGGAAAGTGTCGAGAGCAAATTTTGTCAATAATCGCATATATGGGCACTTATGGGTTTATCTGTCGCCACTTTTTGAAATGCGTTTCTTGTGGGTCGTCTATCGCCACGATTTTATTTACTTATTGATGTTTTTTTTTTTATAAAGTTAGATTAACAAAAAAAAAAAAATAAGTAAATAAAAATAAAATAAAATAAAATAAAAAATATTTAAAATTCCCAGCATCCCTGGTTCCTGCGCATGCGTAGTCGCACCAACATAACAAATTTAGTCCGATGAAATCCCAAAGAACGAATTGCGTCATAAGAAAACTTTTTTCGACTGTCGTACATTTTTCCCCAAAGTTAGATGTGGCACTTAAAATATTTTTAAATTGTTTTTTAATTATTTGTTTTGTTATTTTTTTAAACCTCTCAGTCAATATTTGGAATAGTATATTTTTATACACATGTATTTGGGAAAAAGTTGGAAAATTAATTTAAATAGTGGCGACAGATAACACACAAGTACCCATATATGTATAGGATTCACACTTTATAAATGGCCTTGTGCCATATTCTGTTCGACTGGAAGAACGAATTAAATATATACTATTAAGGCTTAATAATTAAGCATGCTGCTGTGTGTCTGTGTGAATATGTGTATGCGTGTGTGAATATGTGTGTGTGTGTATGAATGTAAATGTGAGTGTGCGCGCGCTCGCGCACAATATCTCTATATTTGGTGTCTGTCTATAAGGATACAGATAATATGATTCTCTCATAACTCCTCCTAGGTGCCCACATAGTAGCGGTAGCAGAAAGCTGTTACACTTATTGCCAGCCTTGACAAAGATCCGTCACAGACCGAAAGAATAGATAAATATAAATAAATGGCTGCGAGTAGGCATGATGTGATTTTAAATTTTGTCACGGCATGTGTACAACTCTGCATTTTGCCTCTGCATATATACACAAGGGGTGTGCTTGTGCACGTGTGTGTGCGTGTGTGTGTGTGTGTGTGTGCAGAAGTGTGTAAGCCTTTTTTCAGTGACTTTTAAGCTTTAACAAATATGTTTCCTTTGCACTGAATGTGTTGATTTCCTCATTTAAAAAAAGAAAATCGACCAAGATCGTGTGTGGACATTCAAGTTCTCTGAATTTAACAGCTTTTTTTAGTTGTTTTGTTTTGTTTTATTTTGTTTTTTGTATTTTTGTGCGTTTTTATGTTATTTTTCATGTATTTTTTTTTCTTTTTGGAGGGGGGTGCTGGGGGTGCTAGCAGAGGATTCCTTCTCCTCCCACTTCTACCCTATCCTATATTACCTCCCACCTTTTCATACTACCTTCTTCATTACCTCCTGCCAATCTCTTTCTCTCTCCCTTCATTTTCCCCGTCCCTATCATTCGCGTTCACTCTCCCAAACACGCCCTCATTATATCGCTTCTCCTCCTTCTCCTCCTCGTCATCTTGCGTGAGATAATAATTAATAGATTGTTTATTTTCTTGTTTAATTGGAAAATAACAATTTTGTCTTTGTCGTTATTGTTTATATATATATATATATATATATATATATATATATATATATATATATATATGGGTGGCGTGTGAGGAAGGGTTCATCTAATTCTGTTGACTATTTTTACAATACATTATGATTTTTAACCTATTAATATAACAAAAAATAATGTAATTAAATCCGGTTTCATTTTAATTAAAAAAAAAAGAAAAAAAAAACGAAAAATGGCGCAATGTCGATAATTTCGACTTGATTCAATAATTCCGCCTATGTTTCTCAGTGATTATTATATATACATAGCATTACCGCCAAAGTAGGTGTAGGTTTACGTTTGTGCGTACACAGGCATGCTTGTGTATTTATGTGCGTATGTATTTGCGTTTCTTTGTGATGTACGTGTGTGTATGGGTGTGTATTTTCTGTGTATGGTTGAATCTGTCGGGGTAAAAAACGTTAA
Source organism: Acanthosepion lycidas (assembly GCA_963932145.1). NCBI lineage: Eukaryota > Metazoa > Mollusca > Cephalopoda > Sepiida > Sepiidae > Acanthosepion > Acanthosepion lycidas. Next base: position 38,812,960 of record OZ010599.1, read on the forward strand.
GCCTCTAAAAAAAAGCCTAAAAGTTGCGCATTTTTATTATGACTGAACTGAACACAGTGCGTCCGCCGCGCCACGACGACCTGGGGGGACCTGGGGAATAAGGGGGTCTGATGGGTTAGAAGCGGGAAAGGCTTCAACCATCTCAAACTTCTTGTGGAAGCTGGCGACTGAACAGAAGACTAAATTTGTCCTCAAACTATAGCAATGCTATTGATCTGAGCTCTATCATCTGTCTCTAAAATAGGTACCTCCACGAAAAATCGCTAAAAATCAGTATACCATGATGAAAAACATGCCCCAAACGTAATGGAAACATCGTTAGTTTTATATCGTCAAAAGGCTTTATGTTATTACTAAAGAGGAAAGATAAAAGTATTTTTTGAATATTTAATTAAATTTTTACACCTTTTTAGAACATTCAAAATTTTGATTAAAAAATGATTTTAAAGTTTAAAATCATTTACACTGCCACTTTAGAATTTTCAGAATAATTCAACAGAAAAAAAATAATTTTCAGTTTCTTTTTTTTTTATTACAATTTTATCTTCTGAGATTTTATAGACGGTCAAGAAAAGCAAAGTTGAATGGAAACGTAAAACAAAAATTAAAACAAAAAAGAAACACTGTTTAAAATAACGATATATCTAAGAAAATGTGATTTTTTATGAGGTTCTTTAAAGGTTACTGATAAAAGGCATTGCGATTAACTAAGCTTTTTATTATATTTTATTCTTACATACGTGTAAGAGATTTCTTTTTGGGTTAGAAAAATATAAGGTTAATAATCGAAGTACTTTGTCAGTCATCTTCAATGAAAACTGTATAAAAGAAGGTTAGCTACCCAAATGTATATTTAATTTATATTATCGACACAAAATTTTTAACAACTTGATATTTAACCCTTATTATTTTTTTGTATTAGGTATAGCCACCTCATAGTATAATGATAACATTTTATTTTTTGTGTCGCCCTCTTTGAAATGCGTGCATACAAAATACATGCGTCTTTTTGTGCATTGAATTCAAAACCCCAGACGTGTTTATTTATGTTTATTTAATTTTGTTTATTTTTTGTTTATTTTTGTTTGTTTATTTTTTTATTTATTCATTTATTTATTTTTGTTTGTTTATTTATTTATTTTTAGTCCTTTAATATTATTTATTTATTTTTTTCCAATTTATTTTTTAATTCCACTCAAGTATCTTCTCTTTCTAGTGAGCACAATTCTGGGCTCTTTAATTAATTATTATAACATTAATTAAACTGTCATTTTTTTTTCTACTTAATTTTTTTTGGGGGGTGGGGGCGCTGTTATGTCTTATTTTGTATTGGACTGCAGTTTAATTTTATTTTCCTGTCTTTTCTTACAACATTTTTTTTTTTTTTTTTACCTTTTAACTTTTTTTATTCAGACACATTTGTAAAATTAATCAGTGATAAAAAGATCAAGCCTACAGGTGAGAAAAGAGGACAAGAGAAATCAGAAAGAAAGACTATCACACTGTTTAGCTACTAATGCTTTTATAAGCCTTAACGATACGTTTGATTATTTTGGATGCTCTACGAAATAAAGCCTTTTACCAGACTTGATGGCATACGCAGATTTTGTTTATGGAATGCAAAAAATGGTGGCAGGAAATTCAGAAATCTTGGTATTATTATTATTAGCCATTCTCTTCGTGAAATCGTATGTTCCATAAATGCCATCAGCAGAAAAGGAATGATACTCGTCTCTCTGTCTCTTTGTTTTCGAATATCTATTTTAAAGGCATAAATCTAATTTTCCCTGTCTCTATCCTCTCATCAATCAATTTGAATCAACCTTTTAAACATGGAATCAAGAATAAACGAACAAATTTAGTAGTGTAAATTTTGTTATAAATAAGCCTTAACGTTACACTTGATTGTTTTTGGTGCTCTATAAAATATAGCCTTTTACCAGACTTGATAGTATACGGATACGCATTATATTTTTTTATAGAATCCAAAAAATGATGGCAGGAAATTCGTATTTCTGGGAATGATCTTCGCGAAATCGTGGGTGTCATTTTTACCAAAAAATGGAAGGAAAATGCTACTACTTTCTCGTTTTTTTCTTTTCTTTTTTTTCTATTTTAAGGCATGAATCTAATTTCCCCTGCATCTATACCTTATCATTAGTCAATTTGAATCAAAGAACGAATGTATTTTTATACTTATGCTGACGCTCACTGACTTTCCGGCCTCAATTCATTAATAGCAATCACTGTTTGTTAATAATTACGTTTTCTATCTGTTTTTTTGGGGGGAGGGGGGGTTCGTTTTTTTTTGTCTCTCTCATTCTCTGTTTTTTCCTCCTGTCCTTTTTCGCTCATTTTACTTTTATTTTACTCCCTCGTTTTTTTATTTTACTAAAAAAAACTATTTTTCTCCCCACTTCTCCTCTCTCTTATTTCGCTCTCCCTGCACATTCCTTCCTCTATATTTTCTTCTTCATTCCCTGAAACATGGATTCCAAATAGCGCTTGTATGTTAAATATTCTAACCCAGCCATTTAGCCCATTAATCCAAATAGTACTAAAAAATACTAAATATAAAAATAAAACCCCAGTAGGCTTTAAAAATATCCGTAGATGCCACCACGGACTTTCCATTTTGGTGGTATCTAACAATCCGGTATAGGCTTGTAAACAGATCTGATACAGTTATATAAGAGACCCGGATATAAGAGAAACCCGGATATAAGATAAACCCGGATATGAGATATTTTCTCTTGTCCCAAATTAGAGCCTGTGTTAATGTATATAAATTAGACCAAAACTGGATATAAGAGAAACCCGGATATAAGAGAGATTTTCTCTGGTCCCAAATTAGAGCCTGTATTAATGTATATAAAATAGACCAAACCCGGATATAAGAGACTTCTCCGGTCCCGCCAACTCTCTTATATCCGGGTTACACTGTATTAAAATTAAATATATTTCCTATTACTCCAACAAATAATATTTTGAGGATACTCATGTTTGAATAGAAGCCCTGTTTTTTTTTCTTTTAAAACTAGGTGCCACCAAAATGGATGTTTTTTTTTTTGTTTTTTTTTTGAATTGAAAGCAAAATATGGCTACCACCTATTTAAAAAAAAATGCCAAAAAAAAATATCTAGGGAATTATCCGATTCAAGCAAAATGTTCAGTATTTATTCATTAATGAAAGAATTGTATAGGCATTTATTTTACTAGAAAACTTTGTGTCTGTTTCAACCCACATTTTTAATATCTTTGTGTGTACTTTTAAATTTTGGCGGGCTTTTAGAGTTGGGTTTTTTTGGGGGGGGGGTTACAGTTATATAAAGAAAAATTCCTGGAGATGTTATTTCAGTAAAAAAAAAAAAAAATGTATACAATATCAAGTGTGAGTATACTGAAAATTTATCTTGAACCTTACCAAGAGTAACAAAATTCTTTTTTTTTTCTGGCAGTTGGCGCTTGCATAATTTAATAAAAAAATATTTACTTTCACATTGGACAGAAAAAAAAATCTACACTTAAAAATATAATTGCAATGTGATTTTGAAATTTTATATCGTTGCACTTCATAAGAAGAGTTTTTTTTTTTGTTTTTTTTTATTGAATAGAGTTATGTTTGAAAAGTCGTAAAATACATCAGTTTACGATTAATGCGTGAGCTGGAATTGTAGCTGACTGGTAGGCTTGTGGAGTTAACCCCACTTATTTTCCTAACTAAAAAAGAAAAACGCCACAAGGGGACGCTTTTTGAACCAAAAAATACACTGTAATATTTTCTATCATTCTCTTTTTCCTATTTTCCTTAGACATGCTAGGATTTAGGTCTATCGTGAAGACGCATTTCTCATTGGAAAATGCACACACACACGTACGTACACAATGTCATTTTGCTTCATTTTCTCTAGGTCTTCTACACACATTTTACATACACAAACAATTCACTAGTCTTTAAATGTTTTCATGTATGTTCATTGTTTAGTCACATACATACAATATCATTTTATTACCAGGACTTATATGCAAGTCTGTCATTTTTGTTGTGGGATAAACTTTCCAGGAGATACGAGTTTTCCGCCTAAACACCCGACCAGCATACTCCCGCAACAGGTCCATATGTTATCCCAGCACGTCTTACAGGAGCAGTCTACAGGGACTATTTTGAACTCCTCCAGACCTGCTAGAGGATGTACCCCTGCTAATTCGAAGACGAATGTGGTTCATGCATGATGGTGGCTCCAGCACATTTTAGTCACATTGTTCGCGATGCACTGGCTGACACCTGTCATGAAAGACAAATACGTGGGAGAGGACCGGTTCCACGGCCTTCACGGACCCCGAACTCAATCCTTTGGATTTTTTTTTCTCTGTGGAGCCACCTAAGACAATTCTAACCGTGTTCGTAGTTGATATTATTCAATGTTGAATTTTTCTTTTTTATTAATAATGCTTCCATTATTTTTTTGCCTTTTTGTACATGTGGATGACGTTATTATATTTGTATTATCAATGTTACAGATAGAGGTTGGTAGGCCTCCATTTCTATTTAAATGAGACCTAACTGAGCTATGGTCAGAGAGACGTAACGTGAGTCTTCTTGTTAAACATGTTGTAGTATATCCAATATAATTATTTACAAATTTGGATTGGTCATGAACACAGTTCCTTAAGGGACATATAAATTCGTAAATAATATTGGTACTCTGTAATTTGTCTCTTACAGGTGAATTATTATTTTTGATGATGAGGTTAGCAGTTTTAAATTTTTCATAATAAATAATTTAAATTTCTTGTTTTTGTCAACTGGAATTGTGTATTTCTTTAAGATATTTCTAAGTGAAAATTCGTTTTGCTTTAGTTACTATGCATTTGATTTTTGTAGAAAATATTAATGCAATTGGGGTTTTTTCTGTGTGTTGGGTGTTGTTATTGGTTACCTTAGAAAATGTCTAATATAGCAATCTATAAGATAGTTTGGAAAACCGTTATTAACAAGCATTTGTTTCACGTTATTAAGTTCTTTAAAGAAAAGCGGACGAGAGGATGAATTCTTGTTCACTCTCATAAGGAAAATTTTAATAACACTTATTTTATATCTAAGAGGACATTGACTATTAAAATTAAGATGGCAAGAGTTTTTACTTGTGAATTTTTTATATAATGAAGTAGTGAATGTATTATTACTAATCTCCATAAGAACATCCAAGAATGGGAGTTTATTTTTAGTTCATAAGTAATGTTCATGGTGGAAATTTTCGAATGTAGTTTTGAGATTATCAATTTCTTTTATTTTTTTTTTTTTTTCTCGGCTAAAATAAAAATATCGTCTACATCACGAAGATATATTTTCAGTTTAGTAACTTTTGGGAAAACCGTGTTTTCTACGTAGGACATCTATTAGTTAGAGAAGCACTGACCGAGAGGATTTCTCATAATTTCTCCATTAGTTTGAGTGTAAATTTTGCTGTTATGATCATAGAAGCGGGCTTTAGTAGTGCATGCATGCAATAATTTTTTGAGAATATTGGGTTTAATGATTGGAGGTGGAATTAAATTATTGTTGTTTACAGATTTAATGATTATATCGATGGATTCGTCAACAGGGACATTTATAAATAAATTTTCTACATCGAGTGAATGCCTAGAATGCATTGGTTTGGTTTTGAAGAGTAAAGGATTTGGAGAAATTCATGGGTTGATTTGCTGCTATAATTGGTAGGTAGATATAGAGTAATAATATCATTGATAAATTTTGACAATCAGTGTTAGTATGCGTGAAATGATGGGTCGTAATGGGTATCCGAGTTTGTGTATTTTAACATTTACGTGTAGGTATCTCCAATAATTTTATTGGTTTTCAAGGATCCTACATCAGCACTGATGAGTTTGTTAACAAATTCTTAGAGTGTCAGTGGTGTTTTTAATTATTTTTTAAAATTTAGATCGATCATCAATGAAATGTTGTAATTTTCTGTAATAATCCAGTTTGTTCAAAATTACGTAAGTATTAGGTAAGGATGATAAAAAGTGAGGGATCAGTTTTGGATTGTTCTTTAAACATATCCCCCATTTCTTGGCCATGGTACATAATGGTCCAAAAGTCTTGTCACCCCATAATTCTTTTTATTAATAATGCTTCTATTATTTTTAGCATTTTTTTTTTCACTTGTGAGTGATACTATTTATATTTATATTATCGACGAGTTTGTTACAGATAGAGTTTGATAAAGTCTCTATGAGTATTTAATTGAGACCTAATTAACATACAGTAATGACAATATTAGGATTTTTTTTTAGTTCTTTTGCAGCCGTTTTGAGCTTTTTTGCTGGAATGTTATCATGGCTATTGCGGGGAATACGATCTTTTAGACCTTTTGCTTTGACAAGATTTTGAGGTTTGGTTAGAGTTTTATTAATTTGTCATTTTCCAACTGGGATAATAATTGGTGTAAGATTTCACTTTTAGCCTTCTTTGTGAAGAGGTCAAATGTCGTCTGGAGATGGCAATTTGATCCCAGATTTAGGAATTCCTTTTGGTCATCTGTTAGTTTATGACTGGATAGATATATATATTTATCACTGTTGTTGGGAAATAGAATATTTTCTTGGTGTAAGTAGCAAAGCTTTTCAGTAATTATTTATGTCTGTGTTTAATTTCATTATTATTAATACTTAATTTGATATAATACTTCATTACATTCGCATTGGATCAAAGAGATTTTAAGTATCAAATTATGTTTTTGAATTTCATTATTTAACTGTTGAATTTTATTTTTAGCTTTTGTTATTTCTCGTAAAACAAGGTTATTTTCTGAGTGTTGTGGTGTTACTTTCCCTGTTGGCTGCCAGGTCATGTAATTAAAATTTGTGTATTTAGGCAGCAATCCCTCTTTTATGCAAGTTTGGTTGAAAAATACGGACAAGTTTCTGTGGTTGAGTTTTTTATATAATTTCTCAGTCAGTTATGTGCCATACGTGATACACGCTTAGGCGATTATGTATCTTTCGATACATGACTGACGAGGCAGATTTTTTTCCGAAATAGATTGCCATTTCTTTCTGCGGTAGACCAATTGCCATCCAATGCTATAGAGCCCGGTCTGTCCTGCTACTTACCAATAGCTGAGTAGAGAAGATGAGGATTCGTACCTTTCCCAAGGCTCAGTCAATTATGTGCCGTACGTGATACACGCTTAGGCGATTATGTATCGTTCGATACATGACTGACGAGACAGAATTTTATCCCGCAGTAGGTTGCCATGTCGTAAGTGAATGTAATGGATCCGACTGGAATTTCTCATGTGTTCGTATCATTTTTTTTTTCTTTTTAGGGCATAAATTAGATAAAAATTGTCCGAATGCTTTCCAAGGCCTTTTGGCTATACTTTTAGACATTATCAACGATGAATTTTATTTTACTTTTAACTGAATATATGGATTGTTTCATCTATGTATCTAGAGTTACAGGAATGTTTTATTTTCCAAACACGGTCAGCACATTGTGGCCGTGATCATAGTTGATAGTACTGAGCATTGTTTTTTTTATTATTATTATTAATACTTCCATTATTTTAGCCTTTTTTTCACTTGTGAGTGATGCTATTATATTTATATTATCAACGAGTATGTTACATATAGAGTTTGATAGGTCTCTATTAGTATTTAATTGAGACCTAATTGAGATATGGTCAGAGAGATGTAACGTGAGTTTTCTTGTTAAACGTTGTTTAAATAATAATTCATCTGCAAGAGCTACAGTGTGGTCCGAAAGTCTTGTCACTCCTACCAAAAAAGGTAAAGAGAACAATAGAATAAGTAATACAGTAATACAAAGTACTGGAGTCAGTTTATTTGACGCTGTCACACATTGAGAAGGTCTGTATGAAGACAATCATTTTTCTGTTAGCCATCTTAAATAGAAAATTATATTATGTAAGGGTGACAAGACTTTCGGACCACCCTGTGGATTCATAGCTGACATTATATCCTTATAGGCAATCAAATGAAAAGATGATAAAAAGTGAGGGATCAGTTTTGGATTGTTCTTTAGTATTAAACATATCCCCCATTTCTTGGCCATCGTACAGGGTGGTCCGAAAGTAATGTCACCCACTACCAAAACGTAATGACAACAATAGAAGAATAAGTGATACATTAGTACAAAGCACAAGTACTGGAGTCAGTTTATTCATTTTCATTAACACTGTCACACATTGAGAAGGTCTTTATGAAGACCATCATTTTGCTGTCAGCCATCTTAAATAGAAAATTATATTATGTAGGGGTGACAAGACTTTTGGACCACCCTGTACATTACGTAGAACCCATATTATTTACTTATTTATTTGATCTTCCTGATCAATCTAAATTTTTAAATAATTATATTGGATATATTACAACATGCCTGTGACAAAGACATGCTGCTATTTACTCTGCCAGAAATTTGGAAACAACATGCTGTACTGCTTGGCATTCATGCCAGAAGTTGCAATACGAATATTTCAGTGTGTTTGGGTGCAGAGAATTCAGAAAGAGTTGGTTGAGACTAATGGTGATTACGAAGGTGTTTGGAGTGATTCCTATTGTTGGCAACATTATGCCTCCATTCATTTTCCACAGGGCCTCAACACAGACACCTATATCAAGTACCTTGAGGAGATAATACTGCCCTGGGTCAAGAGAGTGGCTACTGGAAAATCCTATATCTGGCAACAGGACTCTGCACCAGGCCACACAAGCAGGAGAACCCAGTCATGGCTGTCAGACAATTTATGTGACCACATCACCCCTTGCATCTGGCCACCTAACTCCCCAGATTCCTCCTTGATCATTATGTGTGGGGAGCAGTTAAACAAGAGTCCAACAAAACTCCTTATAACACCAAAGATGAACTGAAGGCAAGGATTATGACAGCATTCACCAACTCCAAAATGGCTTGTTAATTTTAATGCCTCCAAAACAAAACTGCTTTCTATTAATCATCTGAAAGACAACTTTCCGCCTTCCGTCAGTATGGCTGATGCTAACCTCCAGGACAGGGACTTGTTGCGCCTTCTCGGGATAACATTAAAGACTACATTAAATCCATTGCTAGGTCTGCTGATAAGAAAATCGGTTCACTGTGTCATGCTTGACAATTTTTACCTCCAGAATCTGTCTTACATATCTATAAGTCTACTATTCGTCCATGCTTTGAATATTGCTGCCATACATGCTTCAGTACTCCTGCTATATATTTAGAAATCCTTGATAAAATCCAAAGAAGAATCAGTAATATTATTGGTCCTGACCTGGCATCTCGACTTCAGTCACTTTCTCACTGCCATAAAGCTGCTTCTCTGTGCTTTTTCTATAAACATTTTCTTGGTAATTGTTCATGGTAATTGAATTTCTGATATGACACCTATATAATACCTATCCTGACCCCACTGGTTCGATGTACTGTTGGACCTGTCTTGGTCCAGTATTACAGGTTCAATCAAAGTCTTCGGTTTACAATGTTGATTTGATTCCACTTCCGAGCCAGGTTGTGATTTTTTTGATTCTGGAGAGCAAATAGCAAATCGTAGATCCCGGAAGATTCAGCTGGTCTACCTGCACGTTTGTTGGGGCGAGAAACGGGCCAAGCAGAAAAGTCAAATATGAACAAGTCGATTTGAGTCTAAATAAAAATTCATGTATATGTATATAAGGAAAAAATTGTTACAAAAAGAATAATGCTTCTTTTACAAGAAAGTAGTGTATATGAAATAAAGTCCGGAAAAAAAAAACAAATATTGCAAATAATTCTGAAAGGAGGGGAGAGAATTAGTTTTCGTGTTCACCCTTTTTGTTCTTGCCATAATTATTTCAGCAGCAAGCGGACACTTTCTTTCTCACTGCCTATCTATCTATCTCTCTCTCCCTCTCTCTCTCTCTCTCTCTCTCTCTCTCTCTCTTGGCGACTTCAACTTGACTGTCTCAACTGTTTGTTTTCGCACAAACATATGCTTAAATAAATGTGGTAGTGACAAAAAAAAACCCAGGGTGTTGGTAACTTAGAATACAACCTAATTACTGACTTCTCCCCCTTCAGGATTAAATGAACAGTCTCTTCTCAATTGGTATTCTATAGTTCATATAAGCACTATAGCTTTGACATTTTCTATTAATAATTCTGACGAAGCACAGATTCTCTGAGCACAAACTTCACCCAGATTATTTTCTGTAAACAAAATTCTATATTACTATAATTATTAATATTTCAAGGGTGACCACTGGTCTCTGCCACACCTAGACTTTATGAATTTATCGCATCAATTTCCAGTTGAATTGGCTAGATGTAATCATAAGTTCTATGCTAACAGTTTCTTTTCTCGCACTTCTCACCTGTGGAACTCCCTTCCGGCTCCATGCTCTCTAGTCAAGTTTGATCTTCAGAGATTTAAATGCAATGTCAATCGTTATCTACTGTCTTCCTGATTACTTTTCTATTGTTCCCGCTCCTTAACAATTTCTCGTTTTTTTCTAACTCTTTAACACTCAGTAGCCCCTTGTGTCTTTACTGCCTTGTACAGGGGGAATTTGATTTGTGGTAAATGCGAAATAAAAATAACTCTCTTTTCTTCACTGTTTTCAATTTCACAAGCCTGTGCAAAAATTTATTTTGACCGATAGAAAAAGGGATTGGCTCCAGGCTGAAGAAAAGACCAAGACAAATTTTAATGAGCCGATGTGAAAATTTATTTTGATCAACGGAAAACAGAGCAGCTTAGAAACTGAGAGAAAAGTGAGTCAATGTGAAATTGCTTTTTGATATTAATATACAGAGAAAGTTGAATCATGGAGAGAGGTAGAGAGAGAAAGAGAAAAAAAGAAGGCAGAAAGAAAGAAGTTTCTCATGTCTGAATAATGCAAGTGTCAAATTACACACTTACACATTATTAGCGTCTAATGAGAGCAGGGCAATTCCAAAGAACTCTATTCAACTCCAAAGCTAAGTACCTTAAAATATATCTTTTCATTTAAGTTAAATACAGATGTATATCTTTTATGTGAAAAACAAACTCTCTCAATTTGTTTTAAACATTTGGAATATTACTTTGTGTCCAATGATTTAATTTTCTCTTCATGACAATACATTGAAAATACAAACTAAATATTGGCTTGGTGCATAATTATCAGGTGTTTTTAACAAAACTAATTTTTATTAACCAATAATTCGCCTACAAAAACGCCTGATAATTATCCACCAACCCAATATTTAATAGAATCATAATTTTCAGGTATTAAATAATATATATATATATATATATATATATATATATATATGTATATATATAATGTTAAAAATATCTATTCAAAATAAAAATATAAAATATAAATATATATATATATATATATATATATATATATATATATATATATATATATATATATATATATTTCAATAAAGGTGCAATCAATTTACAAATTCATGAATTATTCATACATAAAACAAAGATCTTTTCATTCATAAACAGATTCGGGGTTTTTGTATATTATTGAATTGTTCGCGAAGATGGATTCCTCGCCATTTAATCATTAACCTTTGTATTTGTTTTATGTATGAATAATTCATGAATATATATATATATATATATATATATATATATATATATATATATATATATATATATATATATATTAGGTTGGTGCAAAAATAATGACGTAATAATGTCGTTTTTTGACGTTAAAAAATACGTCAAAAAACGACATTATTACGTCATTATTTTTTAACAAACCTAATATTTCTATATACACACACATACCCACACAAACACACACACACATATACATACATATATATATATATATATATATATATATATATATATATATATATATATATATATTGGGTTAATGCATAATTATTAGTCGTTTTTTAAACAATGTTTATTATGAAAATGAAACATAAGAATTCAACAATAACATGTTTAAATGAGTATGATTATTGACATGCATTTTTATAACCTGAAAATTGAATAATATTTTTTTAGAAAAGTAAACAAAACAGCAATTTTTATTAACAAATAACTCGCAAAAAAACGCCTGATAATTATGCACCAACCCAATATTTGGTTCCTTTTCCTGAAACAAGCTCCAAATGTATAAACTTGTAAATAACTTCCTTATCTTGTTTTGTTAAATATGACACATGTGTTTCATCTTCATTAGTCCCCCATATACTTCAGATTAAAAAAAAAAATAGTATCAATATTTTATTTTTATTCATTATGGTTATACAGCTGTAGTCACATTTTTTTCTTATACAACTGATTTTTTTAATTTGTTGAGGATTAAATGAACATGAAAATAAAATAGACTAGTACCATAAAATAATAAGAAATATTTGGAAACTTAAAGACCACAAATGCTTGGATGTTGAATTCATTGATCATCTTGATTGTTGATGAAGATTTCTATCAGAAAAGTCAGTTATTGATGAATAACCATCATAATTACGTTAGAATCCTGGTAAAGAAATAAATACTTGTGAAATTCTCTTGTATAGACTTTAGTCTAATATTCTCTTTAATTTGTATTGTTTATTTTAAGAAAAAGGAATAATAATAATAATAATAATAATAATAATAATAATAATAATAATAATAATAAAAGCCTTTGATAGTGTTCCACATTCTTGGATCCTTAAGGCTTTGGAAATGTACAAAGTCTCCCCTGTGGTATTAAATTTCCTTAAGCATAGCATGGGAATGTGGAACACCAAACTATACCTTAGTCACACCGGTGGCACTTCCATATCCAACCGTCTGAATATCCGACGTGGAATTTTTCAAGGAGACTCTCTGTCACCCCTTCTGTTTTGTTTATCCTTAACCCCTCTTACACATGAACTGAACAACAGTAGCTATGGTTACAAAATAAATAAGAAAATTTTCAATCACCTACTATACATGGATGATCTCAAACTCTTTGCCAAAGACGACAATGAGTTGAAAGGTCTCCTCAATATTGTAAAATACTTTAGTGACGACATAGGTATGGACTTCGGATTAGATAAATGTGCAAAAATAACATTCAAGAAAGGTAGAATTACAGAAACACCCTCAATAGATTTAGATTTTGTCACAAAGATTAGGGAATTGGAGCATGAAGAAGCTTATAAGTACCTAGGAATTAGCGAAGGAGATGGCATACAACACACCCAAATGAAAGAAAAAATAAGAAAAGAGTACTACAGGCGTGTACGTCTGATACTAAATACTGAACTAAACACAAAAAATAGAATATCAGCTATAAACACATTGGCTGTCCCAGTGGTGCATTACAGCTTTAATGTCCTTAACTGGACCATAGCTGAAATTAAGCGAATGGACGCCAAAACGAGAAAGCTTCTCACTTGCTATCGCATGCATCATCCCAAAGCTGATGTTGATCGTCTGTATGTGCCCAGATCCGAAGGAGGCAGAGGATTAGTTCAACTAGAACTGTCCTACAAAACTACAACAATTGGCCTCCAAAAATACTTGGAAACTACAGAAGACTGGATGATGGTATGCGTCAAGGAACATGAAAGTAGTAAGCGTCTTTACTCCGTAATGAAAGAAGCCAACAAATTCAAACTGGAGCTTCAAATGGGCGTAGAGATGCAACTACAGCACAATACACCGGCTGAAACTGCAAAATACTTGAAAAAGACAGCAAAGACGAATGCAACCGACCAGATACAGAAGCGATGGCAAGATAAACCGCTTCATGGCCAATACTCTGCTCGTATCAACCAAGCTGATGTAGACAAAACCCGTACCCATCAGTGGCTACGCAGTGCAGGGTTGAAAGCGGAAACTGAAGGTTTTATCCTTGCTGCGCAGGACCAATGCTTGCTAACTAGGAACTATCAAGCACATATACTAAAATATTGTGTCAGCCCAAAATGCAGATTCTGTGATAAATATCCAGAAACGATTGATCATCTTGTATCAGGTTGCACGATGTTGGCACCCACTGAATATAAAACCCGACATGACAGAGTGGGCCAATATCTGCACTGGAAAATCTGCAACTTCTACGGGAAGGAAACTGAAAGAAACTGGTACCAACACCACCCAGACCCAGTTACGGAGATAGGACCTGTTACAATTCTATGGGACTACACAATTCACACTGACAGAACAATCAAGGCCAACCGACCAGATATTGTTATTAAAGACCACAAACAAAAACGGTGCCTCCTTATTGATATGGCAGTCCCTGCTGACTGCAATGTATCTTTGAAGATATTCAAAAAGCTGTCAAAATACAAGGACCTTGAAATAGAGGTCTCGAAAATGTGGCATATGGGAACATCAACAATCCCTGTTGTAGTTGGAGCCCTAGGACTGGTTGGAAAAGACTGCAGTAGACTAATTGCAGGGATTCCTGGAAGCCCATGCCTCAAGGAGATACAAAAAATTGTTCTGAGAAGTACAGCCCACACTTTACGAAGGGCTCTATCTATGTAACTTTTTTTTTTTTTTTTTTTTTGTCAGTGAAAAGTGTCATGATGCCATTTCTAACCTTAGGTCCCTGGGTGGGACCCGGAAAGAAATGTGTAAACGCCAGAAAGCAAAGAAAATAAAAATAATAATAATAATAATAATAATAATCTCGAAAATGTGGCATATGGGAACATCAACAATCCCTGTTGTAGTTGGAGCCCTAGGACTGGTTGGAAAAGATTCCACTAGACTAATTGCAGGGATTCCTGGAAGTCCATGCCTCAAAGAGATACAAAAAATTGTTCTGACAAGTACAGCCCACACTTTACGAAGGGCTTTATCGATGTAATTTTTTTTTTTTTTTTTTGTCAGTGGAAAGTGTCATGATGCCATTTCTAACCTTAGGTCCCTGGGCGGGACCCGGAAAGAAATGTGTAAATGCCAGAAAAAAAATTAAAATAAAAAAACAATAATAATAAAAAATAAAAAAATAGCAGTAATAGAAAAACCCTAATCTGGAGGATGTAATCTGAGCTGCTAACCATTACTTCACTGTGCCTCTAATATTCTCCTTAATTCAAATGGCTTATTTTGTCATTTTAAAGACAATGGCATCAAGCTCAGAAATGGTACTCGAGTCTTGGGATCATCATCTAAAAGATAACAAAATTCTAAAGTTTTGAAATAACTTTGATCTTCAAAAATTTAAATGCAATATCAATTGTTATCTTCCGTCTTCTTAATTCTTGTTCTTTTATTGCTCTTTGTCCATAATAATGTTTTCTTTTTCTAATACTCTCTAAATCTCAGTAACCCTTTGCATCTTAGTGGCTTTATTGCCTTGCTTGACGTGAAATGATTTAAAAATAAAGAAAACAAAAAAGAAAGAGAAATAACTGTAAGAAAATAGTGGTCATGGCAAAACACTCTGGAAAATATAATCCGAGCTGCTAACGCAGGATTCCCCAAATGGTGCAGCGTGCGTTGTAGGTGCAGCAAAAGAGGACAGCAGATGAGGCGGAATGATTGAAAGACAATCAAAGATATAAAAACAGTTTCAAAAATTCTTATGCCAAAAATAAATATGATTTCAGAGTTTAAAATATTATTATAGATTACTTGTAATTGCATTCATGAGTCCCAATATAAATAGCTATAAATAATTATTTAATGATTTTATCATTGTAATATTTGTGCATTATATCAAGTATTAATAATATAGTAACTACAGTTCGTAAATTGGAGGAGAGAGTTATCAATGATAATGTTCTGACTTCAAATCCACCATTGTCTCCCTTTAACTCACACTCACTCACTTACTCTCTCTCTCTCTCTCTCTCTCTCTCTCTCTCTCTCTCTGTATTTGATTTTTAAATGTACTTTTTCTCACATAAAATTTGGTGATTGAGGCACCAGCAAATTTTCATTCCGAAAATGCAGCCCAGAGAAAAACAAATTTGGGTACCATGCGCTAACAATTATTCCACTGTACCTTTAATATTGCCCTTAATTCATATGGCTTCTTTTGTTACTTTCAATGACAATGGTGTCAAGCTCAGAAATGCTACTTCAGTCTTGGGATCGTCATCTGGAAAATAACAGAATTCTAAAGGAAAAGAAAATTAGATTCTGACAAATGTCGCAGATTTATTAAAGGAAGGTCTAAAGAATGATCCTCTGTAAAAATTATTCCCTAGAAAATTGTTCCCTATTTTTTATGAGTGGACCAATTTTCTTGAACAGCAGCAAGCAGTTTCTGTCTGACATTTGCATAATATTGTGATCATGAATTTCAGCGTGCTACTAGGTTGGCATCTCGGTCCCACACCTTCAGGGATGTAAGGACTAAATGTAGCCATCACTTCTACTATAACAGCTTCTTATCTTGCACCTCCCATCAGTGGAAATCCTTTCCTATCACTTGCTTCCCTGGTAGCTATAATCTTCAAATATTCAAATTCAATGTCAATTGACATCTTCTGAGGCCTTGACCGTAATCTCTGTCCTTCCACTTATCCTTTTCCCAAACACTACTCCTTACTCTTAACCTCATTCCCTGTAACCCCTTGCGAGTTAGTTACATCCCCATCTTGCTTGGGATGATTTGATTTAAAAAAATGTTTTATTTGTTCAATTCAGCAAATTAATTTATTGCTGAGTACCCACTGTAATGCACAAAGCTGTGGGCATAGCCCAGATTAAAGCAAAAGCCGTGTCAGACAACAAATATAAGAAAGGTGAACAGCACATATGGAAGAAGATTGATGGACTGAACGAGTAAAGAAGGAAACCTGAAATATAAATATAGAAAATGGGGATAGAACAAAGAAAGAATTGTTAATGAATGAAAAGAAGCACAATGTAAAGAAATAAGAGTGAAAGTGAGAGGAGAATAAAAACTGAAGGAAAAAGAAAAAGGATGAATGAAAAGGAGAACAATATAAAGAAAGAAGAGTGAAAGTGAGAGGAGAATGAAAAATGAAGGAAAAAGAAAAAAGATGAATGAAAAGAAGTACAATATAAAGAAAGACGAGTGAAAGTGAGAGGAGAATGAAAAATGAAGGAAAAAGAAAAAGGATGAATGAAAAGAAGTACAATATAAAGAAAGACGAGTGAAAGTGAGAGGAGAATGAAAAATGAAGGAAAAAGAAAAAGGATGAATGAAAAGAAGTACAATATAAAGAAAGACGAGTGAAAGTGAGAGGAGAATGAAAAATGAAGGAAAAAGAAAAAGGATGAATGAAAAGAAGTACAATATAAAGAAAGACGAGTGAAAGTGAGAGGAGAATGAAAAATGAAGGAAAAAGAAAAAGGATGAATGAAAAGAAGTACAATATAAAGAAAGACGAGTGAAAGTGAGAGGAGAATGAAAAATGAAGGAAAAAGAAAAAGGATGAATGAAAAGAAGTACAATATAAAGAAAGACGAGTGAAAGTGAGAGGAGAATGAAAAATGAAGGAAAAAGAAAAAGGATGAATGAAAAGAAGTACAATATAAAGAAAGACGAGTGAAAGTGAGAGGAGAATGAAAAATGAAGGAAAAAGAAAAAGGATGAATGAAAAGAAGCACAATGTAAAGAAAGAAGAGTGAAAGAGAGAGGAGAATGAAAACTGAAGGAAAAAGAAAAAGGATGAATGAAAAGAAGGTTATCATAAAAAATGAAGAGAAAAAGATGATGAAGAATAAAAACTGTCTGGAAAATGAAGGACTGCAAAGAAAGAGAAATGTGAGATAAAGAATAAAGAGGAAGAAAAAAATCTGATTTTTAACTTACATTGCCTTGCTGTCATATCCAAAAACAGAAAAGTCTATGCAGGTAAATCCAAACAGAAAACCTGTGGTAGAACCCCAAAGGCAGTTGGCTGTCAACATTGACAACCTCTCACCAACTCCTGCAGACAAACCAGACTCCTGTATTCCTTTGGATCCTGTTGACGACTGAGAGAGTCTCATGTAGTTTGGGCAGTGCATGGCATGTATAATATATACCATTACCCAGGCCTGCACCCTGGAGAGTTGTGTAGTTTCCCCACAAAAGAACTGAATTTTGACCAAACAAGTCACTACCTTTATCTTGTGAGATAAATGGATACCAACTTATGAAGTTTTACTGTTTAATTCCTGGGATGATCTTGTGAAAGTAAAATGTGTTTACCTAGATACTGTTGTTTAAAGCTTTACAAAATGGATCTACTTTGAAGAAGGCATCGCCATTATGTGAATTAAAATGTCAAGATTCAAGGCACTGACTTTCAGGAAATCTTTCTCATTCACAAATCCTCTGTTAGAATCTGCTACATCATTATCCCAATTAATACCAGATTTCCTCTGCTATCAGTCCCACTCTTACTCTTTGATCTCAGTGCATCAAGTTCCACACTGTTCTACAATTGCATCAGTTCTTTGCATTTTTGGCAGCCCACTTATTGCATCTTCTTGCTCTTTCTTGAGCTGCAGGTGCCACTCAAAAATGCTGGGTTTCTTCCAAGCCTGTTCAGCATAATCTATTTTTAATGGAACGTGTCAGGATCCAACTACCCAGGCATTTGTTTTTATCTGAGTGCCAGGATTCCAAACATTTAACAACACATCTTTTAAATGAAACATAAAAAGGTTATTCTTTGAAAGAAAAATAGAAGCAGAACTTCAATTGAAATAACATTTATATACCCTTTTCAGCAATATACAATGACAATAAAATATTCAATTTTCCTTGCAATGAAATTTGTTTTATCAAGTAACTAAGTGTTCATAGTGCAGTGGGAAATGTGTGGACAGACTTACTTTCTGACTGTCAGTCTAATGTGCTTGTAAGTTCATAAACAAAACCTTAGTTGATGGCTGCTGGCTGTCTCTCTTCCATTGTGTACATGTGCATAGGTAGATCATAGGTAGATCAAACTGGCCTCTAAAATTGTTTTGAACCTTGAGAAGCAGTATGCTTTAAGTTTTATATCCGTAAGGGAGATCCAAAATCTAATTTCACATAGAGATGTGAACTTTTTGAATAGAAGGTTTTCATTAATTAGAAAATAATTTCCTATTGGCTCACGAAAATCCTTTTCTTGAATTTGCAGGAGTAATGAAATCAGTTATTGTTATATACTGTATCTATGAACACTAATGGGTATGTTGCAATCCTCATAAATATGTTGGACCCTATTGTAAGTGGGGGTAATATTCTAAGTAGTCCACCACTAGCAGTGGTTTACCTACTTCATGCCGCTGGCGAGTATTGTATTTTGTTGATGTTATAAAGATTACCATTTCATTTCCAACCTCTGTTTTGGTTATTCCTCATTTAGTAACCCTTTCTGGATTACAACACTCTCTCTACCCTTTCGTTCTCTCTCTCTCTGCCCTTTCGTTCTCTCTCTCTCTCTACCCCCTCTCTCTCTCTCTCTCCTTTCGTTCTCACATACCTATGAACACTTATGTGTATCCCAATCCTCGTAAATATGTTGGACACTATTCTAAGTGGGAGTAATATGCTGTCTAAGTAGTCCACCGCTAGGAGTGGTTTACTAACTTCACGCCGCTGGCGAGTATTGTATTTTGTTGATGTTATAAAGATTACCATTTCATTTCCAACCTCTGTTTTGGTTATTCCTTATTCAGTAACCCTTTCTGGATTACAACACTCTCTCTTCCCTTTCGTTCGCTCTCTCTCTCTCTCTCTCTCTCTCTCTCTCTCTCTCTCTCTCTCTCTCTCTCTACCCTTTTGTTCTCTCTCTCTCTTTCTACGTCCTGGGTATGACGGTAAACTACATCCGCGTCCTGGGTATGACGGTAAACTACATCCGCGTCCTGGGTATGACGGTGGACTACATCCGCGTCCTGGGTGTGGCGGTGAGCTACATCCGCGTCCTGGGTATGGCGATGGACTGCATCCAGCGGCAGGGTCTCGGATGGTGTTTTCAGAAGGGAAGTGTTGCCAGCTCTGGGTTTTTGAAGCAGTAATGTTGCCGGCTCTGGGTTTTTGAAACAGTAGTGTTGCCGGCTCTGAGTTTTTTTTTTTTTTTGAAACAATAATGTTGCAAGCTGTACGTTTTTTTTAAGCAATAGTGTTGCCAGCTATACGTTTTTTTTTTTTGAAACGGTGATGTTGCCAGCTATACGTTTTTTTTTTTTTTTTGAAACAATAATGTTGCCAGCTATACGTTTTTTTTAAACAATAATGTTGCCAGCTATACGTTTTTTTTTTAACAATAATGTTGCCAGGTATACGTTTTTTATTCTATACAAAATAGACATTTAAAATTCATATAAACTGGAATTGGCATTAAATAACCCACAGTGGTTGATATGCCATAAAACCCAAACAAACAAACAAACAAATCTCTCTCTTTCTC
>OZ010599.1:38838273-38893273 GCA_963932145.1 Acanthosepion lycidas
ATATATATATATATATATATATATATGTGTGTGTGTGTGAAAAGTGTGTGTATATAAATATAAATAAATATATATATATATATATAATTATTTATATATTATATGCGTGAAACCCAGGGTCACAAACTCACATCAATCCAACCAAATATATATATATATATATATATATATATATATATATATATATATATATATACATATAAAAGAGAACATAGAAGTCAACACTTAGAGGTGACAGTCTGTTTCATGCTAGATGCAATTGTCAGGCCTCGTGGCCTGACGATCACATCTAGCATGAAACAGACTGTCGCCTCTAAGTGTTGACTTCTGTGTTCACTTTTATATTTGCACACGCTCTATCTCTGATATTGAGCACTTTAGCCCATAAATATTGCACATCTTAAGACTATATTTCTTCATATATATATATATATATATATATTATTATTATTATTATTATTATTATTATTATTATTATATGAAAAGATTACTTAACTTTTAAATATTAATTTCATCCCAACTTTGAAGTTTCTTGGTACAATTTCCAATCTTCAGGGGGTTCCAGTTTTAAATGATATTTCTAATATTTTTTCAGTTTTTTCCATTTGTCCCACATCTTTTTCGATTCACTTTTTTATTGTTTTGTACACATGCATATTCATGAATTAAACGTTCTTTTACACACACAGGCTCATGAAATTTTGCTTTTGTTTACATCTTCCATTTTTCTGACTGTAGATTTTTCTTCCAGTTGTAAATTTTTCTTCAAAATTATATTTTTCTTTGAAGTTAAATTTAAAGACTGAAAATTTTACCAATAAACTTTTTTAATTGATATTTAAAAGTTAAGTAATCTTTTCATATAATATTACTAACACACTATTTGTAATATTATTTTAATACTTTTAATATTGAGCACTATATATAAAAATATCTCTTGTTTCTAAAACCTTAAATCTTATATATATATTAGGTTGGTGCAAAAATAATGTCGTTTTCTCACATATGTTAATATGTGAGAAAACGACATTATTTTTGCATCAACCTAATATATATGTATATATATAAAGAAAGAGAGAGACAGATAGATAGAGAGAGAGAAGCTCCTGCCTATATCATGTTGAAACATCAATGCTTGTACAGTCATTGAAGTTAAGCAACGTTAACCCTGTTTAGTAACTAGATGGGTAACTACTTAGAAATATTAAGAGGTATGGTAAGCTTGGATGCATGTAATAGATAATGACTATTTAGCCCCTAAATGATAAGAAAGATAAAAATATTTTAGCTGAAGGACAGTAAACAATCAAAAATATTTATATACTATTAAAAAAATTTTTTACAAAATGGAAGAATATGTCACTTGGGGTGTGTAACAACCCCCTGACACCACTAATGATAAAATCAACAAAGATAAGAAGATTTATTTGAAGAAGTGGCTGACAAATAACAGGCCATGATTTTAGATTAAAGATCAAGGATCTTAAGCCAATTGCCAACATGATCAAAGATGGCGACGTTTCTCTTAAATGATACACTAGGGAGAAAGTCAGACGCTGACTAAAAGACCCAACCCGTGTTTTACTTTTCAGTGCCAGTCCAAATTAACGCTTGGCTGCAAAGACATTCAGCAGAGACAACTATAAACAACTGATTGAAATCAATGAGACAAAACAAATGGGATTATATTGATTTCTCCCCTACACCACCACCACCACCAGCAGCAGCATTGGAAATGTTTGACCGACAATTCATTGAAGCATGTTTGAAGCTCAAAAATATGAAAATGATGAATAACATGGATGTCATAGCAAAATCCAGATTCAAATCCAGAGAACCTTCAATAGAAGACTGTTTTATCTGAGATGAAGAATGGAAATATGTGTGTTTGCAGGAATTGTTTCCCCTCTGAATTTATCCGTGTTTATACTATTTATATTTTTTTTAATCATTACAACCCAGGCAAGAAGAAGAAAAAGAAGAAGAAGATGGTGAAAGAGAAGAATGGACTGAGAAAAAACATTAAAGATGAATATTGAAGAAAGAAGAAGAAGAAGAAGAAATAGAAGAGTGAACAGAGGATAATATTACACATGAATATTGAAAGAAGACGAAGAAGAAATGAAGAAGAAGAAGAAGAAGAAGAAGAAATGAAAAAGAAAATGAAAAAAAGAATGAACAGAGGAAAACATTCAAGAAGAAATGAAGAAGAAGAAGAATATGAAAAAGAAGAACGAACAAGATGAATAGTGAAAGAAGAAGAAGAAATGAAGAAGTCAAAAAGGAAGAATGAACAGGGGAAAACATTCAAGATGAATATTGAAGGTAAAAGAAGAAGAAGAAGAAGAAGAAGAAGAAGAAGAAGAAGAAGAAGGAGAAGAAGAAGACGAAGAATGAACAGGGAAAAATGTTAAAGATGAATATTGAAGGTAGAAGAAGAAGAAGAAGAAGAAGAAGAAGATAAAGAAGAAGATGAAATGAAGAAGATGAAAAGGAAGAATGAACAGGGGAAAACATTCAAGATGAATGTTGAAGGAAGAAGAAGAAGAAGAAATGATGAAGAAGATAAAAAAGTAGAATGAAAAGTGGAAAACATTAAAGATGAATATTGAAGGACAAAAAAGAAGAAATGTGGAAGAGGAAGAAGAAATGAAGAAGAAGATGAAAAGGAAGAATGAACAGGGGAAAACATTAGAGATGAATATTGAAGGAAGAAGAAGAAGAAATAAAGAAGAAGAAGAAGAAGAAGAAAAGGAAGAATGAAAACGGGAAAATATTAAAGATGAATATTGAAGGAAGAAGAAGAAGAAGAAGTAGAAGAAGAAGAAGAAATAGAAGAGTGAACAGAGGATAATATTACATATGAATATTGAAAGAAGAAGAAGAAATGAAGAATAAGAATGAACAAGGGAAAGCATTAAAGATGAATTCTGAAAGAAGAAGAAGAAATGAAGAAGACGAAAAGAAAGAATGAACAGGGGAAAACATTAAAGATGAATACTGAATGTTGAAGAATACGAAGAATACGAAGAAGAAGAAGAAGAAGAAGAAGAAGAAGAAGAAGAAGAAATGAAGAAGAATATGAAAAGGAAAAATGAACAGGGGAAAACTTTAAAGATGAATATTGAAGGTAGAAGAAGAAGAAAAAATGATGAAGAAGAAGAAGAAGAAGAAGAAGAAGAAGAAGAAGAAGAAGAAGAAGAAGAAATGAAGAAGAATATGAAAAGGAAAAATGAACAGGGGAAAACATTAAAGATGAATACTGAAGGAAGAAGAAGAAGTAGAAGAAGAAGAAGAAATAGAAGAGTGAACAGAGGATAATATTACACATGAATATTGAAAGAAGAAGAAGAAGAAATGAAGAAGACGAAAAGGAAGAATGAACAGGGGAAAACATTCAAGATGAATATTGAAGATAGAAGAAGAAGAAGAAGAAGAAGAAGAAGAAGAAGAAGAAGAAGAAAAAGAAGAAAAAGAAGATGAACACGGGAAAACTTTCAAGATGAATATTGAAGGAAGAAGAAGAAGAAGAAGAAGAAGAAGAAGATGAAGAAGATGAAGAAGAAAATAGAAAAAGAAGAAGAGGAAGAAATGAAGAAGAAGATGAAAAGTAAGAATGAAGAGGGGAAAACATTCAAGATGAATATTGAAGGTAGAAGAAGAAGAAATGAAGAAAAAGAAGAAGAAGAATGAACAGGGGAAAACATTAAAGATATTGAAGGAAGAAGAAGAAATGAAGAAGAGGAAAAGGGAGAATGAACAGGGGAAAACATTCAAGGTCAATATTGAAAGAAGTAGAAGTAGAAGAAGATAAGAAGTAGAAGATATGAAGAAGAATATGAAAAGGAAGAATGAACAGGGGAAAACTTTAAAGATGAATATTGAAGGTAGAAGAAGAAGAAAAAATGATGAAGAAGAAGAAGAAGAAGAAGAAGAAGAAGAAGAAGAAGAAGAAATGAAGAAAAATATGAAAAGGAAAAATGAACAGGGGAAAACATTAAAGATGAATACTGAAGGAAGAAGAAGAAGTAGAAGAAGAAGAAGAAATAGAAGAGTGAACAGAGGATAATATTACACATGAATATTGAAAGAAGAAGAAGAAGAAATGAAGAAGACGAAAAGGAAGAATGAACAGGGGAAAACATTCAAGATGAATATTGAAGATAGAAGAAGAAGAAGAAGAAGAAGAAGAAGAAGAAGAAGAAGAAGAAAAAGAAGAAAAAGAAGATGAACACGGGAAAACTTTCAAGATGAATATTGAAGGAAGAAGAAGAAGAAGAAGAAGAAGAAGAAGATGAAGAAGATGAAGAAGAAAATAGAAAAAGAAGAAGAGGAAGAAATGAAGAAGAAGATGAAAAGTAAGAATGAAGAGGGGAAAACATTCAAGATGAATATTGAAGGTAGAAGAAGAAGAAATGAAGAAAAAGAAGAAGAAGAATGAACAGGGGAAAACATTAAAGATATTGAAGGAAGAAGAAGAAATGAAGAAGAGGAAAAGGGAGAATGAACAGGGGAAAACATTCAAGGTCAATATTGAAAGAAGTAGAAGTAGAAGAAGATAAGAAGTAGAAGATATGAAGAAGAATATGAAAAGGAAGAATGAACAGGGGAAAACATTAAAGATGAATATTGAATGAAGAAGAAGAAAAAGAATTAGAAGAAGAATTGAAGAAGATGAAAAGGAAGAATGAACAGTGAAAAACATTCACAATAAATATTGAAGGAAGATGAAGAAAAAGAAGAAAAAGAAGAAGATGAAATGAAGAAGAAGATTAAAAGGAATAATGAACAGGGGGAAAAAATTCAAGGTGAATATTGAAGGTAAAAGAAGAAGAAGAAGAAGAAGAAGATGAAAAGGAAGAATGAACAGGTGAAAACATTTAAGAAGAATATTGAAGGTAGAAGAAGTAGAGGAGGAAGAAGAAGAAGAAGAAGAGGAAGATGAAGAAGAAATGAAGATGAATACTGAAAGAAGAAGAGGAAATGAAGAGGGGAAAACATTCAAGATGAATATTGAAGGTAGAAGAAGAAGAATAAGAATAAGAAGAAGAAGAAGAAGAAGAAGAAGAAGATATGAAGAAGAAGATGAAAAGGAAGAATGAAGAGGGGAAAACATTAAAGAAGAATATTGAAGGAAGAAGAAGAAGAAGAAGAAGAAGAAGAAGATGAAAATGATGTATGAACAGGGGAAGACATTCAAGATCAATCTTGAAAGAAGTATGAACAGGGGAAAACATTCACGATAAATATTGAAGGAAGACGAAGAAAAGAAGAAGAAGAAGAAGATGAAATGAAGAAGATTAAAAGGAATAATGAACAGGGGAAAAAAATTCAAGATGAATATTGAAGGTAGAAGAAGAAGAAGAAGAAGTAGAAGAAGAACAAGAAGAAGAAATGAAGAAGAAGATGAAAAGGAAGAATGAACAGGGGACAACATTAAAGAAGAATATTGAAGGAAGAAGAAGTAGAAGAAGAAGAAGAAGAAGAAGAAGAAATAGAAGAGTGAACAGAGGATAATATTACACATGAATATTAAAGATGAATACTGAAAGAAGAAGAAGATACAAAGAAGATGAAAAAGAAGAATGAACAAGGGAAAGCATAAAGGATGAATACTGAAAGAAGAAGAAATGAAGAAGAAGATGAAAAGGAAGAATGAACAGGGGAAAACATTGAAGATGAATATTGAAGGAAGAAGAAGAAGAAAAGAAGAAGAAGAAGAAGAATTGAAGAAGATGAAAAGGAAGTATGAACAGGGGAAAACATTCAAGATAAATATTGAAAGAAAAAAAGAAGAAGAAATGAAGAAGAAGAAGAAGAATGAACAGGGGAAAACATTAAAGATATTGAAGGAAGAAGAAGAAATGAAGAAGATGAAAAGGGAGAATGAACAGGGGAAAACATTCAAGGTCAATATTGAAAGAAGTAGAAGAAGAAGAAGAGAAGAAGAAGAAGAAGAAGAAATGAAGAAGAATATGAAAAGGAAGAATGAACAGTTTAAAACATTAAAGATGAATATTGAAGGTAGAAGAAAAAGAAGAAGAAGAAATAGAAGAGTGAACAGAGGATAATATTGCACATGAATATTGAAAGAAGACAAAAAAATGAAGAAGAAAAAGATATGAAGAAGATTAAAAAGAAGAATGAACAAGGAAAAGTTTTCCGCAAACAAGAAGCATGAGAGAAAAAACTGTTAGCATAGAACGTACATGCAACCATTGTAAAATGATAAGACCTTGCCACAAATCTAGAACTTTGCTTAAATTCATAGTCTATATACCAATTTTGGTTTTATTGTCACAAAGGTTTAACAGTTGTACCCCTGGCCTTCTTCAGGAAACATTGTGAACTGTTCTATAGGTGCACCCTCCCAACATCTGGAAGATGCAAACTTAGCTGCTCTCCTCTGACCAAGACCAAGTGGTTCAATGGGTGAAAGAAAAGGCTTGTAAAATTCAAACCAATAGTTACATTAAACCACCACTGCCACTGAGAAGACCCCAACATTTCACCTATAATAATGGATGGGTGCTCTTTTAAAGAAGCTCCTCATAGTTTGTGACAAGCTCTCCCTAGACCTTGAGTGGAAATCATAAATATGAAAAATGTATCTGTCTCTCATTTCTGAGATGAGGTATTATGTACACTATTTACATTATTCGGACTATTGTCCAAATCTTTGTCACCATATTTATTACAACATTTCAGCTGTACACTCTGGCCTTCTTCAGGTGGTTGGAATGTCGAACTGAACACTTTATTTCACTCACTGGGGTAAACTGTTCTAGTTCCATGTGCCATGTTTGATGGATGTCAGTTATCAGTTATCTCCTGTTAATTTCCCTCTGAAAGTTCTCCACTGCCTAAACCGGGTACTGAACTCACACTCTTTGGGTCTGTCACTGGATCTAACCAACACCTTTATCCACTGTGCCATGTATCCTTGAGGACATCTGGGTATGAATTTCTGGGTATTATAAATCTAATGTCTTCAGGAACCATTTTTACCAGTGCTCATATTGCAATTTTTGCTGTTATCATTGCATGTTTTTTTTTTGTTTTTTTGGTTTTTTTTTACTAGAGCTCATATTGCAACTTTTGTTGTTATTGCTTTTTTCTGGCACTCCTTATTACTAGTTCCCATATTGTATTCATTTCTATGCTTGGTCGACTCAGGAGATTTTTGTGGCCTAGCATATGTGCTGATTCCTTAAGTTTATGAATTTTCCAATGGTGTTCCTTGTCTATGATCTTAACCTGATCCCACAGAGGGAAAAGTGGTTGGTTCATTGTAGCATTCATTGTAGCGTTCCGGTAAGTATCTGACTCCACCTGCCAGGCTCTATCTTTATAAGAGACAGATCAGACCAAAAATGAAGTATTGCAGCCATATATGGGCCCAGAGCTATCTTGGCTCATTCTATCACTCCAGGGAGTACTTGACTCTTCCTGACATACTCTAATCGTTACAAAAATCAAATCAGACCAAAATTGAATTATTGCTAACATATCTGGGACCTGGAGCTGATTCAGCTCATTTTATCACTCCAGAAAATACCTGACTCCACCTGGTAGGCTCTATCTTTACAAGAGTCAGATCAGACCAAAAATGAATTATTGCTGCCATATATGGGCCTGGAGTTCTTCCAGCTCATTCCATCACTCCAGGAAGTACTTGACTCCCCTAACTAAGCTCTATCTTTAAAAGAGTTAGATCAGACCAAAAATGGGGTATTGCTGCCATATATGGGCTGGAGCTACTCACTCCTCACATGTCTGTCTTGATAGATTTCAAAAGCATCTATGCAACCTTGGGGTTGATGAATTATTATACACCCTACCACCCATTTCACACAGATGAATTATTCGGACTATTGTTCTCATCTTTGTCGCCATATTTATCACGTTTCAACCGTTGTACGCTCCGGCCTTCTTCGGGTGGTTGGAATTTCGAACAAGAGGAGGAGGACAACAACACTCAGAAAACAGTCTGCCTGCCTTATGTGAAGGGGTTATCAGAGAAAATACAAAGGATCTGTGGTTCATATAACACCAGAACAACCTTCAAAAGCTGCTCCCCCTCATACAAGTAGTGCAACTATGACCCTATTGTTACAGGACCTTTTGGCATGATATGATGTTCTTTTGCAAGGTAAGTTATTTTTTAATACTAATGTTCAACTAATTACAAAGCCCAAGAGCCTTTCAAGGTAGAGGGTTTTGGTGTGGTGTTGTATGAGTGTGACAAAAGGCAAGAAGTGAAATTCATGGGGCCATGCAAGAAAAATAATGCTTCACTGTTGAATTGAAGACGTCAAGATCGCAGTGATTGGGAAAACATGCAGCGAGGATTTTGTTCCACAAAGCAGTAGTTCTTGAGAAAAGGCTCTCTGAGAGAAACTTCATACTTACTAATGGAATATGCTGAGAATGGAGATGATTTGCAATTATGTATATGGCATGGCAAGTCCCAATTGTCAATGTCACATTTGCGGAGGGTGAGTGGGGAATATGGAATGATGCATATCAGAACACATGCCGTTGAAATAATGATAGAGCAGTAAGAGACATGTACATAATACCTCATCTCAGAAATATAGACAGATACTGAAAGGCCGAAACGTTGTAATAAATATGGCGACAAAGATGAGGACAATAGTCCAAATAATGTAAATAATGTACATAATACCTCATCTCAGAAATATAGACAGACAAAGTAGTCTTTCTCCCTTCAGGATGTAAATGATCATCGTTCACCACTACTTCCTTTTTATTTATTATCTCTAAATGGCCATGACTACTTAATGAAGCTATATTAATATACTCTTCTGTAACAAATACAAATGCCATCTGGAATAGTTGTGCTGCTGGGAAGTTTTCAACTTGTAAAATCTGACATAGTGTACATATCTACACACCTATTCATATTAGGAAGATACGTTAAAATTAGGTTGGTGCAAAAATAATGTCGTTTTTTGACGTTCAACTTCAAAAAAAAAACGACATTATTTTTGCACCAACCTAATACACACTTTTGTACCAAATAGAAGTGCCATCTGAAACAGTCATGCTGCTGGGAAGTTTTCAACTTGTAAAATCTGATATAGTGTACATATCTACGCATCTATTCATATTATGAAAATATGTTAATATACACTTTTGTACCAAACGCAAAGTCCATCTGGGATAGTCATGCCCATAGGAATTTTTCTACACAAAATATCTATGTCAAGTCACATAAACATTCTGTTATTAATTTTTATATCAGTTTATCGAATGCCACAGAGAAAACTATTTGATGAATAATAAGCCTGTCATGTGAAATAAGCACTGTGCTGAGTCAGGTGTGAATTGAAGGAAATCATTTAATCGTCCTGGCATAACTGAACAGCCCAGATTATTTCTCAAACCCAGAGGAAACCTGGGTTTATTCTTAGCTTTACATATACAGCTAGAATTTGGCTATGATTAAAATATACCCGACTAGACCCAAATATATTCCCCCAATTTTCCATTTAATAAAATGGATGTTATTGTATTCACAGAGTTGGTGATACTGTGACTCAATCAATGTCACATACCAGCAGAGATTTCTGGTGTGCTTTCTGAAGTTCTCAATTTTATTCAGATTCTTTGGCTTGCAGATTAGAATACCAAATATCAGGATGTCTATTGATTTAAAATGATTGAAGAGTGTTTTTATGAATTAGGTTGGTGCAAAAATAATGACGTAATAATGTCGTTTTTTGACGTTAAAAAATACGTCAAAAAACGACATTATTACGTTTTTATTTTTGCACCGACCTAATACTTCTAAATATTAGGTTGGTGCAAAAATAATGACGTAATAATGTCGTTTTTTGACGCATTTTTTAACGTCAAAAAACGACATTATTACATCATTATTTTTGCACCAACCTAATATTTGTGATTGACCACTGCTTTTTTTTTTAATCATTTTACCCCAAGCAAGGTGGGAATGCAGAGAGTTACCGGGAGTGAAAGTGCAAGAAAAAATGTTTATAGGGAGGAACAGACAAAAGCTGAATGGGATTCAAGAAGATAGAAGATGGCAACTGACATTGCATTTAAATTTTTGAAGATTGTAATTATCAGGAAAGCAAGTAAATGGAAGGGAGTTCCACAGGTGGGAAGTGCGAGAAAAGAAATTTTTGAATTAGAAGTGGCAGTTACATTTAACTATTTCAACAGTAAATGGGTGGGGCTGAGATGCAAATCTAGTGCATGCTTAAATTCATGTACTTGAGGCACCAAGTAAAAAAAGCTTGTCAGAGCAGTTGCCATGAAAATATTTGTAGAAAAGACAGAGTGAAGCCATGTTACATCGGTGAGAAAGTGACTGAAGTTGAGATGCCAGGTCAGGATCAGTAACATTGCAGATCCTTCTTTGGATTTTTTTCAAGAACCTTGAGATGAATAGCAGAGGCACCAGACCAGATATGGCAACAGTATTCAATGCACAGACGAATGGTAGATTTGTAAATGTGCAAGATATACTATGATGAGAAAAACTTTCTGGCATGACACAGTGACCCAACTTTCCTTGCAGTAGATGCAGCTATTGGTTCAGTGTTGTTGTTCCACTTCAAGTCAGTTGCAAATGTGAGGCCAAGAAAGTGCAGTGTGTTGCCCTCCAGCTGTCTAATGTCAGCCATGCTGATGGTGGGCATAAAAGTTTCTCTATGATGGTTAAATGAGAGCAAGCCATTTTGTAGTGGAGGCATTAAAATTTACAAGCCATTTCCTGCCCCTAATAAACGCTGATTGGAAGTCATTTTTCAAAGATAGCAGCCAGATTTACTTTTTCAGTTGATGGCGTTGCTTTTGTGACAGGATTAAATGCCGGTATCATCTGCGTAAATACCTACTTGGGAATTGATGACATCAGGAAGATCAGAAGCATTGTAGAACCCAGGATAGAGATGTTAGGGGACGTTTTAGATATGCAGTCTGCAGGCCATAATTTATTATGAACACATTTTCTTACTCCAGAATGATCTGTTTACTTTTACTCAAAAAATGTTTTAATTAATTAGTTCCTGATATCATACATTATTACCAGACTGCAGATTAGAGTCATCACCTTACATTCTAGTGAAGAAAAACAGTTCTTGATACAAAGAAATAAAGGGAGCTTAGTGGGTATTGTTTGAATTAGGTTATTTTATATTCTTAGGTATATACTAATCTGCACCAATCGTATCCTAGGAATTGTTCTGGACTAGACTAAACTATATTCTGAGTGGAAGTAATCTGAGCTGTGAGATTTGTTTGTTTGTTTTGTGGCATATCAACTCTTTATGGGTCATTTATTGCCGAAATTTAATTTTCTTGTGAGTATTAGTAATTTCTTTGACAAAAAATGTGTTGCTGGTAATATTCTTTTTGTTACAAAAATGTATTGCTGGTAAATTTTTTTTGCTATAAAAATGTATTGATGGTAATATTTTGTTATAAAAATATATTACTGGTAATTTGTTTTGCTATAAAAATGTATTGCTGTTAAAATTTTACCATCAATACATTTTTATAGCAAACAAATTTACCAGCAATACATTTTTATAACAAAAAAAATTACCAGCAATACATTTTTATAACAAAATTTTACCATCAATACATTTTTATAGCAAACAAATTTACCATCAATACATTTTTATAGCAAACAAATTTACCAGCAATACATTTTTATAACAAAAAAAATTACCAGCAATACATTTTTATAACAAAATTTTACCATCAATACATTTTTATAGCAAACAAATTTACCAGCAATACATTTTTATAACAAAAAAAAATTGTTATAAAAATGTATTGCTGTTAAATGTTTTTTGTTATAAAAATGTATTGCTAGTAATTTTTTTTTTTTTTTTTGTTATAAAAATCTATTGCCGGTAATTTTTTTGTTATAAAAATGTATTGCTGTTAAATGTTTTTTGTTATAAAAATGTATTGCTGGTAAATTTTTTGTTATAAAAATGTATTGCTGGTAATTTTTTTTGTTCTAAAAAAGTATTGCTGTTAAATTTTTTTTGTTATAAAAATGTATTGCTGGAATTTTTTTTTTTTTTGTTATAAAAATCTATTGCTGGGAA
Source organism: Acanthosepion lycidas (assembly GCA_963932145.1). Taxonomy (NCBI): domain Eukaryota; kingdom Metazoa; phylum Mollusca; class Cephalopoda; order Sepiida; family Sepiidae; genus Acanthosepion; species Acanthosepion lycidas. The sequence goes on from OZ010599.1 coordinate 38,850,387, forward strand.
TTTTTTTTTGTTATAAATATGTATTGTTTGTAATATTTTTTGTTACAAAAATGTATTGCTGTTAAATTTTTGTGTTTATAAAAATGTCTTGCTGGTAAATTTCTTTTGTTTATAAAAATGTATTGCTGGTAAAATTTTTGTTATAGAAATGTATTGGTGGTAATATTTTTCTGTTATAAAAATATATTGCTGGTAATTGTTTTACTATGAAAATGCTGGTATTTCTACTATAAAAATAGATTTTTATACTTTCATAGTGATTTGACCTCAGTTTGGGTATTAACTATTTGCCTATAGCTAGGACCTCTAACAGGTGCTACCACCCCAGGTCAGGTTGAATCTGGGGATAACGGTAGGTAACAGGTGGTTCCACACTACTCAAAACCTCCCAATTAGAGGCTCTGCTACCAAATGTAGTTTATCATTATACTCAAGACAGGATCTGTGCGACCAACACTTATATTTGATACAGTAGAGTACTTATAATCAAACAACCAAACAAACAAATGCTCTACATGAAAATCAGACACAAGACCAGGCAAGTTTCAATAATGGACATATACAAACAACAGAATACTTGATGCAAAGAATAACGAAAGAAACAGATAATGCAAGTTATTTCTTGTCGATTATAAAAAGGCATTTGATATACTATAGAGTAGAGTATTAACAGATATTATGTAAAAGTTGTTGCTACACTACTGTAATAATCCTACTACAGAATTAATAAGATAAAATAAGATAAAATTTGGAATGGTAATGTTTAATTGCATAATGATGATAAATATAGAGGATGAAGAACTGGAGGAATCCCAGGAATACATCCACTTGGTGCAGATTATAAAACCTAAATTATAAATAGCTTCCAGTCACAGAATCCACAACTTGGCACCCCAGTAAAAATTCCTTTCCATGGCTATTATATTTTCTTTGCTGGGATGACATATGGTTTTAAATTCTGAGTTGTTCTTCTTTTAGACTAGTTTCTAATCACAGTCAGAGAATCCAGTCTTCCCTGCTATTTAACCCATAGCCGAGGGAGAAGAGATGATATCATACCTTTCTCAAGGGCATTAGTATGAAAATGAATGCGGCAAACTCAGCCAGAAATTTGCACTTGGCTTATTGCTTTCTTATTCCAAGCCACTAAACATTACACTGCCTACACATCTAGATACTAACTGTTAAAGGGGGCATAAACTATTTTACATCCCAAGATAGGCATTATGGTATCTTCTATCATACCTTGGGGATTATCTGAACTGGACAAGACTATCACTCACTCATTCAAGACCCATAGACCCCCACCGAGGAATATGGAGCCACAGATTTTAAAACACATTCAGCATTGATGCCCTGGTTTTGTAGCAAGTATGTTTTTACAAAGGATAGGAAGTTGTGAAGAGCCATGATCACCTACATTCTAAGAGGACCTGGCACATAAAGAATATACTATTACAGGAGGAAGTTACTAGTCCCAGGTCCAATTGTTCTTCTACACTGGTTGGCAACTAAGGCTATATAATTTAGACTAAGTTACTTTATACCCGGAGGGATGAAGTAGGCTATAACCTATCATATCCTGGAAGTTATTCTGGACTAAGCAAATTATACTCATGGTGGATTAATCAGGGCTACAACACTGGTTTTCAGATTATATAGAACCACATATAATGATGTTTTACAAAGCATTGAATTATAACCGAGCCATAAGGTTGATTGATTCATTTGTTTTTTTATGGCTTATCAACCCTAGCAGTTTATTTAAAGGCAGAAAATATTTTTCAGATTATAATAATTTTTTGCATTGTGGTAGGGGATAAGAAAAAGATTTTAGAAGAAATCGAAAGCCCAATAAAGGATAAACCTCAACTCCTATTGACCAGGTAATCTGTTTCTTTCTCACTCATACTCTCTATATCTGCTCTGTCTCACTCATGCTCTCTCTATATGTTTCTGTCTCACTCACACTCTCTCTATCTGTTTCTGCCCCGCTCATACGCTCTCTACCTGTTTCTGTCTCACTCATACTCTCTCTATATGTTTCTGTCTCACTCACACTCTCTCTATCTGTTTCTGCCCCACTCATACTCTCTATATCTGCCCTGTCTCACTCATACAATCTCTATATGTTTCTGTCTCACACACAATCTCTCTATCTGTTTCTGCCCACTCATACTCTCTATATCTGCGCTGTCTCACTCATACACTCTCTATATATTTCTGTCTCACTCACAATCTCTCTATCTGTTTCTGCCCCACTCATACTCTCTATATCTGTGCTGTCTCACTCATACAATCTCTATATGTTTCTGTCTCACTCATACTCTATCTGTTTCAGCCTCACTTATACTCTCTATATCTGCCCTGTCTCACTCATACACTCTCTATATGTTTCTGTCTCACTCACAATCTCTCTATCTGTTTCTGTCCCACTCATACTCTCTCTATCTGTTTCTGCCCCACTCATACTCTCTATATCTGCCCTGTCTCACTCATACACTCTCTATCTGTTTCTGCCCCACTCATACTCTCTCTATATATGTTTCTGTTTCACTCATACTCTCTATATCTGCTCTGTCTCACTCATACAATCTCTCTATGTTTCTGTCTCACTCATATTCACTCTATCTGTTTCTGTCTCACTCATACTCTCTCAATCTGTTTCTGTCTCACTCATACTCTCTCTATCTGTTTCTGTCTCACTCATACTCTCTCTATCTGTTTCTTCCTCACTCATACTATATATTAGGTTGGTGCAAAAATAATGACGTTTTCTAACATATGTTACTATTTGAGAAAACGTCTTTAGTTTTGCACCAACCTAATATCTATTTCTGTTTTCACTCATATGCTGTATTTCTCTCTAAACATTTACTGTTATGTCCTGTTAACTTTTTGCAATATGGCCCTTTACATCTAAAGAATGCTAATTTTCAAAAATTATTTCCTCCAAAAACATTTTTCCTGTTTTCTTTTTTTTTTGTAATGAGTGACCAGTATACGTGATTAGTTCCAAAATATTTTTTTATATGCACAAGAGGATCATTGATTGCATTTAAAAAGACAGAAAATCCAAATATTATTGTTTTTTAGAAATAATAATGATTTAATGATACAAATCATGCTAATTAACCCATAGCTGGGGGGAGAAGAGGTGGATTCATACCTTTCACAAGGTTATTTGCATGTAAGTGAATATAACAAACCCAATGGGAATTGGAATTTGGCTCTCTGATTAGCTACTATGAGCCATTATCCCTTACACCACCCACACACCCACCCTTACAGCACCTGGTATTTCCAAACAATAATGCCACCAAGATGCAAAGGACCACCAGAAGTGAAAGAAACGAAAAGACTTTAGAAGGTATTGGAAATCTCTATCTATAAAAGGCAGCATGTGTGTGTGTTTGTGTGTGTAACGAATGCACGGCCGCAATTTTCGACAGATTTGCACCAAAATTTACATGCACATGCTCCAAGTTAGTGAGAAGGCCAAACTGACTTTGCATTTCCCAACTCCCATCGATCGTGGAAATAATCAATTTTTTCATGCTTCTACGGCAGTTTTCATGTAGTTTGCGGCCATTTTGTACTGGCCAGAGTGTGAGCCAATAGCTGGCTGCCACGAATAGGCAGGAAGATTCTATTGGCCAACGTGAGAGCCAACAGCTGACTGACACAAATGTTAACTAGCATGCTAGCATGCAAAAAAATTGATAGCTGCATTCGTCACAAGTGGGAAAAATTTAAATCTGCATGGCACTTTACTCCAATTGGCTCATTCGCTTGCTTAAACTCAACGTTGATTCTGATTCCGCAGAACTGGGTTGGGTGTGAAAAAGTATTTGTTGTTAACAGTCTTTTTTCACTCGGTTTTTCCAGTTACGAGTCCTTTTGTAAAGCTGATCGTTTTGTGTTCATTTTGTTTAGTTTTTTTTTCGTAACAGATTTAATGTTTAGTATAGAGCTTAGAAAAAATTTGCAGTGTGAGATAGGCAAGAAGTAAGGCATGTAGCAACATCAGCACAGAAAAGGGCACTCCTTTAAATGCAAGGAAGGGCAAAAATATTTTAAGTCAAGTAATAGTGATTGCTGTATGAGTCGTACCATTTTTGAATCAAGTACGGGCAACGCTGGCCATGCTGCTAGTAAATGATAAACCTCTACTCCAGTCTCACTCATACTCTTTATATCTGTTTTTGTCTCATTCATTCATGTTATATCTGTTTTTGTTTCACTCATACTCTTTATATCTGTTTTGGCCTCACTCATACTCTTCATATCTGTTTTTGCCTCACTCATACTCTTTATATATGTTTTTGTCTCACTCATACTCTTTATATCTGTTTCACTCATACTCTTTATATCTGTTTTTGTCTCACTCATACTCTTTATATCTGTTTTTGTCTCACTCACAATCTTTATATCTGTTTTTGTCTCACTCATACTCTTTATATCTGTTTTTGTTTCACTCATACTCTTTATATCTGTTTTTGTCTCACTCATGCTCTTTATATCTGTTTTTGTTTCACTCATACTCTTTATATCTGTTTTTGTCTCACTCATACTCTTTATATCTGTTTTTGTCTCACTCACAATCTTTATATCTGTTTTTGTCTCACTCATACTCTTTATATCTGTTTTTGTTTCACTCATACTCTTTATATCTGTTTTTGTCTCACTCATGCTCTTTATATCTGTTTTTGTTTCACTCATACTCTTTATATCTGTTTTTGTCTCACTCATACTCTTTATATCTGTTTTTGTCTCACTCACACACTTTGTATCTGTTTTTGTCTCACTCATACTCTTTATATCTGTTTTTGTTTCCCTCATACTTAGTAATTTACTCTAAAAATCTACTCTTGCGTCCTACAGCTACTTTTTTGCGTGATTGTGTCTCTTTACATCTAAGGAATGCTAATCTAAAAAAAAATTATTTTCTCCAAAAAATTGTTTCCCTTTTTTTATCTTTTTATGAGGGGACCAGTATATCTAAGTAGTTCCAAAACAACAAGTTTTTTTTAGGAATACAAGAGGATCATTGGTTGCATTTAAAAACACAGAAAATTCAAATAATAAAACAAAGTTCAGTTTTCTCAAATGCCTCTGTAAATTCAAGTTTAATCTCACCCAATTTCTATTTGCCTACAATCCTTCTCCTTTTAAAAGCTTCAAGTGAAGGTTGTTATCACCACAGCCTCAAGTGGTTGATTTCCTTCAGCTATCAAGAAAAGCCAAGCACTTAAGCCAAGTGGACATCACACAATGTAAGTATACTTAATTGTAGACTTAAGAGACCTAAGTAGATATAAGTATATACTTACTTGGCAAGAGGGAGAGAGCGACACACAAAGAGAGATTGTGCGTCTCATGAGAGGAGAGTAAGAAACAGTTTAAACAATTTTTAGCATTTTACTTCTTAGAAATTCCACGGTCAAATATTTTCAACCTATCTTAACGCACGCTTCTGATCTCTGTTAATTTGTAATTAAGAGTATTGCTATAACATTAAAGGCTCATTGATGGCTATATAACGATCATATAATAACAGGTATGTTTTATTTTTAATTATTTTTTGGCAAAGTTTAACATATGTACCCACAAAAACATGACATCTCAAAAGGATTTTTTTTCTTTTGACATCGCTGTTTTTGCATATGGCCTTAGCCAATTTGTTGGGTAAATGTTATGGGACCTTACCCATAATAACATAATGGACTATTCTATACGTAATAAATACCGCACCTCAAGAGGAAGCAGAGAGTGCAGTCTGAAGTCTGGAGTGAGGTCCGTCAGTCAGTCAGAGCGAGCGAGTCAGTCAGTCGTGTCAGAGGCAGTCCGAAACAGAGTCGTGCTCAGACAATTACTATTAAACCTGATTGTTCATACTAACACTTTGTAATTCTCTGTATATATTCCTGTTTGTAATATATCTGTGTTATTCCATATGTGTTCTTCTTTATTGGTGCTCCCTTGGACTATCCCCTCATGAGAGGAGAGTAAGAAACAGTTTCTTGTTAACATTCTTTTTTTCATTCGGTTTTTCCAGTTACGAGTCCTTTTTTAAAGCTGATCATTTTGTGTTCATTTTGTTTAGTTCTTTTTTCGTAAGAGATTTAATGTTTAGTAGAGAGCTTAGAAAAAATTCGCAATATGAGATAGGCAAGAAGTAAGGCATGTAGCAACATCAGCACCTCAAAGGGCACACCTTTAAAGGCAAGGAAGGGAAAAAATATTTTAAGTCAAGTCGATTGCAAGGAAGCAGAACATAACAGTAAATTTGAAGATTAAGCCAATTGTAATGAAAATTTCCATTCTGGTGTGAAATTGCCTGATTAATTAGAAAATAACAACAAAAGTTCAGTAGTAATGCATGTAAGCTTACTTAGTTAACAGCCTTTTTACTGATCTTCTTGTCTTGATTACTGCGTGCATTTAAATCTCATGCATTACACAGTAATCAAGACAAGTGAAGCTTCCGTGCATGAATACTCAAGGCAAACATATATAAACAAAGCCAGTAATGGCAGCTGGGCTGTAACTGTGATGCAAATGAGGCCAAATTTATATTGTCAATAACTCCTGGACAGTTTTCTTCTGCAAATTTTGATTGTTATTTTCGAAATAAGCATGCAAATTTACACAAGAATGGAAATTAACATTACAATTCATTTCTGGGGCTTAATCTGCAAATTTATATTTTGTTGCTTAAGAGGTTGTTTTTAGAATTAAAATAAAACCCAAACACATGAAACTGGATCCATACATACTTTTTACTTGCAAATTGATGACAAAAATATTAAACATTATTTTTGTATATAAACAAAGAAAAAGATGATGTTTAACATTATTGATGGCATTTGTGAGAAACAAGTACAGGATTGCTTATCATCCGGTTCAAACTCCTCCCTGGTCTCTTGAACAGAAAAAGCAGTTTATCCCTTGTTTCCTGTTTAGGATTGGATTTCTGGTTCCTTCTAAAGTCTACTTAAACTTTATACTTCAAATGACTCCACCTAAAACACTGAAATTTTATTTACATTTTTTTGTCAATAAGCAAAAATATATTCGCCTATCAACCGATTCAGACTCATTGTGTTGGAACCTCGGCATAGTGTAATGGGTAACAAGCTTGTCACACTACATCAGTTATGAGTGAAAAGTGAGTTTGATCCTCATTAGGTCTCCCATACTTTCAGCTTTGTGCCACATATAAGCTATGCTTAGAAAATAACCATTCCCAGTTTTTTGAACAGGAGTTCAGGTTTAATTCTTTTTTCCTGATTAGGATTGGGTATGCAGTTGCTTCTATGTCTTCTCTTTCACACCTAGTAACCCCTTGCATTTTTGTGGCATTTTCACCTATGCATAAACACTGATTCTACATATAAGCATCATTAATGCAGACTACAAATATAAGCATCTTGCTTGAATACTGACTACAGGTAAAAGCTTCTTGCCTAAACACTGACTCTACATATAAGCATCATGCTTGAACACTGACTAAAAATATAAGCATCTTGTTTGAATACTGACTCCAGATAAAAGATTCTTGCCTAAACACTGACTCTACATATATGCATCACCCTGAACACTGACTACAATTATAAGCATCTTGCTTGAATACTTACTCCAGGTAAAAGGTTTTTGCCTAAACACTGACTTTATATATAAGCATCATGATTGAACACTGACTGCAAATATAAGCATCTTGCTTGAATACTGACTCTAGGTAAAAGCTTCTTGCCTAAACACTGACTCTACATATAAGCACCACCCTGGACGCTGAATACTAATATAAGCACCTTGCTTGAATACTTACTCCAGGTAAAAGCTTCTTGCCTAAACACTGACTCTACATATAAGGATCATGCTTGAACACTGACTAAAAATATAAGCATCTTGCTTGAATACTGGCTCCAAGTAAAAGCTTCTTTCCTAAACACTGACTCTACATATAAGCACCACCCTGAATACTGAATACAAATATCAGCATCTTGCTTGAATACTGACTCCAGGTAAAAGCTTCTTGCCTAAACACTGACTCTACATATAAGCACCATGCTTGAACACTGACTGCAAATAAAAGCATCTTGCTTGAATACTTACTTCAAGTGAAAGCTTCTTGCCTAAACACTGACTCTACATATAAGGATCATGCTTGAACACTGACTAAAAATATAAGCATCTTGCTTGAATACTGGCTCCAGGTAAAAGCTTCTTTCCTAAACACTGACTCTACATATAAGCACCACCCTGAATACTGAATACAAATATCAGCATCTTGCTTGAATACTGACTCCAGGTAAAAGCTTCTTGCCTAAACACTGACTCTACATATAAGCATCATGCTTGAACACTGACTAAAAATATAAGCATCTTGCTTGAATACTGGCTCCAGGTAAAAGCTTCTTGCCTAAACACTGACTCTACATATAAGGATCATGCTTGAACACTGACTAAAAATATAAGCATCTTGCTTGAATACTTACTCCAAGTGAAAGCTTCTTGCCTAAACACTGACTCTACATATAAGGATCATGCTTGAACACTGACTAAAAATATAAGCATCTTGCTTGAATACTGGCTCCAGGTAAAAGCTTCTTGCCTAAACACTGACTCTACATATAAGCACCACCCTGAACACTGAATACATATATCAGCATCTTGCTTGAATACTGACTCCAATTGAAAGCTTCTTGCCTAAAAACTGACTCTACATATAAGCACCACCCTGGACGCTGAATACTAATATAAGCACCTTGCTTGAATACTGACTCCAGGTAAAAGCTTCTTGCCTAAACACTGACTCTACATATAAGCACCATGCTTGAACACTGACTGCAAATAAAAGCATCTTGCTTGAATACTTACTCCAAGTGAAAGCTTCTTGCCTAAACACTGACTCTACATATAAGTATCATGCTTGAACACTGACTGCAAATTTATGCATCTTGCTTGTATACTGACTCCAAGTGAAAGCTTCTTGCCTAAACACTGACTCTACATATAAGCACCACCCTGAATACTGAATACAAATATCAGCATCTTGCTTGAATACTGACTCCAGGTAAAAGCTTCTTGCCTAAACACTGACTCTACATATAAGCATCATGCTTGAACACTGACTAAAAATATAAGCATCTTGCTTGAATACTGGCTCCAGGTAAAAGCTTCTTGCCTAAACACTGACTCTACATATAAGGATCATGCTTGAACACTGACTAAAAATATAAGCATCTTGCTTGAATACTTACTCCAAGTGAAAGCTTCTTGCCTAAACACTGACTCTACATATAAGGATCATGCTTGAACACTGACTAAAAATATAAGCATCTTGCTTGAATACTGGCTCCAGGTAAAAGCTTCTTGCCTAAACACTGACTCTACATATAAGCACCACCCTGAACACTGAATACATATATCAGCATCTTGCTTGAATACTGACTCCAATTGAAAGCTTCTTGCCTAAAAACTGACTCTACATATAAGCACCACCCTGGACGCTGAATACTAATATAAGCACCTTGCTTGAATACTGACTCCAGGTAAAAGCTTCTTGCCTAAACACTGACTCTACATATAAGCACCATGCTTGAACACTGACTGCAAATAAAAGCATCTTGCTTGAATACTTACTCCAAGTGAAAGCTTCTTGCCTAAACACTGACTCTACATATAAGTATCATGCTTGAACACTGACTGCAAATTTATGCATCTTGCTTGTATACTGACTCCAAGTGAAAGCTTCTTGCCTAAACACTGATTCTACATATAAGCACCACCCTGAACACTGAATACAATTATAAGCCTCTTGCTTGAATACTGACTCCAGGTAAAAGCTTCTTGCCTAAACACTGACTCTACATATAAGCATCATGCTTGAACACTGACTGCAGATATAAGCATCTTCGTTGAATTCTGACTACAGGTAAAAGCATCTTGCCTAAACACTGACTCAACAGATATGCATCACTCTGAACACTGACTACAATTATAAGCATCTTGCTTGAATACTGTCTCCAGGTAAATGCCTCTTGACTAAACACTGTCTCTACATATAAGGATCATGCTTGAACACTGACTACAAATATATGCATCTTGTTTTAACACTGGCTTTACAAAAGATTTTTTATCAAAAACAAAAGTCCCAATGCATGAAAAAACTTTTATAACTTTGCGTAAACTTTTGTCTATCACTCCCTTTAGTAGAACAAGATTTCCCCCACCATGAATTAGCTACCATTTTTATATTTGTTACTAGCAATATCGGCAGTAACATTAAGTTTTCATAACTTTTCAAAGTATATTTTAATAAATTATTTTGTCTGTTATTTATCTTTAATTCAGTTTTTTAAAATTACTATTTATTATTAATATTTCTGCTGATAATATTTTTGTCAAATTTGTCATAGAGAGAAGTTTATGTATTTGTCTTTTCTTTTCAGATTCCATTCTTAGTTAGAAAACATCCAGCTTTCATAATAATAAGCATGGTTACCATCTGATATTTCTCATTATTATGAATTAATTAAATGGAGCCGGAATAAATTTATCTAATTATCTAAACAAGTCAAAATAATTTAATTAAATTTTCTTAAAACTTTACTGAAACATCTTAACAAATGAAAAAAAATAGTAAGTTTACTGAATTCATTTTTATTATTATTAATATGAACTTGAGAAAAATATTCAAATGTTTATCCCATGATCAGTGCTATGTACCTATGTCCAGAGTAAGAAATTCAATTATTATTATTATTATTATTATTATTATTATTATTATTATTATTAGTAGTAGTAGTAGTTTTATAGCTGGCCACTCGTATTTGAGGATACCCATCTACTAGGGTGGCTAGCCAGTCCCTATTACAGACACTTGCTCAGGCGCATTTGTGTTTATTCAACACCCCCTGAGCCCACCTGTGGTTTATACTGCAACTATGCTGAGCAGACCTTAGTTACAGTTTCTGGGAAAGAGCATGTTATCTAGTGTGATCAACAATTTGAACAAGGCCAGCATGCTCAAGCCCTAGGCCACAGTGACTTGTAACTTTGTGCTAGCACAGGTATCAAAGCCACCCAAGGATTCTGTTTACCCAATTTCACTCACAAGGCTTGGGCCAACTCGTGGTATGGTTTTCAGGTACTTCCCAAAGGTGCTGCATGCTAGGATTGACCTCCTTCAGCCCGATAACCTCAGGAAGTCTCTTTCCTGACAAATCGACCATGGTCTCATGGTCAGAATGCGAACGTTGTAACGACTCGGCCACATGCCCATTGCAGTAGTAGTAGTAGTAGTAGTAGGTTGGTGCAAAAATAATGACGTAATAATGTCGTTTTTGACGTATTTTTTAACGTCAAAAAACGACATTATTACGTCATTATTTTTGCACCAACCTAATAATAATAATAATAATAATAATAATAATAAATTTGCTGAATTTATTTTCATTATTATTATTAATATAGACATTAGGAAATGATTCATATGTTTCTCTCATAAAGTTCTGTCCGTAACTATGGATAGAGTAGGAAATCCAAGTGAACTTATAATAACAAAAAAAAAAAACTTAAGAAAAGAGATGCCTTGCTGAAAATGTTGTTTCTGCAGAAAGTCACAGATGAACTCCGATGACAACTTGACTTTTCTCTGCTTGTAGAATGGGTTTTTGGCAAGTAAATGTAAAGAAATTTATATTTATTGTAATTCGATTCTTCAAGACAGAACGAAAAAAAATTAAAAATTCTCAAATTTTCTTTGGCAAAATATTGCGTTTATTTAAATTTGTTTTTCTGTATCAATAAAAAAACCCAAAAGTCAGAGCTAAAAAAGAAAGAAGTCGATGTCCAGCAAATCGAAGACAAATTCTTATTGATATTCCACACGATACCAATTGAATAAGATCAGATTTTTGTGACCTTTAGCAAAAATAGGCGATCAAAGAACACAAGAATTGTATAAGAAGGAGTAAAAGTCAAGAAATAATGTTCGTAGAGTCTTCAATTGATCAAGAGAGAGATCAGAAGAGAAAGTATGTCATGAAACGCTAGCAGACATGACTTTTATAGATTAACGCATAAAAACAATATTGAGATGATTTTGGTAATGCCAAGATTAGCTTTGGGTGGGGGAATAAAATGAAATGACCATAAGAGAAAAAGAATAAGAAAAAGAAGGAAGTGGAGGAGGAGGAGGATGAAGAAAGGGGAGAAAAAGGTGGACAAGAGGGAGGACAAAAGTAGGAGGAGGAAGAGGAAGAGAAGTGGAAGATAAGAAGAAGGAGGTGGTGAAGATGAAGGAGGAAGAAGAAGAAAAAGAAAGGAGGAAGAGGAGGAGTAGGTTGAGGAAAAGAAGAAAGAAGAGAAAGAGAAGCAGAAGACAAATAAGAAGAAAACAGGGAGAAGAAGAAGAAGAAAGTGGGAGGAAGATAAAGAAAGGGAAGGAAAAGGAGGAAGCAAATAGAAGAAGAAGGAGGAAGAGGAGATGATAAAGGAGGAGGGGGCAAAATAAAGGAGGAGCAGGAGGAAAAGAGGGTGGAGGAAGAGAAGAAAGAAGAGGAAATGAAGAAGATGAAAAATCAGGAGGAGGAGGGGAGAAGAAGGAAGGAGAAAGTGGGAGGAGGATGGAGGAAAAGAGGAAGCAAAATAAGAGGAGGAGGAGGATGAGAAAGGAGTTGAAGAGAAGGAGGAGGAGGAGATAAAGATGGATGAGGGGGCAGAAGAAAGGGAAAAGAGAAGTAGGAGGTGTTGCTGGAAGAAGAGAAGAAAGAAAAGGAAGAAGAAAAAGAAGAGGAACATAGGAGAGTGAGAACTAAATGTAAAAAAAGGAATGGGAGAACAAATTAAAGTATTGGAAATAAAATTGCAGAAGCTTGAAAAAATGTGAAATAAAGAATGAAAGACAACGAAAAGAATTACAGAAGAAATGACGGATCTCAACAGGAATTTGAAGAAATGAAGAATTCACAGAAAAGAACAGATTCAACAGAAAAATACAAAGATGATGGTAAATAACTTTATACACACACACACAGACACACACACATATGTATGTGCATATATATATATATATATATATATATATATATATAGTTAAGTTATAAGGAACTTGGTAAACCGAATTGGTAAATCCAAAGAGGATGAAATCCTGAGAGCTCAATGTTAGGACAGAGCTAATATGTAATGAAAAACAAATCACTTTAATGTACCATTACGATAATTTATTTCACCTAAATCCTTTTTTAAGGATTCAGGATCATCAGGTAAATCTTCCAACAACGAATTGAGAAAAAAAAAATATGTTGGAAGATGATGATCCTGAATCCTTAAAAAAGGATTTAGGTGAAATAAATTATCGTAATGGTACATTAAAGTGATTTGTTTTTCATTACATATTTATATATATATATATATATATATATATATATATATATATATATATATATATATATATATATATATATATATGCATGTTTCATTAAAAACGACAGACAAGGTTAAGCTTTTTATTTAATTTTTCTTCGAACAAGAGCTTTCTTTTCAGGACAAAGGATGTTTAAGAACTGTCCAAATGTTTTATATTTCCAAGCGCTTTCGGCTATACCTTTAGCCATTATCAAGGATGATTCGATTTTTCAGCTTAATTGAGTGTGTGCGTTCTGTGTATGTATCAGTGTGTGGTAGGGATGTTTTTAATTTCCGAATACGGTTAGCACATTCTGGCTTTGTTCGTAGTTAATATTGTTAAGAGTTAGCCTTTTCTTTTTTATTATTAAAGCTTCCATTATTTTTAGTCTTTTTTTTTTTTTGCAGGTGGATGCAGTTATTATATTTGTGTTTTCTACTAGTATGTTCCTAATGGAGTCTGGTAAATTTGTGTGTGTGTTTAAATGGGTTCTAATGGAGCTGTGATCAGATAGGTGTAACGTAAGACGTCTGGATAAGCATGTAGTTGTATGACCGATGTAATTATTTTTGAGTCCGGTTTGATCAGGAAGACAGTTCCTTAAGGGGCATTTGAACTTATAGATAATGTTCGTTCTTTGTAACTTTGATATATATATATATATATATATATATATATATATATATATATATATATATATGTTCAATGTATAAATTGTCATCTAAATTACGCAAAAATGAAAATAACACTGATATCTCATTTTAACAGATATATTTAGCAAAATTACACAAAAATATCTTGAAAAACTAAAGAATAAATTTATTCAATAAAATCGCCATTGGCTTCAACGACGGCCTCCAGACAACTTCGAAATCTTCTTCATCTCTTCTGGACGGTTTCCTTGTTTGAATTGCTAAATGCTGCCTTAATCCCTGCTTTCAATTCATCTTTGGTATTACAAGGAGTTTCGTTGCTCACTTATTCAACTGTGCCCCATACATAACAATCAAGTCGGTTGAAGTGTAGGGAGTTAGGGCGCCAGATGTAAGGGGTGATGTGGTTGCAGAAATTGTCTGATAGCCATTACTGGGTTCGCCTGTTTGTGTGGCATCGTGCAGAGTCCTGTTGCCAGACATAGGGTCTCTCAGCAGCCTCTTTCTTGACCCCGTCCAGTACTACCTCCTCAAGGCACTTGATGTAGGCCTCCATGTTGTGTCTGATGCCCTGTAGAAAGATGAATGGAGGCATAATGTTACCATCACTAGTGATCACTCCAAATAGCATCGCAATCACCATTAGACTCATCTGATTCCTTCCAAATCCTCTTCACTGTCCTCAGACTGGCACCGGAACACTCTGAAATGTTCGTATTGGAACTTCTGATGCGAAGGCCAAATTTCTAGCAGAGTGAATGACATCATGGTACTCTTTTTCGCACAGGCTTTGCCCAACTGACCCTACTATACAGCCGTGTGTATAGTAGGGTCAGTGAGTTTTGTGTAGTCAACAAAATCAAAAACAAACAACGTGCATACATGAAGTCAAAAATATAAAATGGCGACAATTTACCCATCGACCCATATATATATATATATATATATATATATATATAACTGCCAGAATGGATTACCCACAATGCACCACTGACCCATATATATAAATAATCAAGAAAAATACAACACCTGCAGTCTGACAATTGCATCTAGCATGAAACAGCCTGTCGCCTCTGAGTGTTGACTTCAATGTATACTTTTCTATTTATATTATAAACGCTCTATCTGTGATATTGAGCACTTTATGCCATAAATATAGCACACCTTAAAACTATATTTCTTCATATATATATATATATATATATATATATATATATATATATATATATATATATACGTATATATACGTATATATGTATATATATACACATATATATATATGTATACACACACACAAACACACACAGACACACACACACACACACATATATATATATATATATATATATATATATATATATATATATATATACTAAAAAAGGGTACTTTGACATAGTGTAATCATTAAATGAATTCTGACTGAGTAATGAGTTCACCATAAGTCACTATATACTGTAAGATTATATTTAGTGTAATAAGAGACAGGAAGTTGTGGATAGCTGTCATCCCCAATGTCCTAAAAAGACGTGGCCAGTGGGAAACTGGGCAGGGTCTCAGTTTGCCAAATGGCAACTGGGTCACTGATGGAGTGACCCTACCCACCCTGATATCAAATAGAAATGCAACAAAGTAACAAACATAGACAATTGTTTTAGTCATAAAAAGCAATAAGAACATACAGTCCTAATTTAGTATCAAAAGATAAACCATTTTCGATTCTCTGATTATAAGTTCTTATGCATTGACTTGCAAATTTGCTTGCCTTTTTTTTCTCTTGAATTGTAGTTTTATTAAATTTTATTACTTACATTATTTATCTTAGATTAACAGTGGCGGACTGGCCAGTGGTGTCAGCTTACCCAATGACAAGTGGGTCCGCCTATATCAAATAAAAATGCAATTAAGAAATAAACACATGCAACTATTTTAGTAATAAAAAGGAATAAAAAAAATTTGATGAAGTCATCTGCCCACTATCAATTTCTAAAGTCCAATGTGAGAGGTCATTTTCAAAACTAAAGATCATAGAGACAAGGTTAAGAAATTCAACTGCCTGAAGAGAATTTGAAATCATACATAGCAACTATCCACTGAAAAGGAATTATTAGATGAATTGGAGGCAGAATCAATTATTGGTAGATTCAATCATCTAGTGAACACAAATGATTGATCTTAATATAGTGGACTGCATGAAATGCTGTATTATGATTTCAGTCTATCTGTTAATGTGTAAATTTTGTTTTAAACTATTTAAAAATATCAACTAATTACCTAAATTTTTTTTTAAATTCAATTATAACATTCTGTATTTACATTTGATATCTACTGCCGATAATCTGTACAGTACATGTGCACTGTAATTAATAGGTTGGTGCAAAAATAATCTCGTTTTTTGACGTTAAAATTCAAAAGAAAAACGACATTATCTTTACACCAACCTAATACTAAGAGATAAACATTTTTTTTTCCACAAAAAATTTAATTGTACACTTTTTTTTCCATTTATAGTTTTTGAAATTTTTATTTCTTATGCAAATTAAATGATAGAATTGTAGTTGTGGTTGGGCCCCCTTTATCAACATTTTTAGACCCGATCCACCGCTGCTAGTCATCCGCTTACACAACCTTATTATGTAGGTTACTTGCTGTTTCCCTTTGTTCTTCAGTGTGTCTTGTGGGTGTGAAATTCGCAAGCCTTCTTTCCTCAATATGGTCCTTATAAATTTCAGCTGCCCCTTTCTTATTACTACTGTTCATTTTGTTCCTATTCTTGTTGTATCTGTTCTGTGCCTGGTACTTCCCCTTCCTCCCCACTGCTTGGACAGCATCCTTGAATCTGTTCTGTAGCATCCTTTTCGACTAGCTAAGACAAGCTATGACTATCTAAGACAAGAACTTGACCAGTGGCCCGAGTGAAAACACTCCCCACGTGAAAACAAATTAACCTTGTGTCGCATCCTGACTCAGTGGTAAATACTGATGGAGGGGAAAATTGATATTACATAGCAGTTCAGCAATCATTTTTTTTTTTTTTGTTGTTTCCAATGAAATTTTCCTATTTCTTAATACTTTGTTTAGCTTTCAGAAGGCATCTTTTTTTATTCTAATATACCTTTGGATTCCTGCATCACATACTTTGTCACCTATTACAACACATACTTAGATTTTAAATTATAAGTGTCCTTTTCATTCCCATTTTCCTTAAAACTTCTGAATTGCTCACATGTTTTATCCATGGTATTCTCAGCATCCTTCTGTAGAACACATCTCTTTTGCTTCAAGTTTCCTTATCCTCAGTGAGGAAATTGCTCAACTGTTGTTTTGGATTGATATTATATAATTCAACACTATTCTCTTTGTTTCTAACCAAATTTTCAGCGTTTGTCCTGCGTTCACTAACGTATAGGAGGACAGATATTGTGGAATAGTTCAGTACTCTTTTGTTTGTTTCTAACGAATTTTTTTTCTGTTTCTTAATACTCTGCTTAGCTTTTGAAATGTACCTTAGTCTATCCCAATACACCTTGGGATTTCAATGTCGCATTTTCCGTCCTCTAAAAAGAATCCATTGATGGCCACATTTCCTGTTCTCCCACTCCTTGCCATCTTTGCTCTCCTTTCCCAAATTGCCAACATTGTTTTTTTTTTTTTTTTACTATGACACAAGGAACTATTTGTATCGCTCGGGAAATTAAGTGTATGTTGGAATAATCAATGGATGAAAAACCTCTGCAGAATTAGACTTTTTTTTAGAATTAGAATTACTTAGTCAATAGTCAGTGACCAAAAATCAAGACCAGAAATCCTTACAAGAACCGCACAGACTATGACTGCACTATTTAAGCTGAACACCATATGGAGGGGTACTACCGTCTCTAAGCGATACAAGATCAGGCTCTGGTGTAGACTGGTATTCTCTATGCATATGGACGCTCATAACTGAGCTATAAAGAAAGATAGAGGCACTGGAAATGTGATGCTATCACACCATCCAGGGCCTCTCATACCTTGACCACATCACCAGCGACCGGATACGCAGTAAAATCAATGCAGGACATTGGACACTGAAGACCTTCAAAAAAGGAAGCTGAGATGGTATGGCCGCGTAAAACGATCGGATGGCCTTGCAAAGACAGTTCTCCAAGGAACGTTGGTAGGACGTAAGAGGAAGGAAACACAGAAGAAAAAGTGGAATGATAATATCACAGAATGGATGAAGATAACCATTCGCAGAGACCCAGGCCCTGGCACAAGACGACAACAGATGGAGGAGATTGGTAGACAGATCAGCACGTCGGCTCCTCATCAACTCTTTCCGAGGTTAAGGGCGAAAGAAGAAGAAGAAGAAGAAGAAGAAGAAGAAGGAGGAGGAGGAGGAGGAGAATAATGATATAATAATAATAGCGACATATGTGCAATGGAAGATATGCAAGAAGCACAAAATCGAAACCACTGAGACATAGTATGTGCACCAAGCAGACACAGTTACCCAAAATAACGGTATAACTATCCTCTGGGACATGCCATTTCAAACTGTCAGGGAAGACAAGAAATTCAAGAAGTGTATGCTTATTGACAGTACCATCTGAGAGAAACACCTTCATGAAAATTATTGAGAAATTGTCCAACTACAAAGACCTGGAGATCGTGATTAACAGGATGTGGTGAATGAAAACTGAGACTGTACCAATAGTAATCGGAGCACTAGGCCTCGTGAGAATAGGAATGGATAATTTTACTAACAGTATCCCAGGTAACATAAACATACAAGTTGTCCAGAAGATCGCTCTACAAGAACATCCAATATATTAGGTTGGTGCAAAAATAATGTCGTTTTTGACGTGCAAAAACCGACATTATTTTTGCACCAACCTAATACTAAGAAAAGTGCTATCAATCAAATGACAATTCTCTTATAGGGCCTGAGGGCCATAGTTTGGACCCCGCTCTACAGGATACAAAGCAGGATACATACCATACACAAATAGTAATAATAATAATAGCCCTTCAACTCATTTGAACAGAATCTTTAGTTTCTTCTCGAAAATAACTAACGTTGGTATGTTCACATCATCACTATTTGAGGAGTCCAACCCTATCACCCCTCAGGGCAAAGAATTTAGATCTTGCAACTGTTTTCGATTGCTGTTTAATCAGTCTCTGTCAGTGATCACGCATCCTCCTATTTGAGAAGACGAATTGTTCTCTTCCATTTTGGCCATTCAGTATTTTGTATCCCTCCCACAGTTCGGTGAAATGGAATTTTGACTGAAGAGATGGTAACTTGATTTTGCCTGTAGCTAGTCTGGCACACCTGGCCTGGGTAGATTGCAATAATTCAATATCACTTTTGGAGTTTGTGCTGCAGATAACAGCCCTGCCCTCTACCAACGCGCTCCTCTCTCACCAACTTGATAACAAGCCCCTGCAGCCATGAAGAATGTGTGTGCAAAAATGTTACTGAGGTTAAAAGTAACAAGTCTAAATCTTAAACACGTTTTTTTGATAACTCAGATGTCGCCTGTAGCACATGCAAAATGGAATTATATATGGCGTTGGGCAACTTATTCACTCATCAACCAAAATGGAGATATTTCGTGAGGAACAGTAATTCAAAATTAAATGGATCAAGAAACTCCTGCAGACAAATATCCAGACCAATATCTGGGTGTAATGCAACCATTTTTATCCCCAACCATTTGCTACTGGACTGCAAAGAATTTTTTTTAAATGACTGTGCGACTCGAATCCCTTTGCCAGTCTACTAGGGAAGCTAGCTAATCCCAATTGCAGGCACATTTGAGCTTGTTCAACGCCCACAGAATCCACTTGTGATTCATACTGCAACTATGCTGAGCGGATCTAGTGTGATCAGCAGTCTGAACAAGGCTAGCATGCTCAAACCCTCGGTTACAATGACTTGTGACTTCGTGCTAACACAAGCACCGAGGGTTTCGTCTACCCAATTTCACTTGGGCCAACCCGTGGTATGGTTTTCCTCCAAAACGATAACATCAAAAAGTTACCTTCCTGACAAATCGACCATAGTGAGATTCCAGCCTGGCTCTCATGGCCAGAAAGCAAACGGTCTAACCACTCGCCCACTCAAAGAAATAACTAGCTTGCTTAAAATTATAGAATAGTTCAATTAGATATTGGACTTTCATTTAGAATGATTTGTTTAAATATTCAATATTCACCTACTCAATACTTTCTATCATAACTGTACATTTTACAATTATAGTATATTTTTATTTATTTGCAACTAGCGGGGATATCCGGCGTTGCTCAGAAATTTTTTAATAATAGTTTATTATTGACAATTTATTTATATTTTTAAGCTATCTATGGAAATAATTTTTTATTCAATTTTTAAAAAAATAAACTTCATTGTTTTTTTGTACTTTTTTTTTAAATTTAGGAAAATACCACACTACCAATACCACACTTGGGGTGGGGTCTTGGGAGAGGAGGCTGAGCATCGCCATATTTTTATTCAAAAAGACACTTTATTTTTCGATTTAAATACTAACATAAATACTCTGTTAATGTTGTTTTCAAACAAATCAAACTTAGATAAAAGTTCATTAACCTTTTTTCAAATTATTTTTAATAAAAAAAGTTATTAAATTAAGATATATTTAAACATATTTAATTTAATAATTTTTTCAAGCAAAAAATATAGCGAGCCATACCTCTACGAAAAATAATTATTTACTATTTATTTTAGGGGGAAATTTAGATTTTTAAGTAAATAAAATTTTACTTTGAAATATTAATTACTATTTTGAAAGAGAGTAGAAGAAAGATACATTGAGAATTTAGTATTGAAAAGCGATTATGTTTAAATTTCAAGTAATATTTGTATTTGAATAGAAAAAAAATAATTAAATAAAAATTAGCAAAGACAGACATGAGTTACAGTCAACATTAGTCATGTTGAATATTTTTTTTTACAAATTTAACTATATTTTATTTAAATAAATTTTCGAAAAAAATAAGGCTCGCTATAATTGTTTGCTTTAATAAAACTTAATTTAAAATTATTTACTTTTTTATATTAGTTACAAACCAAAAAAAACATGAAGATTACTTTTTAAAGATTGAATAAAATATTCTTTCCCATAAGATGGGAGAAAAATATTAATAAGTCAATAACACAGACATACACACATATACATATACATATACATATACATATAGACAACTGCCCTTTTGTCTGATACTGAGTCTGTACATTTATTTTGTACTCAGACACACACACACACATACACACACACATACACACACACACACACACCGACATACGCACACAAATAATTAAATAAACAAATATTAAAGTTTTTGTCAAATAATTGTATATTTTTCTTTTAAATTTACTTTCTTGTTTAAATATTCATTTTTTTTTTTTTTTTTGTGAGTTAACGCTTTTATTTACTACAGATGTGAAAATAAATTCAAGAGAATAGAATTTTAAAAAATACATACATGTATAGCATTTAGCAGAATAAAAAATTTAAAAACGAACGGTAATCTTAATCTGGAATAAGAATTATTACCGTTCGTTTTTACTTTTTAATTCTGAGAATTTCGAATGCATTCTAATGCATTTTAATTTTAAAATATCTTCGTCAATACGATGATATTTTTTACAAAAAGCTGACTTGGGTGATAATAAGTCTGTATACATATTTACTTTGTCACTAACTATTGTAGTTTTTTTAGTTTTAGCCGGACGCACACACAGACAACTGTCCTTTATATATGTATCGATAATTTTCAACTAACTTTCTAAAATTAACTGATTTTCTGTTTCTCCATTGATTCTACATTATGGTTAGTTGATATTGATGTGTTAATAGTGTAATTGGGACTGATCCAGGGAAACTAAAGGGTGTGGTCGGGCTGTAACACAGACATGAGAATTAAAACATTCTACACTTTTACTTCCCTTTAATAAATTGCTCTTTTTATTGTTACTCTCTTTATTGAAATTCCCTTATATTACACAAATATGTCACTACCGGCCCACGAAAAGATTGTCCGGCATGAAGTCGGTCCGTGGTATAAAAAAACAGGTTGGAGACCACTGGTGTTATTGATTATGGCTCGGAATTGTTAATCGGAGAGCCGAGTTCCAATTCCAGTTGGGTTCGATATATTCACTTACACGCAAAGACCCCTGGGAAAAGTATGAATTCACCTCTTCTCTCACAAGACTTATACCACTAAACAAAATTAGTATGACATACACCACTAAACTAATTGTTACAATCTAAAAATACTGTCTGGCTTTAAATAACTTGTAAATGTTTGATAAGCCGTAGAAAACGAATCTTTTTTTTATATGTTTTTAAATTTTCCTGTGTAGGACTCAGATCAGAGCAGAATCTTTTAATCAATTCGCCCCAAGATAATGCATTCTAATGCATTTTAATGTTAGTTACAAACCAAAATAATAATGCCACTAAGACGCAAGGAGGCTACTGAGAGTAAAAGTGAATGAAAAGATTTTTTAAAAAGAATCGGAAAGCCAATTCTAAAGATCAAACAAGGGATAAACCGCTATTCCGGTTTAAAAGACAATGGAGGAGGGTGAACAGGACGATAGACGAACTTATCTACTTATATCGAGAACAAAAAATAGTAAATAAGATTTCAGAGTTCAAACGAAGACGTTAGAAGTATAGAGTTGAAGTAGACTTTAGAAGGAACCGGAAACCCAATCCTGAAAAAGGGACAAGGGATAAACCTCTCCTCCTATTCAAAAGAGTGAGGAGGAGTGTGAGCCTGGCGATAGTCACCTATCTACTCATATTGAGGACAAAATAATTAGTAAATTAAATTTCAGAGTTCAAACGGAGACGTTAAAAGTATAGAGTTGAAGTAGACTTTAGAATGAATCGAATACCCAATCCTGAACAAGAAACAATGAATAAACTTCTACTCCTGTTCAAAGAACTTGGGAAGAGTGTGAGCCGGGAGACAGTCGCCTATCTACTCATATTGAGAAGAAAATAATTAGTAAATAAAATTTAAGAGTTCAAATGGAGACGTTAGAAGTATAGAGTTAAATGATACTTTAGAAGGAACCGGAAACACAATACTGAACTAGAAACAAGGGATATACCGATACTCCTGTTCAAAAGACCGAGGAAGATTGTGTACTGGGCGATAGGCGAACCTATCTATTCCTATTGAGGAAAAATAAATAAGTAGTAAATAAAATTTCAGAGTTTAGGCAGAGACCTTAGAAGAGTAGAATATTAATACCGGGTGCTCATTTTCCAGCTTTGACACAGTTGAAAACACTTACGCGGCCTTGTGGGTGGTGAGTTATTTTCCACCCTACAATCCCTTTCCCACAGACAAAACGTTGTTAGCCTCTCTCTCTAATTTCATAGCAAATGTTCAGAGGTACTACATTCTTTAGTTCCACCAGTTCAGATCTTCACAGTTAAGACCAGCCATGCCAGGTATCCATGGCCGGCACATCCTCATTCTCTTTATATTCCATTGGTAGGGAGGAAGTTCCACTCAGGCAGCTTCCTCATATCTGTTACATTGAAGAACAGACACCTGCTTTCCTGATCGCTAAGATCTTAACCTCTTTCAGTCTAGGATCAACTGTTATCTATCCTACATATCCTCATAATATTCATTTCATACCTCCTTCTTTTATGCCCTTACCAAAAAATTCATTTAGTAACGCTCTACCTTGAGTAGCTCTTGTGCCTTGTATTAATTGAATAATAGTATTAAAACGAGCGACTAAGGATTTGATCTTGGCTTGATAGACAAAAATCATTAATCTAAGATTTGGTGGAAACTGACGCTGGAAATAAGGAAATAGCTTCTGAAAACTAAGTACAGCTGCAAGTCTGTGAATTGGCGAAAGCGGACCACTGGTGCCTCATAACCAGCTGCTTCGGGTAGATGGAGCTCGACAGCCTAGAAAGGCATGACATCTAGGGGAAGGAAAACCCAGATTTAAAACCTCCGCTGCCTTGCGTTCATATCCAAAACACGGAAAAGTATATGGAAGTAAATCCAGACAGAAAACCCTGAGTAGAGTCCCGAATGCAGTTGACTGTTAACACTGACAGCTTTCCGGAAACTCCTGCAGACTAGCCGTTCCCAAATATAAGGCGCTGTATTTCTTTGAATCTTGTCGGCATAACCAAGACAGGGAGCATGTAGTCCGGGCAACTCACGGTCTCCATATATTAGGTTGGTGAAAAAATAATGTCGTTTTCTCACATAGTAACATATGTGAGAAAACGACATTATTTTTGCACCAACCTAATATCGTTGCCTGTCTAGGAGAAGGAAAACCCTGTTCAAACCACCTGCTGACTTGTAGCTTTTGCCTTTTTTTCTGAGAAGGGACGATGTAACCTCATCCCCTTTTCAAAACGAACCGGCAATATTCTACCTTGAATTTCACCATAAACGACAACTGTAAGATGCGGATGAGCGAATAACTGAATAAATAAATGAATAAACCTTAAAAAGAAAACGGATATTTGTATTAAATATACATCTATATATTTACACGGCCCTCACATGAACCAGTTCAGTCCCACAACCTGTCTTCTCAATTATCATGCCTTCATTTCTTCATTGGGTTAGTTTTAAAGAGTTATAATTTTCTAGTTCTTAGGTTAGTGCAAAAACAATGACGTAATAATGTCGTTTTTTGACGTTAAAAATACGTCAAAAAACGACATTATTACGTCATTATTTTTGCACCAACCTAATATTTGTTCAATACTGATTGGGAGAAATGTTTAAAGTAAAAAAAAAAAAAACACCTCACAAAATCTGTTACTTTTTTTATGTCCCTTCAGGATGTAAATGATTATGGCCCTCTACAGATTCCTTTTCTTTATGATCTGTGAATTATTAGGTTGGTGCAAAAATAATGACGTAATAATGTCGTTTTTTGACGTATTTTTTAGCGTCAAAAAACGACATTATTACGTCATTATTTTTGCACCAACCTAATAACATGGTTTCTTGGAAGAGATTGTCGCAGATTGGCGAATGTATTTTGTGTATCAGAAGGTTAGCTTATCAGAAGGCTTAGAAATGTAGGTGTTCACAAGACATTCATCCGCAACAAATATAAAAATAAGAACATTGAAAGGTAAAAATCATTCAGGAGGAATCAAAAATGAGGACAACGTGATTAAAGGTTCAACAAATAACATTAATTTTATATATCAATTGAACATACACAATCAAGATAGAGATTGCTGATCAAGTGCGACCAGTTGTAATTAAATATGTAGAAGGATTATGCTGAGTTTCAATGTGTGTAGGCTTGTGGTTAGGATTTGTATATGAAATTAAACAAGATGTTTTATCGTATTACAAAATGTCTTTTATGGGAGTTCAGACACTATTGTGTATGTGTGCGTTTGTTAAAGTTACTGTTCAAAGTTTGTAAGAGTTGTGTACCTTTAGCTGTTGTTTTGATGTTGGATTGAGATTTACAAATACTGTTTAGTAGTCGGTCAATTCACTTTCTTTAGTATGTTGTAAGTAATATTCCTGAGAGAGCGAAGTGCTGTTTGTCGAGTCAGAAGAATTAGCGCGCGAAAAGTGTAGTCAGGTCAAAGTTTTTGCTAGCGTGGATCTCTTTAGCATCTCTCTAGGGTTGAAGTTCTGACTGTTTGAACCGAATCGAAACGCTTCTATTTATTGAGTTTGTGGTCTCAAAATCGGCTCCAAAAACGGTACGCGGGAAAAGGTATTTTTGCTCAAACTTGCTACAGTTTTAAGGCGCTCAGCCAATGAAAAACCTAGTTTGCTGAAACAAAGATGCTGATTGGTTAAGAGGTGATTATGCGTGAAAAATGCATTATCCCGGAAAGGTGACAGGTAGGTATGGCATATTCCATCAAGATAGTGAAGTGGTTTCCCGTTGCTTTCTGTACGGTTTTTGAATTCAAAGCTGATTTTCTCCCTTAGAACTTTAAACTATCAAGGCTCTACAAAGCTTCCTTTTCTTTATTTTTACTTATAATATATATATATATATATATATATATATATATATATATATATATATATATATATATATATCAGTGGCAACTCCGGGGGTAGGGCTTGTCGGTCTGAGCCCGAGTGAGTCAACATTTAAGTATATCTATTTCAATGTAACAAAATCATTCGTAGTGCGTCGTTTTCATTCTTGACTTCAGCTAGATCAAAAATTCCGTGCTTCGAAATATTGACCGAAATACATTTCGTTGATATTGTTCATAATGCAGAAGAAAGAAAGAAAAAAATGAAAGTAAAAAATGTAGAAAGAAAATAAGTAAAAAAAAAAAAGAAATGAAATTAATATGGCTAGTCGGGCTGCGTACATCCTGATCCCTATCGAAGCTGGAGACATACTTAATAAGCAATGTATTTCTTGCTTTAATTTTATAAATAATCTTAATTAAAATATCTAATGATTTATATGTCCTGTTTTTTCAAAGAACATATTTTTATTTCAACTTATTGTTTTCAAATGTCCATTTTAAATAATTTTTTCCGTACCGAGGTTTTGTAACGGAATGTATCTTTTAAGAAAGGACAAATTAAATTTGTCTCGACTTAAATTCAGTGAAAATCAAAGAAAGTAGCAGCCTTAACTCACCGACTGGAGGGTTAGGGTTAAGTTGTGACTGGAGTAGTGTTGAGAAAATATCATATCAGCCACCAGTACTGATCATAAACCTACAATAAATTAAACTAAAAATTCACAGACAAAGAGATACATAAACATACTAACGCGCGCGCGCGCACACACAAACACAAACACACACACACACACACACACACACACACATATATATATATATATATATATATATATATATATATATATATATATATATATATATATATATATATATATATATAAATACACAAATACACACTCTACCATCAGTGACTTGATAATCAGGCTATAAAACAATAAAAAAACTCACTGTTTCTTTTTTCTTACATGTCCGGAAATTATTTTTTAAATAAATATTTTATTTTATAGAATTATTACAATTAATATTAAAATATTAGGTTGGTGCAAAAATAATGACGTAATAATGTCGTTTTTTGACGTATTTTTAACGTCAAAAAACGACATTATTACGTCATTATTTTGCACCAACCTAATACTAAAAATGTGTTTTTTAGTTATGCACAGAGATTTTTAAAAATTATATATTTTAGTTAGAATAAAGGAATCATTTTTGCATCTAAGTTAGACCAATAATATATTTTGTTAAAGATTGTAATGAGAACGACAAACATTGATGATCGAGAGTCACCACTTTTATATATATATATATATATATGTGTGTGTGTGTTTGTGTTAATGTACCCGTGACGTCAAAATTGACCGTAAGATGAAATGTATTACAATTAATACGTATTATATTGTAAGTAATTTTCGTTTAATACAAGTACATTTTTCCGTCTAACAGTTGAGAGGGAGTGTGCAAAATAACGATGACCCACCCGCCGAAATTCAAGTAATATTTGTTTTTGAAAAGAAAAAAAGAACTTTATTTAAATAAAAATTATGAGAGACAGACATGAGTTACGGGCAACATTAGTCATGTTGTATCTTTGACGAATTTAACTGTATTTTATTTTATTTTTAGGACCAATTAGGAAGAAATAAATAAATATTATTTATGCACGTATGCGAGAAATACTGAAATGTTGTTATATGTTTCTTTATTGCTCTTCAAAAACAAATATAACTTGAATTTCGGCGGGTGGGTCGTGGTTTGTGTGAAAGAGTCTGTACGTGTGTGCGTGCTTTTTAGTTATAACGGGGGATACAAGAGATAGTTAGAATTTAGTTCTTACTGTGAACTGTGTCGCCGTTGTTTGGGGCGGTCTCTTTGTAGTTTTCAACGCGGTAGCTTTTTGCGTGTGGACGTGAATGAGATCTTGTCTTCTGTGCGTCTCGTGTCAAAATTTTGTACACTGTCCCTCAGTTGTTAGACACACAAAAAATCAAATATATATGTGTGTATTTGTGTGTGTGTGTGTGTGTGGTGTATTATATTTAAGGATATGACATTCACAGTCTAATGATGAAAATAGTCCATTTTACCCAGCAGATTTTTAAAAAGTGTCATTTATCTTATAAGATTATTA
The DNA here is from genome assembly GCA_963932145.1 of Acanthosepion lycidas. Lineage (NCBI taxonomy): Eukaryota > Metazoa > Mollusca > Cephalopoda > Sepiida > Sepiidae > Acanthosepion > Acanthosepion lycidas. The sequence goes on from OZ010599.1 coordinate 38,878,623, forward strand.
TATATGCCTTCCTATTAACACATTGGCTGTCAACCACGAGATATCTCGTGTTTGGTAGTTTTAAATTATACCGCCGACTACGAGATATCTCGTGCTTGGTATTTTTGATACATTTTCATCTTCGGACGCCAACTTCGAGTTTATTCTCAGTGATACTTTTAATGTAAAAACAAGATAAATATTTTTGTTGTCTAAGTTGGCTATTACGCGTATAATTTGGCGTTTGAAGTCAGATTTCGTAATTGACCTCTGGAGGTCAACAACGGTGTGTGATCCTTTCGGCTGAGGATCAATTTTCTTTCCGCATTAACTTTTTCATTTTGGTTAAGCACTTCATGATTGGCGACACCCGACAAAATCCCGACAAACACAGAGCATAACATTCTGTGAGTGATGTCCTGCTTTGGGAATAGATTCTCTTTTCCTTCAATGACTGCTAATCCTCGTTGTTTACGCTGTGTATGATTATAGAGAACCTACTTTCCTTCACTTGTCTTGATTCGACCCACGGTAGAATCAAGACTGACTACACGCTGTTCACCATTGAAGAATAGGTGTTACTTCAATGGCGAACAGCGGGTCGTCAGATGACGAGGAAGCCATTATTCAACATCGTACACTTTATTGAGTCCATAAAACTACTGTGGGAAAATGAAAGAGTAAATAGAACCGGAAATATGATTACTCCACTTACTTTCATTAATTGCTGCTAGGCGATGCTGGTTAAGTTATATAAAAAGACAAACATTTTCCTTCTTGGTTCTATTTCTCCTCCTCGCTCCAATATGTAGCTTGCACGTGAAAAACGGACGGGCCTGCTGGTGCACGGTAGTTTCTCCGGTCTACTGACAACTGACTCTCTCTTTCCGCTTTCCAACGCATTGCGTTCGCATGTGGCTTCCGAAACCTCCATCTCAGAAGTAAGTCAAGCATTTTCTTTGGTTGTTCCAACACAGCGAAAGGCGGATTTAAACTCGACCATTATAATGATACTTATCCTTACTTACCCTAACTTCTGGACCAAGAAAAAAACGGACGTCCTATAGCCATGTTTAAACCTGTAAGTAAGTCCTTAAGTAAGGACATTTTATTTTTGTTACATCTCTGCACATGGCTGACTTGAGCCCCTCCCTTAATGCGATGTTTATCCTTACTTACTCAAACTTCTGGACCAAAATGGAAACGGACATACCCAAAAGACATTGACTACTGCGTTTCATTATGGTTTATATAAAAAGAGAATAAATGGTCCCTTGGCGAAATCCTAGTTTTCATATGCTACTTAATTGTTAATATATGAACACGCACAAAGTTTAACTTTTATTGAACTGTTTTGATAATTCTTGTGCAATTTGTTGAGGGTTTTCCTAACTGTGGTTTGCAGAAGATCAGATCTTGGTCGTTTAGACTAAGGAGAATCTTCGAGATAATAATGTCCCTGATTAAAACTGACCCAAACCCTCATTGGCATGTCCGGGCACTTCAAAGTTTTCCTTCTAAAGAGAGAACGAATATTTATTCTCCCTTGCGCTGTTGAAGTGAAGTTTTTAAATTTATACAGCATACAGTATTTGATATGGATTTATCATTTTTAAAGGGTAAAAATCGATACAAAATTTGCAAATAAAAAACATTTGTATGTATGCAAAATGCGATTATCTCCCTTTGCTCGTCATGATGTCATGTGGCCCAAGTGACGGCCGCGTAGTAACGTCAGTTCATAGGGTGACAAAAGTGATTAGTCCTTCAGTCAGTTTCCAGTAGTCAAATCGAGCAGTTGCCTCTGCCCGGGACAACTAGCTACCGCGTGGTTCAGCTAACAAACCAATAGAACTGTTTTTCCTATATTTTCACCAATTATAGAAATGAACTCCGGTTCGCAGTCTTCAGTTTGGGAAAAACCTACGACTTACCATTTCCTTATTTGAGGGAAATATGCCTTCGTTGGTGAATCCGGTCCGTTCGAATTTTAAATTTTAAATATGGCTTCTCCAGAAACACAAAAGAATATCCGACTGACCCAATTCTCGGTCGGAATTATTACAAAGAAAGACCATATCTTTTCGCTCCTTTTCACACTGCTTGTTCTGTAGACACGTGTTATAATTTGTCTGAAATCGAAGCATATTTGTCATTCATTAATGCGCATAAATGGGAGAATATTCATTTCTTTTACAGCTCACCAGTTACATTTGAATGTAAAAATTAATGATTATTTTGCTGGACAATATATATATATATATTGGTCTGCAGCTGGTCCGCGATCTTCTCTTTGCAGGTGATGCTGCTGGGTCAACACAATCTAGAAGACATTCAAACTATCCTTGATAAATTCTCTGGAACAGCGAAAGCATTTAGACTCACTATCAGCATAAAGAAGAATTAGCTAATGTACCAGCCAGTACCAGGCAATCTCAAAAATCCTTCCGTTTTTATTGATGGTATGGCATTAAAAACTGTTGAGGCATTCACATATCTTTTCTGATGGAAAAATGGACAAAGAGATCCAATCCAGAATAGCCAAATCCAGAATAACCAAATCAAGCACAGCATTCGGTAAACTTAAACATAGGTCATGGAACACCAAAGACATGTCTCTCAGAATAAAGATCGACCTTTCTCTACGGTGCTCAAACTTGGATCCTGTACCGCAAATACATAAATCAACTTGACGCCTTTCACATCCGCTGTCTTCGTGCCATAAGTGATATAAAATGGGAAGACAGGATCAAGAATAGTGCAATACTGAAGAAATATAACAACATCACAGGCATTGAAACCATTCTAGCAAAGATACAACTTAGGTGTGCTGATCATTTTGTGAGAATGAATGAGCCTAGGCTTCCAAAAAAGGTGCTGCATGGACAACTACCAAACTCAAAGCGTTCAGTTGGACGCCCACTCTTATGCTACAAAGACAAATTGAAAGACAACTTGAAGCGTCTCAACTTTGATCTGAAAACCTAGGGAAGCTCAAGCATCAAACCGAAAGGAGTGGCGTAAGACATGTTTCATAAAGTTAAAGGGTTTTGAAGACAGTAGACTGAAGCACCGTGATCAGCTTCGTCAAGCTCTGAAGCAGAGATGCCATCAAAATCCTGCTTTAAAATAAAAAATTTCATTTGTCAGTGTGGATTTGTTGCCCGCAGCAAGGCTGGGCTAGTATCACACTCATGAAATATATATTTCCTTTACTTGATTTTCGACGCAATAGTCCCTGCTAGCATGCATAAGTGTAAAACGAAAGGCACCATCCAATGCTGACCTTTATTTATCGTTCACGATAGCAGAGTACACCACATATATATATATATATATATATATATATATATATATATATATATATATATATCGGGTGTAACAGCTAAATTGTCCAAACCGCGCAATATCAAAATTGTCCAATTGTTAGAAATGATTAAAGATATCTTACTGGAATTCTCCGAGGTTTTTATAACACTACTGGAATCTACTTTAAACAATAAGAATGTATTTAGCTCTAAGTTGAAATGATAATCCCTCTTGCTACTGTGACAACCTGATCCAGTTTTCCTTTCTACTGTTCCCTCATTTTTAAACTTATTCACCGTTCTCTTGAGGGTGCTTGAATGGACTTTGAAGATGGAAGCCAGAGTATGAATGTTGGTACCATTGCTGTAGATCTGATTTATTTTTTCGTCTCACTATTGCCCAATTGGGAAAACACGGTCGGGCTGACACAATGATTTTAACCTGTTCTGATTTTAGCTGAATAACTCAGTGTTTTTCAGTGATTCTTATGACAAATTGTATCAAGATGGCGAAACGTCTTATCTGAAAACCTGGGGAAAAGAAACTCAATTAGATTAGTGTTTTTTTGTTTATTTTTTTTACGTATTAAAGATTTTCTGGGATGGACAATTATCCCATGCTGTTAAACGATTGCGATAATTTTGCTGTTATATCCAGTAGACATCCATACACACATACACACACACACACACACACACACACATATATATATATATATATATATATATATATATATATATATATATATATATCATCAGACTTTACTTCCAAACCCAGACTTTACTTTTGGAAGTAAAGTCTGATGATCCGCAGTCCTTTTAAAAGGGCTGTGGTGAAATAATTTATTACATGGAACCTTAAAGTGGTTTGCTTTTATATATATATATATATATATATATATTAATTGATTCATCGAGTCTGATAGAAATCTCAACAGAATGCAGAAAGCACTGGACGGCCCTTTCGTCCTATATTTGGGACTCATCAGCAATATAGGACGAAACGGCCGTCCAGTGCTTTCTGCATTCTGTTGAGGTTTCTATCAGACTCGATGAATCAATTAATATAATTATCAAATCCTCCTAATTACTATATATATATATATATGTGTGTGTGTGTGTGTGTGTGTGTGTGTGTGTGTGTGTGTGTGCGCGCGCGCGCTCGCGCCCGAAAAATTTTTTTCAGTTGAGCTCTCTGAGGTGGAAGTGAGGGTTGTAAACAATGACTTTTACGGCTAATAATGCAAGACTCTTCGGTAAATCGAATCGAGTTCTCTCAGTCACTGTGTGTTTATCTAAAGATAGATACGCTTAAATTCACCTTCATCCCTGCCGTGTGGCAACCGGTACGTGGTTGAATCCCCGACTGACGCCAATTCAGACGGGTTTCTTTCGATCCTAGCTAGAGGACACCGGACGTCTAGCCACACTGATGAGCTGTGATACAACGAAACAGTCTGTCTGTGGATTACAATATATATATATATATATATATATATATATATATATATATATATATATATATTAGATGACAATATATATATATATATATATATATATATATATATATATATATATATATATATATATATATATATAACGAAAATCTTGGTAATCCGTATGGATAATCCCAAGGCGGATGAAATCCTGAGAGCTCAATGTTAATTCAGAGCGAATAATTTAATTTAAAGAAAAACAGACCACTTTAAGGCTCCATTGTAATAATTTATTTCACCAGAGAATCATCCATTCCTCACCACCCTCTATGTCAACATATGTAAGTTTAATACTGCCCGTCAAAAGTGTAAATTTTAACTTCATTTTTCGTTTGACCTTTTGAAAGTGAAGTCTGAAAATCCAGAGAAAAATAAAATTCTCTGGTGAAATAAATTATTACAATGAAGCCTTGAATTGGTCTGTTTTTCTTTAAATTAAATTATATATACATATATATATATATATATATATATATATATATATATATATGTGTGTGTGTGTGTGTGTGTGTGTGTGTGACAATGTTATGACTTCAGTTGAAGCTATAAACCAAGTCAAAACATTTTCATTATATGAAGCAGCATTTGATATATTATGAAGTGTTGCTTCAGAAAATGAAAATGTTTTGATTTGGTTTATAGCTTCAACTGAAGTCATAATATTGTTTCTACACTAAACGTATCACTGCGAATAAGCTCATTGTCGGCGCCCACTGATGAAAATGCCAAGTACGAGATAACTCGTCATCGGGTCAAGATAACTTCGACAGGAGAAAATATATAAAATATAATAATACTGCCAACCATGTGAAGTCTCGTCGTTGTCAGTCAATGTGTTAAAGTCCCCACCCTAAAACAAAAACAAAAAAAAATTGCATCCCTGTGAAAATGATGTGAAGTAATTTTTGTGTACAAATTCTTACTCACAACTTACCTTGACTGAAAGCTACCAGACTTCAACTACCAACAATCTGACGCCGGGTCTGAGTTTCCTAATGCAATTTTTGAACCTCTTGTAAACAAGGGCTGCCTGAGATTTTATTAATATTCTTGTTTTAACTTTTTTTCGATCGTACCTATTGATCTATTACATGTATCACAGTATTATTTACGCGCTACATTTTTTCGATTTAAATTTCAGGAACCTGATATTTCCTTATTTTGAGATACTTTTTTAACAGATATATTAGGTTGGTGCAAAAACAATGACGTAATAATGTCGTTTTTTGACGTTACAATCAAAAAACGACATTATTACGTCATTATTTTTGCACCAACCTAATATATATATATATATATATATATATATATATATATATATATTTGACATGATGACACAGCTATATCTCTGAAAATGGTAAAATGTTTTTTGCTGTTCTTAATTACTAAACCGAGAAAAAAAAATCTATCTGGTTAACTGTTGTTGTAAAGAAAAGAAAAAAAAACTGTCAACTTATAGTAAAAATAAACGTCTGCAGCAGATTCCTTCTGTCTCTCGACCGCAACACTTGTAGCCAAATCACAATTCAAACGATAGTTCGTCTAAACAGTCCAACAGGCAACGTAGAAACGACAAAATGGAGTCACACGTCCAACTTTCACTTCTCACCAGCAAAAACGCGTGTTCGTCCCCCAAGCTCGGAAAATCCAATTCAGCCGCATAAGCGAAAAACAACGGCTTTTGTTCACCGAGAGATCTTTTCTGATTGGTCGAGCCATTCAGGGGAGGGAGGAACATTATTAGCATAGATTCTGGTCCTTAAAGTAGATTTTTGCTAACTCCTTTTTGGTCATTTTTCTACGGCATATCGAACACAAAACACGAACTCTTTTTCGAGGTAGCTGATTAACTCTTTCACTACATTAACAAAATAGATATGAACAAAGTTACAATTAAATTACGTTAGTGAGTTGAAAGCTTATCGGCCCGACAGGTCTTCCGAAAATCAGTTTTCTGATATTTCGACAGAAAAATAATGATTTTATTCAGATCGAGAACTTTTCAGCAGCCCCTCCAATATGAGAAATACCAAAAGAACAAGATTTGCCTTTTTTTTTTTTTTTTTTTTTTTTGTTTGTTTTTTAAATCAAATGTGTTGATGACACATTTGGGTTTATTCAAAACCCACAGAGCGCTCCTGTGATTTATCCTGCAACTATGCTGAGCGGACCTTAGTTACAGTTTCTGGGAGTGAACGCACACTCAAACTCTCGGTCACGATGACTTATGACTTCGTGCTAGCACAGCCATCGACCACTCTCAGATATTTCCGTCTACGGATTAGGTCAACTTGTGGCATTGTGCTTCTCCACGCTAAGATAGTTTCTCCTAGACGGATAACATCAAGAAATTCCCTTCATAACAAATCGACCAAGCTGTAGTTAGAACACGGTTCGCATTGTCGGAAAGAGAACGTTCTAACCACTCATGCCCATATTTGGAGATGTAGAGGTTACCTGCTCCTATCTGAGTATGTCTCTCTACTAAGGCGCCTTCTCAGGTATATTTGTGCTTGTTCAAAAACCCCAGAGCCCACTCGTGGTCGACGCTGCAACTATGCTGGGAGAGAGCGTACAATCTGCCATGATCAACAGTCTGAACAAGGCCGGCACCTTCAAAGCCTCGATCACGATGACTTATGAATTCGTGCTAGCACAACCAGCGACGACTCCCAAATAGTTACGTCTACCCAATTTTACTCACAAGGTTTGGCTCAACTCATGGTAGTTTTTTTTATTTTATTTATTTATTATTTTTTTTTAGGCCTTATCAAAAAGTGCCACGCCCTGGTATCACTTCGCATCAAGAAACCAGCTTCCTGGCAAATCGATCCGGGTCGAGCACGGGTCTCATAATCGTAAAGCAAACGGTCTAACCACTCGGCCGAGTAATAATGTGGGATAAATTGACCTATATCTTCTTTATATTGTGGGGGAGGGATAAAAAGCAATAGAAAGATTGAGTAAAATAAGTAGTAAATTAAAAATAACAATGAAAAAATAGTAAAATAACTGCATTTTTTTCCCCTGTTTTTAGTTAAATAACGGGGAAAAAAAACTTTTTTTTGTCAAGAAATATTGACGGCTTTTCAATGATTTTATTTGATTTAGTGCAAAGGGAGATAACACGAAGGTCTGCTTTTCCGATTACCTCCCTTGATATCTACCCGTGTTTTTTCGTTTCTTATTTTTGTTTTTCGTTGATTTTTTTAAAGAATAATTCTTTTTAAAAACATGAAAAATATAGAAACGTTGGATTCAACACACACACACACACACACACACACACACACACACACACACGCACGCACGCACGCATGCACACATATTTACAATATCACTTTCATCCAGACAGAAATACGCAAATCAACATACACAAAGCTTGACGGAAATGAACACAGAAATTACGCAAAAAAGGCACGTTCACTCACACACACACACACACACACACACACACACACACACAGAGAGAAAAAGAGGGAAATGAGAAAGAGACGAAAGAAAGAGAGGGGGAAGAGAGACAGAAAGAGAGATGGGGAAGAGATAGGTGTGGAGGGAGAGTAAATAACGCATATATCCAGATAGACACAAGACAACCATCTCAGCTTCAGTGGGAAGCTGTGCCCCCAGGCAACGCGGCTCCATTGCATGAAAAGGGGCTAGGTCAAAATTAATTCCTGATGCCTGAAGCATTCAAAAGCGAAGCGGAGCCTCTCTAGGAGGCTGGGCCAATTTTGTCCTCTGTTGCATGTACGCGTGGGCGTTCTACTATTTAAAAAATGGCCTTGTGCCATCTCTCGATTCCGTTGGAGGAAAATTAATGAATACAGTTACGCAAAATAAAGACAGTAACTTGTACGCGCATGCGCACCCGCACACACGCGCGTGCGCACGCACGTACACACTGACTGACATCATTATCATCAGTCGAACAGAATTTGCGTTTCGACTTATCGATTCTCCAGTATTCTTCAGGTGATGCTAAAAACGAACACGAAACAAAAAAGAAAAAAAGACAAAAAACATCGATTGATGTATTTAAAATTCAAATCTTAAATAAATAAAAGATTTCGCACATTCACCTGATGAAGGTTGGAGAATTTGCCAGGTGAAATGCTGTGCTGAAAGAAAGCAAAATGGCGGAGGTTGTAGTTCGTTTCTGCATCGATCTTTTCTTTCTAATTTAATATTTAACTTTTTTTTTCTTTTCTTTTTTCCTTTCTTGTGATTAGAAGATGCTTTTACGAATAGCTGTTGAGTGTTGAGTCTGTAATTTACAACTACAGAAGAAGAAAGAAAGAAAGAAAGAAAGAAAGAACGAAAGAAAGAGAAGGAAAGCCTTGTGGTTATTTAAGCTCAAATTCTTGGCGTTTCATATCGTGGTCTGACGACGAAAAAAAACATTGTAGTTTCAAGCCCAAATTCTTCGTATTTCACGGCAATATTAGGTGTGCGGCCATATCACGTTGAAACACCGGTTATAATCAACGAAGTTAAGCAATGTTGAGCCTGGTCAGTACCTAGTTAGGCGATCGCTTGTGGATACTAGATGATGTAATCTTCAAATATGCGGATGCTGTAATGGATAACAATTTGAAATCGGAGGACCGAGTTCCAATTTCAATCGGGTTCGTTATACTCTCACGCAAATAACATTGGAAAAGATATGGAACCATCTCTTTCCACCCCCCGTCCCCAGTTATGGGTTAATTAGTAAGATATATATCTGTAAATCCTTATTATCTCGCATTTTTTTTACAATATATTTACTGGCTTTAAATAACCTGTGGAAGGTTGATAAGCCATAAAGAATAAATCAAATCCAATCGATGTTTGAAATTGGCAAAAAAATTATTAATTTTTTTCGTGTTGAACCCAGTGTAGAATAGTTGAACAAAATTCAAGTTTATCGGAATGTCTGAAGATATTTCTCATTTTTTCTCTCTCTCTCTCTCTCTCTCTCTCTCTCTCTCTCTCTCTCTCTCTCTCTCTCTCTCTCCATCTCTATTTCTCGCTTTTTCTCTCTTTCTCTGTCTTTCTTTCGCTCTCACTTTCGGTCTCTCTCGCTCACACTTTTTCTTTCTATCTCTTGCTTTCTCCCTCTCTTTCGATTTCTGTCTCTCTTTCTCTCTCTCGCCCGTTCATTCTCTTTCTTTTGCTCTATCTTTCTCTCCCCCTATCTTTCGATTTCTCTCTCGCTGCCTCTTTCTATTTCGCTGTCTCTTTCTCTCTCTCTTTCGCTCTCACTTTTTCTCTCGTTCTCTCCTTCGCTTTCTGTCACTCTTTCTCTCTATCGCTCTCCCCCCTCTCTCTCTCTCTCTCTCTCTCTCTACCTTTTTCTCTCATTCTCTCTCTTTCTCCCCCTCTCTATCTTTCGCTATCTCTCTCTCTCTATCTATCTGTCTGTCTATCTATCTTTCGCTCTATATCGCCGGCAATGGGGATGATTTTCGTCTTTAATGATATAATACAATCCAATAAGAGAAAATTAAATTCGACTTCAATATTATTTAACTAATAACAAGTGGAAATGTTTCCTTATTAAAGTGAACATCCATTTAAATTCCAGACATGGATCAATTTATTTTTTTAAATTAAAGAAATTGAAAATTATATTTTTAATCTGACATTATTACATCTAATGTCATTTAGTGGATACTCGTTTTTAAAATAAACGCCGAATTTTTACTTATACCTTAAATGGCGTTTATGGCGTCTATAGGCCTGAGTATTCGAGAAATCTTAAAGAAAATGAGCTCCTCGACTGGCATCGAATCTGACCCCCCCCCCCCGGTAAGGGGAACCACCGTTTGATCCGGTGTGCATTAGACCACTCGGCTACGAAGAGCCTCACACTAGTGCAAGGCTATTTTTCCTTTATATATATATCTCCACAAATATTCTTAAATGCTTATAATTGATAACAGAAGCCATTGGTTTATACCAACGGCTTCCCATAATTAATACTTCTCGTTTTCAGTCTCGCGTGGTCATGTGTGGCGTGATGAGCTGTGGTGCGATTTTCGCTTCCAGCATCTCGTATGCACGAGTTTGTCGTTGCTTGAAAATCTTCCATGTAAACAAAAACAGACTATCATTATTGTTATGTCCGTATATTGTTTAATATATAGTAATGTAATTGTCATCTTTGATAATCTTACTTATTATAAAACGCAGATTGTGTCTGTGTGTGTGTGTTTTTTGAGTGTGTGTGTACGTTTATATATTGGATCGGATTTCCTACATTTTTCAACCGATTTCAACAAAACTTCACAGGACTATGTAAAATTACCTTGCGGTGGTTCTGACAGTGCCAAAAATTGGAAAAACAATTGTTTTTGCACGAAATCAATTTGAAAACACGATTAAGAGGGATCGCGAGAATGAAAGGGGGACAACTCATATCGAGTTATACTTATTATAAAACCCAGGTTGTTTGTGCGTGTGTGTGTTCGTTTATATATGGGATCTGATTTCCTACATTTTTCAACTGATTTCAACAAAACTTCACTTTTTTTTTTGGCAGGTAGTGTTTCTTATTGTCTTGCACACTTTTTTCTTTATTTTTACATTCAGAATGCTTTAAAAATTCCATTTACAAGACAATTGTTTATAATAAAATTCTATTCAATCGGTGGACTCATAACGATTGAAAACAATGTTTTTGTTTGAGTTTAGGTTTGACCAATTCATTAAAAAAAACAAAAAAAACAAACAAAAAACAAAACAAAACAAAAAAAATAATTAAGACATGCGTGTCCGTCAACCTTATACAATCATTTTTGTCAGTTTTATTTTTCAGTCTTTATGATGGTCGATACTTGATCTATCTCTTACTGTTACATCCCCACGCAACGCCGGGCTCTACTGCTAGTGGCTTATGTAAGCGGGAAGCTTTGATAGGATTAAAAAATATGTGTCAATATGGTGATTTTCTTTCGGCTTTCAATGATAATGATATTAAGCGTATCAGATGATATGAAAAGAATTTACATAAAATAGCCAAAACTTTTCTATATTATTTAATGAAACATGCATCAATGAAAAAGTGCTACCTCCTAAATACACACAATGTATATATGTGTGTGTGTGTGTGTGTGTGTGTGTGTGTGTGTGTGTGTGTGTGTGCGTGCGTGTGTGTGTGTGTGTAAAGTACGCCTCATATATATATATATTTACGTTTTGTGTGTGTGTGGGTAACACCTGAGGCGGCGCACTGTGGAAAATAACGATGACCCATCTGGTGCCTTGCTAACTTGATCCTGTTGACGCGTACTGATATCACTGTCGAAGACGGTTCGTATATATTATACGCCACATATATCTTCAAGAATGCTTTGTTCATTTTTAGAATTTAATTTTAAACTTTAATAATTATAATTAAAAAAAATAGATCTGGGAAGAAAAAAATAGATTTAGAAAATATCTGATGATAAGTTGCTCTACGGATTGTCAAGGATTACACAGACCTTCCAAAGTTTACACAAAAAGTACTGTGATTTGGGAACTTTTACAGTAAACATAATTTTCGTTGTAAATATGTAACATTTATGAGGATAAAATACGGATATCCTTCCTGGGGTGTTTATAAATTGTACACTGTTCAATTATTAACGTTAGCAACGAACTGTTTTAAATTACAAAATTGTACTTGGATTAAACTCAAATTACTTATAATATAATACATATTATTTACAATATACTCTTTCATGCTGTCAATTTTGACGTCACGGGTACACTAGTATATATATATATATATATATATATATATATATATATATATATATATATATATATATATATAATTGTGTATTTGGGCAGCAAACCCTCTTTTATACAAGTTTCGTTTAAAAACGAGTCAAGTTTTTTTATTTAATTTTTCTTGTGTTCTTATAATTTTCTTCTCTTCTGGACATAGATTCTGTAGAAATTGTCCGAATATTCTTTATGTTCGAGTGTTGCGGCTGTTATTTTACCAATTATCAAGGATGATTTTATTTTTACATTTAACTCAATGTATGTATTTTTATGCTATATAAGAATGTTATAGTTTCTAAACACTGTCAGCACATTGTGGCCGTGTTCATAGTGGATATTATTGAGCGTTGACTTATTTTTATTAATAATATTTCCATTATTTTTAGCCTTTTTTACATGTGGATGATGCTATTATGATTAATATTATTATCAACGAGTATCTTGTGGGATAAACATTCTTTTTTTAAACATTGTGAATTACATCTACCGGCATGTGCAATCGAGAGAGAGAGAGAGAGAGAGAGAGAGCATATCTTTATTAAGACAAAAGAATGCACAGACCGGTAGAAATAACTCACAATGTTTAAAATAACAGATCGTCTACTCAAACACGTGCGTCTAGTAGAAAGAAAGAAAGAAAGAAAGAAAGAAAGAAAGAAAGAAAGAAAGAACCTGTCAAAAATGACGCAATTGTTTATATCTGGGACGGCGTTTCTACAAGGATCAAAGTATCTGCGCCGAATCGAAGTATCACCAGCTTGGATCAGTGAAATTGAATATCTGTGTACGCTCTGTGATAATGTATTATCATTATTATTATTATTATTATTCCAGGTTGAGTATCCTTTATCCGAAATTCCCAAATCCGAAAGCCTTGAAAAACCTCGAAAATCAGAAAATTTTTCAGGTGCTGACATGATTTGCCACAGATGAAAATTTCAGTAACTCCAGCAACGTAGCCTAAATTGTCGCCAGTTTTCTTTGTTAGCGGTCACCACAGCAACAGCTTCGTTCGTGGATTACTTACCAGGTGTTTTGTGTTCAGTATAGATAACATTCAAAATGTCAAAAATCCTACATTTATATATATATATATATATATATATTTTGTAAGTAGTGATCATGTTTTTATGTACACGTACAGAAAGTGCAAAACATTATTTTGACGTGAAATCTTAAATTAAATACTTAAAAATCCACGTGGGCATTACATGACTAGCGTCATTACCTGTGTATGTGTATGTACACAAAATTTATTGAATTATATATAAAACTACTTTTAGGGTATATCTTATAGTGATTTTCCAAGCATTGCTTAGATGTGGCACAAGGCCGAAAGAAGGGGGCACCCAGTGATGACCGAACTCACTTTTCAGTCGTAATTGTTCTAGCGAGACAAGCTGGCTAACCATTACACCACCTCAAGGTGCCCCAGGGTATATTTTATATAAAACTACTTTTAGGGTACATGTTATTTATATAAAACTACCTTCAAGGTGTATATATATATATAAGCTGTGTTATGAAATTTAAAGGGATATCATGTTTATGCTTGGGTTCCATTCACAAGCTGCCTCATTCTATAGATTCTATATTCAAATTAAATAGACTGTATTCCAAAATCTGGAGAAAAAAATCTGAAAAACGAAGTACTTCCGGTCACAAGAATTTCAGATAAAAGATTCTCAGCCTGTTTTATTATTATTATTATTATTATTATTATTAATTTCATTGATTCAGATTCTGTCAATGGCGGACATGAATCAAATGATGTTAGAGCAGAATTACTTGAAAACAAGAGAAGTGAAGAACAACATCATTCAAATTATCAGCAAAGTAACACTCACACAAAAATAACAGAAAGAGACCGTCTTTCAAAAATATATATGGCAAAGTCCAATAAACATATTTTGTAAACCTATAACGCTGCGTTGCAAACATTGTTAACTGAAAGATCAGTGGAAAACATGAGAGAAGTAAATAATGTCATAATATGCAACATCTTTAGCATCTACTAGAAAACTTAATGTCAAGACAAATGAAAGATTAAACAATCGACAAAATGAGTCTGCTTGGAAAAGAAAATTGAAGCGAGAAATTGGAGAAATCA
>OZ010599.1:38898273-38900773 GCA_963932145.1 Acanthosepion lycidas
AATGATGAATATATATATATATATATATATATATATATATATATATATATATATATATATATATATATATAGGTCTGGTGTAAGATTCTCATCCCACTTCGTGTGTATGATACCCCGAATCTTTTGCTTCTAACATCTGTTGTAGATAGATAGATAGATAGATAGATAGATAGATAGATAGATAGATAGATAGATAGATAGATAGATTCGAAGGTGATGTTGAAAAAACCTAGAAGGGTTTTAAATCTGTTTAGTCAGATTTTGAGAAGTGCGTCGAGCTGGGAACTTTTCAGCACCCCTCGCAGACCTGTGCATAGATTCCAAATCTAATTTTGCATAGTAAGTGAAAGAAAATAGATTTCAAAAGCCACTCATTTTTACATGTGCTTTTTTTTTTTCTCCCTACTAGATTACACCCAGTAAAAGAACCAATCGAGTTAGAGGCTTACAATCAATTCTTACGGTTAATGAATGAGCTGGGTGATGTACATGGAGGTGACGGTAGTCGGTGGTGAAGATTATGTGGTTAAGGAAGGCAGATAACGAATGACCCTAGATTTGAAGAAGTTAAGACTGTGGCGTCCATAGAATAACACACATGGGATTTTGTCCCACAAAGTAGCAGCTCTTAAGGAAAATATGTTTGATTTGAACATCTTTCTTGCATTTGGAACACAGAGAAAATAATAGGTGGCTAAACTCTGTACGAGTAGAATATAGTATCCTAGTTGTAAAGCTCTAAACTGAAGGGGGAGCTCATCTGAACAATTGCAATGGAAATAGCGATAGAGTAGCTTGCAACTTTGCGTCTCGAGGGGAAAGGGGTTGTTGTGTGGAAAATCAGTCTTTCCCCACGAGGAATGGTGGATTAATATTGTGTGTCTCCACTGAATTTATAATAAGCGCCCCCAAATCTATCATACGGCCCCCACTCTATTACAGCTAAATTTTCATAAGGTAGTAATTATATAAAATCTAAATTTAATTCTAACCTAATTATGTGCAATAATAGATCCTATACAATATATGTGAACAATTCAACTAGAACAATTCAAATTAAAATGCAATGTATCTAAATGCAAATTCGAGACATGTCATGATAGATCATCCCATCTTAAATAAACCAACGTTGTTTTGCGGCAATTTGTAAAATCAACTTCAGATTTCTATTGTTAAGTTTGAATCATTTTGGCACATTAAACATTATGAATATAAAAAATAGTGAATTTTTCAACCAATTCACTCCGCCATAAATTTAGAAACGGCATGCTGTATTGCTTGACATTCCAGCCGGAAGCTTCAATACGAACATTTCAGAGTGTTTGGGTGTCAATCTGACGACATTGCAGAGGATTTGGAAAGAGTTGGATGATGTATCCAGTTAACATCATAGTATTTGGAGTGATCACTACTAATGGCGAAGTTATGCCGCAATTCATCTCCCCACAGGGCTTCAGACTCAACGCAGAGGCCTACATCAAGGGCTTTTAGGAGGTAGGGATGCCCTGGTTCAAGAGGTTCACTGTTGGAAGACCCTCTGTCTTACGAACACAAGCAGGAGAACCCAGTCATGGCTATCAGACAATTTCTGCGACCATATCAGCCCTCACATCAGTCCACCTAACTCCCCAGATTGCAACCCCTTTGATTATTATGTGCGGGGTGCAGTTGAGCGTGAAACCAGATAAACTCCTTGTAAAACCAAAGATGAACTGAAGGCAAGGATTATGGTAACATTCACCAACTTAAACAAGGAGACCGTCCAGAAGAGCTGCAAGAGATTCCGAAGTCGCCTGAATGCCTTGATTGAAGCCAATGGCGATTTTATTGAATAAATTTACTCTTTAGTATTTCAAGATATTTTTGTGTAATTTTTGTAAAAATATCCGTTAAAATGAGATATCAGTGTTATTTTCATTTTTGCGTAATTTAGACAATTTTTACATCGTATATTGTATACATATATATGTGTGTGTGTGTGCGCGCGCGTGTGCGTGTAACTCATCAACCACACTTATTGCGTTCCACAGAATGGAATTGGGACAGGCAATAGAGAAGCAGAAGCGAAAAGAAGATGTGGAGGCGGAGAGCGGGGGCGCTGTAATAACGAATGAAAAAAATTAAGCAAATGAAAGGTGGGAGTGATGGAGAAGAAAGAAACAAAAAAGACGACAGACAGGTTTTTCCTTCTTGGTTTTTATTAACCCTTTACTCCTTTGATCTTTTTTAAAGTGGGTGAAGCCACGTTTAACATTGTTGCTATTGAAGTGTGATGGACACACCTTTATGTCGAAAGGTAGGTAGATAGCAAAAACGATATTAAGAGATAAAGATATTTTCTTTTAAGAAACGCTTCAGTTTCAGGCTTGCAAATGAAAAGAAAACTATTTAAAAAAAAAGAAAAAGAAAAGTAAAGTAATACAGTGCGTCTTCGAATATCCGTACCTCGATTATCCGTACCTTGATTTCCCGTACCACGATTTTCCGGACTTTGTTTATC
>OZ010599.1:38905773-39223273 GCA_963932145.1 Acanthosepion lycidas
TTTTAGTTTACATTTTCTCTAAAACTTTATTTTTGCTCACATGTTCGGTCCATGGTATTTTCAACATTCTTAAATAGAATCATATTTCTGTTGCTTCATCTTTGAGGAGATTGGCCAGCATTCACTGCCATGCAGGAGGACATATCATGTTTAGTACACTTTCCCTTGTTTCTAGCAAAGTTTTTCTATGTCTTAGTTCTCTGTTTAGCTTTTGGAAGGCATCTTTGGCTATCCCAATATCACTTTGGATTTTAGTGCCAAATTTTCCGTCCTCCGTTAAAATACCTCCCAGATATTTAAATTTCCACACTTGTTTGATTTTCGTATCTTAGATTTGGGATCATCCTTTTGCTAACAAACATGCACCCTGTCTTCCTGCAGTTGATGTTCAGCCCTTCTTGCTCACTAAGTGTGTTATGCATTGTTTTCCTGTCTCTCTAGTCTTCCTGTGAGTATCAGATTTTCCAAGTCCCCTTTCCTCTTTATGTGCTCTAGAAGCCCCAATTGTATCTACTTGAAGTTAAGTATAAGCTTCACTTTTGTTTCCATTTTCTCTAAAAATCCGGCGTTGCTCTCATATCCGGTCCATGGTATCCTCAATATCCTTCTGTAGAACAACATTGCTGCTGCTTCAAGTCTCTATTTTATCTTTGAGGAGATTTTGCGGCACTCATTGACACATTACGTAACGGATAGTATCCTTTTCCTTGTTTCTAGTGAAGTTTTTTTTTCTATATCTTATTACCCTAATTAATTATTGGAAGGCATCTTTGGCTATCGCAATGCACCTTCGGATTTCTGCGTCACACTTTCCATCATCTGTTAAAACACTACTTCCCAGACGCATATGCATTCACATACGCCATACGCAGAGGCAAAACCACAAAAGACAATCAGCTCTTCTTTTCAAATATGGATTAATGGGGGAGAGTTGAGGTTATCTTATGACAACTTCCGTTCCAACCGCAATTCTATTCGGCTTGAAAGAACGTGTGCACGGTGTTAATATGTACAAAATAAATCTTTATATAATACAATATCCAATAATTTCGGTATGCAATCCCGACAGAGTAATAAATTATTGATATTTGGAAAAACGTTCATGAAATAGTGAAAGAGAATGAGAAGTCTTTAATGAGGAGGAAGGATAATAAAAGAACAGATTTCAAGAATATAGGAGATGGCGATAATGCCACTAAGACGCAAGGGGTTATTGGGAGTGAAAGACAATGAGAAGGTTTTAGTGAGGAGAAAGGACAATAGAAGAACAGGTTTTATGAATTTTATTCCCTTGCGTCTTAGTGGCATTATCGCCTTCTTATGTATTCATAAAACCTGTTCTTTTATTGTCCTTTCTCCTCACTAAATCCTTCTCATTCTCTTTCACTCCCAATAACCCCTTGCGTCTTAGTAGCATTATCGCTCTCTTATGTATTCGTAAAACAAGGGGTTATTGGGAGTAAAAGAGAATGAAAAGACTTTAGTGAGGAGAAAGGACAATAAAAGAACAGGTTTTATGAAGACATAAGATTGCGATAATGCCATTAAGACGCGAGGGGTTATTGGGAGGGAAAGAGAATGAGAAGGCTTTAATGAGGAGAAAGGACAATAAAAGAACAGGTTTATGAATACATAAGATAGCGATAATGCCACTAAGACGCGAGTGTTATTCGGAGTGAAAGAGAATGAGAAGTCTCTAGTGACGAGAAAGGACAATAAAAGAAAAGGTTTTATCAATACATATGATAGCAATAATGCCACTAAGAAACAAGGGGTTATTGGGAGTAAAAGAGAATGAAAAGACTTTTATGAGGAGAAAGGACAATAAAAGAACAGGTTTTATGAATACATAAGATAGCGATAATGCCACTAAGACGAAAGCGGTTATTAGGAGTGAAAAAGAATGAGAAGTCTTTAGTCAGGAAAAAAAACAATGAAAGGTCAGGTTTTATGAATACATAAGATAGCGATAATGCCACTAAATCGCGAGGGGTTATTGGGAGTGAAAGAGAATGAAAAGGCTTTAGTGATGAGAAAGGACAATAAAAGAAAAGCTTTTACGAATACATAAGATGGCGATAATGCCACTAAGAAACAAGGGGTTATTGGGAGTAAAAGAGAATGAAAAGACTTTAATGAGGAGAAAGGACAATAAAAGAACAGATTTTATGAACACATAAGATAGCGATAATGCCACTAAGACGCGAGGGGTTATTGGGAGGGAAAGAGAATGAGAAGGTTTTTTTGAGGAGAAAGGACAATAAAAGAACAGGTTTTATGAATACATAAGATGGCGATAATGCCACTAAGACGCGAGGGGTTATTGGGAGTAAAAGAGAATGAGAAGACTTTAGTGAGGAGAAAAGACAATAAAAGGATAGGTTTATGAATACATAAGATGGCGATAATGCTACTAAGACGCAAGGTGTTATTGTGAGTAAAAGAGAATGAGAAGACTTTAGTGAAGAGAAAGGACAATAAAAGAACACGTTTTATGAATACGTAAGATAGCGATAATTCTTTGGAATATCGTCGAGAACCTCGAGATATATAAACGGAGCACCAGGGTAGCAATATTCAGTGCACGTACCGATGGTGGGTTTATAAGTAAGCAAGATCTATTCTGCCTGGAAAAAATTTGCGGGGGTACTCAGCAAACACAGCGACACAGCAAACCAAATTTCCTAGCAGCAGACTTAGAAATCAGTTCAATATAATCGCGTCAATTCATTTCAGTAGAAAACGTGAGACCGATAGGATATGAGTTGCCCTACTGGAGGGGAAAAAATGTTTCTCTCTGATCATTAAAATGTATCAGTTTTGTTTTGGGAGCGTTCAAACTCACACACCATTTCTTGTCCCAGTTAACAAATGATTAAATATCATTTTCGAGAGCAGCTGTCAGCCTATCGAACTTATTATTTATAGAGTCGTCCTCGGCATAAATATCTAGTTGGGAACGGATGATATCTGGATGTCTCTTGACGAAGATAAGAAACGGCGTAGGTCCAAGGATATAACTCCTGGTAGAGTCTCGAATTTCTGATTTCATATTTATATGTATTTTTTTTTTTAATTTAGGACCCTTTCTAACATAGGCTACACACTAGTTTAATCAGGCTCTCGACCTATTTCCGTACGACTGGGTTCTGAGTCAGTTTTTTGTTGCTTTATTTTTAACGTCAATAAATGAGCAAAATAAAAAGAAACATTTTTATTACTTCACATATTGTGCGTTGCACCGCAACAAGATTTCGTACCAATTCGATTTAAGAAAGAACAAAAAGAATTAAAAATTTTCCTTCTTCTTTCAAATGCTGAAAAGTTCTCGGTCCAACATAATCTGACTAAATATCAGATTTTTTGCAGAAGACCATCTGCATCGTGCCGAGAACGTTTCTATCTATCTAACTCGCTAGCTAGCTCAGTCTGTTCATATCTATCTATCTATCTATCTATCTATCTATCTATCTATCTGTTCATATCTATCTATCTGTTCCTATCTATCTATCTATTTATCAGTCTGTTCATATCTATCTATCTATCTATCTATCTGTTCATATCTATCTGTTCATATCTATCTATCTATCTATTTATTTATCAGTCTGTTCATATCTATCTATCTATCTATCTACCTATCTATCTATCTGTTCATATCTGTCTATCTATCTGTTCATATCTATCTATCTGTTCCTATCTATCTATCTATTTATCAGTCTGTTCATATCTATCTATCTATCTATCTATCTGTTCATATCTATCTGTTCATATCTATCTATCTATCTATTTATTTATCAGTCTGTTCATATCTATCTATCTATCTATCTACCTATCTATCTATCTGTTCATATCTGTCTATCTATCTGTTCATATCTATCTATCTATCTATCTATTTATTTATCAGTCTGTTCATATCTATCTATCTATCTATCTATCTATCTATCTATCTATCTATCTGTTCATATCTGTCTATCTATCTGTTCATATCTATCTATCTATTTATTTATTTATCAGACTGTTCATATCTATCTATCTATCTATCTATCTATCTATCTATAGAATGCTTCTCTGTATCTATTTATTTAGACTGTTTCTTTCTATCTATCTATCTATTATAGATTGCTTATCTGTAACTATTTATTGTAGAATGTTTCTATCTATCTATCTATCTATCTATCTATCTTTCAAAACCTCACAACATGTGACATTTTTATTATATTAAAAATGAAATACTATAATACATTATTTCATGTTTAATATAATGAAACATTAAATCTTATTTTTTTTTTGTTTTTTAATTTTATTTTGGAGCTCTTCATAACATCGGTCACACACTAGCTTAACGATGCCCTCCTATGACTCCCGCTCTATTTCCCTACGACTAGTTTTTTGTGTCGTTCTTTTTTCTCTCTTATTTTTAACTACAATAAATGGACAACGCAAAAAACAAACATTTGTATTACTTCTCATATTATGTGTTGCATCGCAACAAGAATTTCAGCCAATCCGATTTAGGCAACACCAAAAAAAAAAAAAAAAAAAAAACCCCAAAAAAACAATAAACCCCCCACTTCTTCTACGTCTTCTTACGGACACATCACGTTGATACACCGGTCCCCCATACGATCGCCGAAGTTAAGCAACGTCTCTAGCATGATTTGTACCTATATAGGTGACCGCTTGTGAATACCAGCTGCTGTTAGCCTAGTTGTGTGGATGGTTTGGGGGAATTCATCCCCTCCTGCCTGATTTCATGATTTATGAAATTTTTATATATTTTTGGATTAAAAAACTAAAAAAAGGACGATTATGAACTAAGAATTTTTACATCGTAGGTTCCCTATAAATATGTGGTATTGTAGTTCTTGTAAGGTTAAATAAATGACCGATGAGTCCTTGTGATGAATGTGCTACTAATTCTAATAAATAAATGGGTCGGGAATCGAATTGACTACGTATTGGATACTCACTGTTGACCAGCCTCACCTTGCCTCCGTTTCGGCCCTGTGCCAGAGTTTCTGTAAGAATTGGAATAAATGAAAGCTGTGTGGGCCGTCTTGTGGATAATGGCGCGAAATTGCTAATCGGAGAGCCGTGTTCCAATTCCCGTTCCGTTCGTTATATTCACTTACCTGCAAATAAACTTAGAAAAGGTATGAATCCACCTCTTTTTCCTCCAGCTATGGGTTAATTAGTAAGACTTGTATACCTATTATTATACCCCCCTTGCCTAAAAAATTCTTATAATCTAAAAATATTTTCTGGCTTTAAATAGCCTGCAGAGGGCTGATAAACCTGTAGGAAACATACATAAATTCTTATATAAATCTATATTGAAAAGGTATCTAACTCAGGTAAAAGCAGAACTGAGTCAAATTACAACTGGTGCCCATAAGAAAGATATCATTTAATGTTCTTTTTTCATTATTATTATTATTATTATTATTATTATTATTATTATTATTGTACTATTATTATTTTCTTTTTAACTCTGAAAAAATTATATTTTTACTTTGGTGCTGAGTTGAGACTCAAACCCAAAATTAATACTCTTGTAAAGGTGTGCCCCTCTAATGCAAGATAGCTTGACAAAGACCATCCTTCTTCAGGCTGGTTTTGAATTCAGAAATTTCCTTCTCCTAAACTGGTTGCCACTTCAAGGCAAAATAGCACAGTCTGCCCTGCTATTTAATTCATAGCCGAGAAAGATATATTCATATCTTTCCCAAGGGCATTAATGAATGAAACAGTATCGATCGGAGATTGAACTCAACACACTGATTTCACTTTACACACTGAAAAGCATTGCTCTCTTTGTGTTTCCCCTATTATCTATACAGGCTTGTTGCCACATCACATTGAAACAGCAGTTCCTGTATGATCACCAAAGTTAAGCTATGTCAAGCCTGGTCAGTATATAGATGGGTGACTGCTTGAGAATACAAGGTGATGTGAGCTTAGATGCATCGGTGGTCTAAAGGATAATGGCTCGGAATTGTTAATTGCAGAGCCAAGTTCCAATTCCCATTGGGTTTGTTATATTCACTTATGAGCAAATAAACTTGTGAAAGGCATGAACCCACCTCTTCACCTCCAGCTATAAGTAAATTAGTAAGACTTGTATTTTTAAATTAGTAAGACTTGTATAACTAATCTATTATTATTTCCCACCAAAAAAAATTCTTATAATCAAAAAATATTTTCTGGCTTTAAATAACCTGCAAAGGACTGATAAGCCATAGGAGACAAACCATTCTTATCTATGAAAAATCATAAATTCTTATATAAATCTATATTGAAAAGGTATCTAACTCAGGTAAAAGCAGAACTGAGTCAAATTACTTCATTTAGAAAGCATTAAACATTTTTATTTCTATAAAAAAAAATCTTACACAATGAATAAGAAAACTATTTGCAATTATGCGTCGAAAAGAAAAGAAATTGGATAAAAGTGATAACATAAATGCTTAATGAAAGATTATGCACAATCTTTTAAGATTTCTGGTTTATTGTATTCCAACAGGAGCAGCATCAGGTTCGTTCTTTTCATAACTTGTTCATTCTGAAATGGCGATTTTGGCTTTTGTGTCTATTGAATTATAGCAAAGAAATCTTGCTCAACATCACCTCATTTCTTTATTTCATTTTCTGTGGAACTTATAATTAAGACAATTTGCACAGAATAAGGCTTACTCTGTCTTCTAAAAAAACATAAGATATATCAAAAGACTACAGTCAAGACGATTTGCAATGAACTATGTTCAGGAAAGATTGGTATCATGCCTTTCTCAAGGTCATCAACTCGGTAATGTTATTGGTTGGAACCAAAATTTGAACTCATTTCAGTTTTACCAACTGGGTTGAGAACAAAGATATCATTTATTATTATTATTATTATTATTATTATTATTATTATTATTATTATTATTATTATTATTATTATTATTATTATTATTATTATTATTATTATTATTATTATTATTATTATTATTATCGTCATATTTCGGGAGCACAGTGGAGTAATGGATAGCGCCTCGGATTGAAGAATCGGAGAGCCGAGTTCGAATTCCAGTCGAATCCATTACATTCACTGACGTGCTAATACCCTTGGGAATGGTATGAATCTTCTTCTTCTCCCCAGCTATGGGTAAATAGCAAGACAGATTGGGTTCTGTAACCTTGGATGGCAACTGGTCTACCGCAGAAAGAAGTGGCAACTTACTGCAGGAAAAAATCTACCTCGTCAGTCATGTATCGAAAGATACATGATCGCCTAAGCATGTATGGCGCATAACTGACTGACTATTATTTCTGTTTTGTTTTTTTTTTTATTTCAATGAGAGCCGCACCAGACTCGTTCTTTCAAAGCTTTTCATTCTGAGATGACGATTGTAATGGTCTTTTGTAATACATAACGGCATGGAATTATTAATCGGGGAGCCGAGTTCCAATTCCCATTAGATTCGCTATATTCGTTTACGCGCAAATACCCTTGTGTAAAGGTATGACTTCGCCTCTTCTTCTCTCCCCCAGCTATGGGTTAATTAGTAAGAATTGCTTGACTAAATTATTATTATTATCTTTTAAAAAAAAGTCTTAATATAGCCTAAATATATCTCCTGGCTTTAAATAAACTGCGACAGGTTGATAAGCCGGAGAAATCTAATCAAGCAATCTTTTTCTTCTATATGCCGGGTCCCTTCAGAACATGGGCGATATTATCTCTCATAAAATCCCTAGGCCTTGTGGCCTTTAGTTGTGTTTCACCACCCCGTTCCGCCAGCCTTTCACACGAGCTTGTCAGTTATGTTACCCGTCTGCCTTCTCATATCGCTCTGTCCAGTCAATATGTCCTGTGAGTGTCAAATTTTCCAAGCCGTCCTTCCTCATTATATTTCCGAGATATATTTCAGCTGTCTCTTCGTGATTCTGAGTTTAAGTGAACCTTTTTTTTTGTTTCCATTTTCCTTCAAGGCTTCAAAATAATTCATTTTTAATGCCATGTCCTTTACATAGAAAGATAAATATGAACAGACATAGATAGATAGATAGATAGATAGATAGATAGATAGATAGATAGATAGATAGATAGATAGATAATGAAGAGACATAGATAGATAGATAGATAGATAGATAGATAGATAGATAGATAGATAGATAGATATGAATATACTGGGATTCCCGGCTCGACCAAAAAGCAAAAGTACTTCCAAAACAGAATTTTGTTGTTTGACTCAGTTGAATTGTTCAACCTCCATTCAAAAGTATGAACACACACACACACACACATATATATATATATATATATATATATATATATATATATATATATATATATATATAATGTATGTGTGTATGTGTGTATGTGTGTGTGTGTGTGCATTATTTCAAACGTTATTATTGTAGACACTTTATATTTGAAATAGACGTCCCATTTCGCAACTACCCAGGCAGTCATTCTGCAACCGTTGTTCATATCTATCTATCTATCTATCTATCTATCTATCTATCTATCTATCTATGTTTGTTCATATGTAATCTAATCTAATCTATCTATCTATCTATCTATGTTTGTTCATATCTATCTAATCTAATCTATCTATCTATCTATCTATCTATATATCTATCTATGTTTGTTCATATCTATCTATCTATCTATCTATGTTTGTTCATATGTAATGTAATCTAATCTATCTATCTATCTATGTTTGTTCATATGTAATCTAATCTAATCTAATCTATCTATCTATCTATCTATGTTTGTTCATATCTATTTAATCTAATCTATCTATCAATGTTTGTTCATATCTAATCTAAGCTAATCTAATCTATCTATATATCTATCTGTGTCATTCTGAGTATAGGTGTGCTCATTGTTAGCCTTTTCTTTAAGACTTCAGTTCATCGAATTCTCAGCATCCTTCTGTAGAAATCATATTTCTGTTACCTCTAGTTTCCTCTTCATCTGTGGAGAGATTCTCCATCGATACAAGAGGATTGATATCACATAGCAATTTGGCAATCTTTTCTTTGTTTCTATCTCATTCGGACGATTTTTTCCGACAGGTTTTGAGTGAAGTGTAACGGTTTTGGTCGTAAATTTCCAATGTAAACGAATGAGTAAGACTGGCTTTGGTTCTGGTCGACCGTTGAATTGACAACAATCAGCGCTGCGTTCGCATTTGAATGGAAGACTTGGTTTTGGATGCGTTTGCATCGGTTTTGCATGGCCATAAATATGTGGCTGGATCAATAATTGATAAACACAATGAGATTAGGTTTTGATATGAATGATACAAAATTAGCGCTCGCTCTTGCCTCGGAGATCAATAACCAAAGATAGGCACAGTGATCATTGATAGGCGCCTCGTTAGAGCGATTGATAAAAGCATGCCATGATGAGACAGAGGGGGGGGAAGAATGGAATCTTTTCGAACGGGAAGAGAATGGCGGAGAGATTTTAGCACAATGACAGAATCAGCATTGAGATAGATACAGGCTGATATATATATATATATATATAAACACAGATACATAAATATGAACAGCCAGGGATAGATAGATAGATATGAACAGATAGATACGTACATACATACATATGAACAGACAGGAATAGATAGATTCATACATACATACATATCTACATTCATACATATGAATAGACACACATATATATATATATATATATATATATATATATATATATATATATATATATATATATATATATATATATATATATATATATATATATATATATATATATATATATATCAAGGGGCACGGATAGATAAATATGAATAGATAGGAAAAGACTGCGATAGATAGATATGAACAGACAGGAATAGATAGATTCATACATATGAATAGACACACAAACATATATATATATATTAACGACATTTTTATGTTTAACGTTCATTTTATAGATACAAGTATTTAAGTAAATGCTCTGTTTGTAATAAACAGTATTAAATAACATTTACCGGCCTGAATGTCCGAGAAATTTTCATAGAAAATATTCGTCCTTTGACAAGATTCGAACCTGCATCCTATACTGAACCGTCATTTACGCTAACGTGCCTTAACCGACTCGGCCACAAAGGAGCGCTCGGTAGGCAAGGTCGAATTTACTGCTTATAAACTTCAATCTTCCATGAATCTCGTACATTTCTAGGACATTCAGGCCGGTAAATGTTATTTAATACTGTTTATTATAAACAGAGCATTTACTTAAATACTTGTATCTATAAAAAGAACGTTAAACATAAAAATGTCTTTAATAAATAAATTGTCGGACTTTGTCCATTTCTTAATATATATATATATATATATATATATATATCAAGGGACAGGGATAGATAGATAGATAGATAGATAGATAGATAGATAGATAGATAGATAGATAGATAGATAGATATGAATAGACTGAGATAGATAGGGAAAGACTGCGACAGTAGATAGATAGATAGATAGATAGATAGATAGATAGATAGATAGATAGATAGATTCGAAGGTGATGCTGAAAAAAACCTAGAAGGGTTTAAAAATCTGTTTAGATTCCAAATCTAATTTTGCATAGTAAGTGAAAGAAAATAGATTTCAAAAGCCACTCATTTTTACATGTGCTTTTTTTTCTCCCTACTAGATTACACCCAGTAAGAGAACCAATCGAGTTAGAGGCTTACAATCAATTCTTACGGTTAATGAATGAGCTGGGTGATGTGCATGGGGGTGACGGTAGTCGGTGGTGAAGATTATGTGGTTAAGGAAGGCAGATAACGAATGACCCTAGATTTGAAGAAGTTAAGACCGTGGCGTCCGTAGAATAACACACATGGGGTTTTGTCCCACAAAGTAGCATGTAAATATTTATGGAAAGGGAACGGGAAGCTACATTACAGCAGTGGGAAAGTGACTGAAGTTGAGATGCCGGGTCAGGACCAATAACATTGCAGATTATTTTTCGTATTTTATCAAGAATCTCTAAATATATAGCAGAAGCACCAGACCCATTGTGGCAGAAATATTCATGGCGTGGATTAATGGTAGACTTATAAATGTGTAAGATAGATTCTGACGAAAAAAATTGTGTAGCATGACATGGTGAGCCTAGTAGCAGACTTAGCAATTGATTTAATATAATTGTTCTACTTCATGTCAGTTGCAAACGTTAGCTAGAGAAAGCAGAACGAGTTACCAGGTAAGCATCAGCCATATTCATTGAAGGTACAGAAGGCTTTCTAAGACTATAAAAAGAAAGAAAGCCGATTCATTTTGGATGCGTTAGAATCAACAAGCCATTTCTTGCCCCAGTTAACAACAGATTAAGATTCAATTTTTAAATCAGCTGCCAATTTGATCTTAATGAACCTATCAGACTTACCATTAAGACATGAGTAAATAATTGTGTCACCAGCATAGATATCGAGTCTAGAACTGATGACATCAGAAAGGACGTCGATAAAAATTAGGGACAAAGTAGGTACAAGCATAGAATCCTGAGGAACACTCGCATTAATGTATAAAGATCTAGAGGAGTCGCCGTTCAAGATAACTTTCATTTCGCGATTTGATAAGAAAAATTGAATCAATACAAAAATTCGTCTGGGAATACTATAGCCTTTCAAGTTGCAAAGAAGATTAGTATGCCAAACACTATCAAAGCAAATAATTTTTTGAAGCAGCAAATAATTTTTTGTAGAATTGAAATAGAACAGAAGCAATTTTTTTATGAGTATCACAGCGATACCATCAAATTCGCATGCTTTGTGGGGAATCAAGTTTATAGATGTAACGAAAAACTATGAACGGAATTATATGCATATCACAGAGTAGAGACTCATTTTTAAGTGGAAAGTCAAGCAAAGGTACTTCAAATGAGTCAAGAGTAAAATTGGAAGAGAATTTACGAGCAAAACATTCTGCTTTATCAGTAGATGTTAAAATGTCAAATTTTTTTTTTAAGCATTACGCCCCGAGCAAGGCGTGAAGCCACTAGGATGCAGGGGGTTGCAGAAGATTTGGAGCGAGATCAGATAGGAGTGATAGAAGAAAGGATGAGGTGAAAGGTAGTGGATAGATCAAGGTAACTGTCGACTGACATTACATTTGAATAGTTGGAGATTATAGCTCTTAGGGAAACAGTAATTGGGAAGGGTGTTCCACAGGCGAGAGGTGCGATGTATGAAGCTATTGGAGTAGAAGAGACGGCTACATTTAAAAGTTTCTACAGTGTAAGGGTGAGAGCGGGATGCCAGCCACGTAGGGCGCTTGAATTCACGGAGTCTGGGAACCAGTGAAAGCAGCTCATCGGAGCAATTACCATGAAATTATTTGTAGAAAAGACAGAGAGAGGCGACGGCGCGTTTGTGAGAGAGTGACTGTAGACGAGATGCCAGATCAGGGCCAATTATATTACATATCCGTCTCTGGATCTTGTCAAGAACTCCGAGGTAAACAGAAGGTGCCCCAGACCATATATGGCAGCAATACTCCATGCAAGGGCGAATGGTTGATTTGTATATTTGAAGTATCGATTCCGGGGAGAACAATTTCATGGCGCGGCACCAACTTTCCTCGCGGTGGAATTAAATTAAAGTCTGGAACCACAGAAGAGGATTTCCAACAAGAAGGAAAGCAAGAAGCGGCAATGCATTTATTGTAGAATTTAAAGAAAACAGGAGCGAATTCAGGGGCGTATCTTTTTAGGACTATTGTAGGGACAACATCAAGTCCTCATATTTTATAGGGATCTAGTTTAAACATGAGAACAGAAACTATGGGCGGAGTTATATGAATATCACACAGTAGAGACTCGGTTATAAGAGATTCCAGATGAGTCAATGGAATTCTAATGGTTTGAATGTTGCGTTTCATACCAAACAAATCTGAGTAAATGTCTCTCAGTGCAAACATTTGTAAATAAACTATTTTCTTTTTAGCCTACAATAAATGTGTCAGTGTCATAGAAACTTGATTGTCTCTAGATTATATTTACAGACAAGATATTTTATTTAGGCTATCATGACTGACGAGGCAGATTTTTTTTCCTGCAGTAGTTTGCCATTTCTTTCTGCGGCAGAAGAGTTGCCATCCAAGGCTATAGAACCCGGTCTGGAGAAGAAGAAGAGGATTCATATCTTTTCCAGGGGTAAGTGAATCTAATCAACTGGAATTCGAACTCGGTTCTCCGATTCCTCAATCCGAGCCGCTATCCACCATCCCTCCTCTTCAGTCAGTTGTGTGTCATGCGTTATACACGCTTCGGCGATCATGTATCTTTCGATCTTCTGACTGATTTTTTTCCCGCAGTAGGTTGCCATTTCTTTCTGCCATCCAAGTCTATAGAACCCGGTCTGTCCTGCTATTTACCCATAGTTGGAGTGTATTAGCACGTAAGTGAATATGGGTCCGACTAATCAACTGGAATTCGAACTCGGCTCTCCGATTCCTCAATCCGAGTCGCTATCCATCACTCCACCGTGCCTTCAAGTTAGGTGTTACGTACATAACTAAAATATTTTATCCTGGAATGAATGCAGGTGGCATAAAGAATTACTAGTCATGTTGAAATCCTGTGTATACCAGAAAGAAACATTATTCTGGTAAGAATGAAGCGATTGGCTAAAGAGGCAACACTAATTGGCAAACAATCCTGCCATTTCCTCCCCCACTCTCAGCTACTCTAGACAAAAAACAATTTTGCTTCAACTCACATCCCCCCTTCTTTCTGTATATTTGCAACAAGATCTCATCATTTTGCAGCTGAATTGGATAAATGTAACCGTAAGTTCTATGCTAACTGTTTCTTCTCTCGCACTTCTCGCCTGTGGATCTCTCTTCCGACTCTATGCTGTCTAGCCAATTTTGATCTTCAAAAATTTAAATGCAATATCAATCCTTATCCACTGTCTTCCTGATTACTCTTCTAATGTTCTCCCTCCTGTTTCTCTTTTTTCTTATTCTTTTCACATCTGGAGTGTTTTTTATTATTATTTTAGAAAGGGGTCCTGTTTGTAATATAAATACAGTGTCAAATCTATCCTTGGTTATTTTTAATGAGTTATCTTTACCTTGTTTTTATTTACAGAGAGGTAATACTCGGTATTACGATAAGGCCCAATCTGATTAAGACCCGCTTGTGTCATAATGGCTTTACTCTCTTGAATGGGATAATTGATTTAAAAAACATCCATGCATTATTTAATCTATATAAATGCTAATGTCAGTGTGTCATTTTGTTACACTTTTTCAATTAAAGGGACGCAACTCCCCAACTTTAAATAGCTCATGTTACAGAAATTTTGGATTCCCAACTTTTCATTACTCCAATTGTTTCGGCGATTTTTTTACCGTGATTTTTTGGCGACGAATTTTTTGTACGATAACAATTTTTGGAAATAAATTTGGGAATAATCGAAATTAATTGCGAAATCCGGAAATAAAAATAAATGTTTGTACAGAAAGTAAGGACCTATGTACATCAAATTGTCTTTAAATTAAGTGGCAGCAGAAAAATCATCGCTGATTTTTTAAAAGGTAAACTTAAATATAATTGCAGTACTTAAATGCAGCGATTAATTTTTACTTCTGTAGTTTAATGTTGCCTATCGCATACGGGGGCAATATGCCCTGCAAAAAGAAATCTCCGCCAACAGAGGATCAGATGGCAATGAAAAGAGCCAAGGCTGCAGCGAGGAAAAGAAAATTCAGTGCAAATGAAAACCCAGATCAAACAGCAGCCAGGGGTGTTTCTAATACTGAAAATATGCAAAGACTTAAGGCGTCTCAAACTCCTGAACAAGTCGAAGGCCCAATCAGAAGCCCTCTGCAAGAACTAGCTTAAGTGCTGCTGCTGCTGCTGCTGCTGCTGCTGCTTTTAAGCTAGTAAAAATATGGAAAATGTTTTGTGACTATTTTTTTTATTAGAATTCATTAGATCTCCTTCAACCCACGATATTATTCAGAAACGAAAAATATTCTTTTTTTTTATTATTATTTTAGAAAGGGGTCCTGTTTGTAATATAAATACAGTGTCAAATCTATCCTTGGTTATTTTTAATGAGTTATCTTTACCTTGCTTTTATTTACAGGGAAGTAATACTCGGTATGACGATAAACTACATCCGGCAGCAAGGCTTCTGATCAGTAGATTGATTCGTTTTCTACGTCATATCCACCTGTCGCAAATTATTTAAAGCCAGAAAATATTTTTAGATTGTAAGAATTGTAAGACAATAATGATTTAGTGATACAAGAAAATGGGCACAAAAAGCACGCATTAATTTGGACATATAAAAAGGAAGTGGGGTCTGTAAAATTTGGCACTCACAGAAAGGTAAAAGAAACAGGGGGAGTCATCAGGACACCTACCTGACGGGTTAGTGTCAATGGATGGCAAAAAAAGAGTGTGGCAAATCAAAACTTATGAAAGGTTACAAAGGATAAGAAGCGTAGGATATCTATGATGGCCCATTTCCTGAAGGGACACAGCACAAAGAAGAAGAAGAAGAAGAAGAAGAAGAAGAAGAAGAAGAAGAAGAATAGGACGAAGAAGAAGAGAGAGAGAAGATGATGATGAAGAAGGAAAAGAAAAAGCAGAAGACGACGAATAATAATAACACGACGAAGAAGACGAATAGGAAGAAGAAGAGGGAAAAGATTATGAAGAAGTGAAGAAGATGAAGAGGAAGGAAGAAGAATATGAAGAAGAAAAAGAGTAAAAAGATGACGAAGGAGAAAAAGAGGGAGAAGAAAATGAAGAAGAAGATGATGAAGAAGAAGAAGAGGAAAAAGAAGAAGAGGGAGAAGAAGATTAAAAAGAAGATGATAAAGAAAAATAAGAAGAAGAAGAAAAAAAAGAAGAGAAGTGAAAGATGATGATGATGATGATGATGATGATGATGATGATGATGATGATGATGATGAAGAAGAAATCAATCTTGATTTAATTTAAATGTTGAACAATGCCACACCCCTTCGTGACGTAGGCGATCATGACTCGCTAAAGAGGCCTTTTATTTATTATCTCTGAATTATTTTTTGGGGAAAGATAGTGGAGTGGTTTCACGTTACCTTCTCATCGTTCAGCAATAGGGAGTTTTCCTTCTCTAAGACTTGTTTCAATCCAAGGCTACAGAGCCCAGTTTACACTGCCTTTTAAATTTTTAATCCATACCTGTAGAAGAAGAGGTCGATCCGAGCCTTTCCCAGGGGCATTTGTGCAAAAATGAAAAGCAGAAGGCAAGGCTGGAATCTGAAGACGGCTCCCTGATATAATTTTGAGCACTGATATCCACTACGCTGCCAGCACGTTCACTACCGGCCAGAAGAGGTGATAGTCTTTTTCTACGCATAGCAATAAAACGTAGCTTTTTAAGAAACATTGTTCCAAACCTTGACAAAGCCACAGCAGCTGGTCTAATGTAATCAAAAGATGGTTTGTTTCCTTGATGACCAATACAACTGATACAGCTGTTAGATAATGTTTTATACGACTTTCTAAACAGTTTCTATGAATCAGTACTAAAGTATTTTCTTGTGTATAATACTTGAGTATAATACGACGGTCACGTTTTCGAAGCTAAAAACTGGGAATAAATTACATCCTGGAGCATAATACGACCGTCATGTTTTCAAATCTAAAACGGGGAATAAATTACATCCTTCAGTATAATACGACCTCCTGTTTCGGAATCTAAACACATGCAATAAATTACATCCTTGAGTATAATACGACCCCATGTTTCCGAATCTAAAAAATGGGAATAAATTACACCCTTGAGCATAATACGACCTCATCTTCCCGAAACTAAAAACAGGGAATAAATTACATACTTGAGCAAAATACGACCCCGTGTTTCCTAAGCTAAAAACTGGGAATAAATTACATCCTTGAGTATAATACGACCCCATGTTTCCGAATCTCAAAAAGGGGAATAAATTAAATCCTTGAGCATAATACGACCGTCATTTTTCCGAATCAAAAAACGGGCAATAAATTACATCCTTGAGTATAATACAATTTCGTGTTTCGGAATCTAAACACGTGCAATAGATTAAATCCTTGAGCATAATACTATCCCGTGTTTCCGAAGCCAAAACCGGAATAAATTACATCCAATATTTAAGAATATAAATGAACCGGATATTTAGCCATTGCATGTTTCTTCTAACTTCCGTTTCAAAACTTATTTTTGAATTTTGGGGGAAAGGGGCTAACTAGATATACCCAGTAACAAATTTTAACATGTTAATTAATCTATCATACTTTTCTGTTTGATATGACTTCATTTCTATATATTAATAAACTATGAAGATTAAAAAAAAATATTGTTTTTCATTGAACAAATATTGCCGACATATCAAATAACTTTTGTATACAATTGTTATAAACCCTTTTCTGTTTTAACATGTACTGTTCTGTATGGGCGAGTGGTTATGGCGTTCGCTTTCCGACCATGGATTCGAATCTCACCATGGTTGATTTGTCAGGAAGGTAACTTCTTCATGTTATCGGTCTGGGGGAGACGATCCGAGCGTACCGAAGACCACACCACACGATGACCAAACTATAGGACGACCCAAGCTTTGTGAGTGAAATTAAGTAGACTAAACTAACTGAGAGTCGTTGATGTAGCTATCATGAAGTCACAAGTCATCGTGACCGAGGGTTTGAGCGTGGTGGTTTTGTTCAGGATGTTGATACTATGCTCTCCCCCAGAAACTGTAACTAAGGTCTGCTCAGCATACTTGCATTATAAACTACAGGTGGGCTCTTTGGCTGGCTCTGTGGTTGGCTCTATGGGTGCCTGTGGTTGGCTCTGTGGGTGGCTCTGTGGGTGACTCTATGGGTGGCTCTGTAGTTGGCTCTGTGGTTGGCTCTATGGGTGGCTGTGGTTGGCTCTGTGGGTGGCTCTATGGGTGGCTCTGTGGTTGACTATGGTTGGCTCTGTGGGTAGCTCTGTGAGTGGCTCTGTCGTTGGATCTGTGGGTGTCTCTGTGGATGGCTCTGTCGTTGGCTCTGTGAATGTTGAACAAACTCAAATGTGTCTGCAACAAGGATCAATGACGATTGCCGTCTGACGATTGCGTCTACCATGAAACAGCCTGTCGCCTCTGAGTGTTGACTTCAATGTTCACTTATATATA
The DNA here is from genome assembly GCA_963932145.1 of Acanthosepion lycidas. NCBI lineage: Eukaryota > Metazoa > Mollusca > Cephalopoda > Sepiida > Sepiidae > Acanthosepion > Acanthosepion lycidas. The sequence continues at coordinate 38,923,927 of OZ010599.1, forward strand.
TATATTAGCAATAACATTATTATTATTATTATTATTATTATTGTTGTTGTTGTTGTTGTTGTTGTTGTTATTATTATTATTATTATTATTATTTGTTGATGAACTGTTTACTCCTACATCCAGTGTCAAATATATATGTGTGTGTCTATGCATTTATGTTTCTATGCGTGTACCTCTGATTGATGGTTGCTCCTTGCTGTGGTGGAGGGGCTTCTGTGGTCCAATGACACTGGAAACGATGAAATCGCGAGTTCTAAACTCCTGGTAGGGCCACCCTCTACGGCAAGGTTGAAGATGAGTACCCAGACTAATCCCGACCAACTCCAACGACCCTAACAGTGGAGCAAACCGATGATGATTGCAACATATCTCAACGGTTGAACCAGCGGATGAAGTGGGCTACGCGTGACAGACATGTTACAGAAGGCGCCACTCGAAATTATATCAGCGTCAGCGGCAGTCCCTTGCAGTTTCAGAGCTGGATTCTGCATGTATCATTCCATATGTGCCGCAGAGGAAGGTCATGAAACTAAGTGTGTGGCAAGTTGAGGTCGACCTTAAACAAATTCACGCCATCGGCACTTTCTTCTACTCCGATTTTCTTTCAACCCCAACCAACTCTTGAAAAGCAAAAAAGCCATAGGGAATGGATGACGGGAGCAGGTTTTGGTGAAACTGGGAGCTTCTAAATATGGACCTGCACGTCTGCAGCGGTGGAATTATCATCATCATCATCATCATCATAAAGGAAGTGATCAGCAAAGAAGAAATTAAATTCTTGGATACGAGATAAAGCCGCCAACGATGACGATATGTGTGTGTGTGTGTGTGTGTGTGTGTGAATTTTTTATATATCAAGAACAACTTTAGGGGAATGAAGCATGACAAAATGGAAAAAGATTTTGCGTGATACGTTTCGTTCGTTAGGACTTCATCAGACTAAGTTTATGTTTACGTTGATGTGATTACAGATGTGCATGAATGCGAGACACGGGGAGTTTTAATTTTTCTTAATTTTAGGTAATATAGTCTAACCAATTTTATTTAAATTCTTTTTTTCCTTTTTTTTTTTTTTTTTTTGCTTATGTTTCAATCACTTTTGTTATTAAATGTCCCACATTGTGATAATAGAAGATCTGCCAAGAAAGATGAAATGTTGTAAGAACCTGGATGCAAATTTACTCTCGATGATCTAGCACTTTGTAAACATTTTCAATTTAATAAATTATTTATTCTTTTAATTAGAACAGCGTTTTTTTTTTCAATCTAAATTATGGCTAGTCTTGTTATAGTGAGCAACTAATGAATTTAATGTGTTGTTTTGTGTGTTCATATAATCATTTATTTAAATTCCTTGAGGTCTCTCCAATGCATTCCTTGTGGCAATTGTTACAGATAATGGAGTAAATTCCTCCTTAATGAACATAAATTTAGTTCAATGTCCTAATGGACGAAACACATCACACAAAACCTTATTCCACCATTATAATTTGATTTAAGTATATATGATTTCATGCCTTTGTGTTTCAAACAGACAAACTGGGATGAAAATCCCATTTGGGACATCATCATTCTCAGCAAAAATAGTTGGGAATTTTCCTCTTATCAGGCTGCAAGAAATACTGAAAATTAAAACAAATTATTAACAAGTAAACATTTACAGCTAACCCTTTTATTCCAACCATCCCAATTATTTGAAACTCAAGTTGACCTAAATTACAATTCAACTATAGATTTTTACGAAGGTTAGCTTAGTTTGGGATTGAACTGCAATAGTGCAGAAATAAATTATCTTGCAGTTAGAGTGTTTTTGAAGAAACTAGAGTCTGTGACAAACTGATCAGGGTGTCAGCTTTCCCAATGGTAAGTGGTGCCCTGATGGAATGGGCTTCCTATATCAAATAAAAATGCAATAAGGAAACAAATACAGACAATTGTTTTAGTAATAAAAAGGAACAAGAACTTTATAAAGTCTTCTGCACACCATTGCTTACTTATGTCCAATATTAGAAGACATTTTCAAAGCTAAACATCATACTCTCTGAGGCAAATTTGGAATCATACATGTTGCTATCCATTAAAAAGGAATTGCTAGATGAATTGGATGTAGAAGCAATTATTGGCATATTCATACAATTGTCTAGTAAATGATTGCTCTTAATTTAGTGAATTGCATGCAGTGCTATATTGTACTTTTCAGCTATCTGTTAATGTGTAATTTGTGCAGTAAACTATTTAAAAATACCAACCAATTAAAATTAAATAAAAATAAAAATATTAAATTATAACATTGTATCTATATTTGGTATCTACTGCCAGTAATATATACACATGTACACTGTAATTAGGAAGAAATACACATTTTTTTCCACAAAAATTTTAATCATACCCTTTTTTCCATATGTATTTTTTGAAAATTTTATTTATTCACTATGAAAATTAAATGATAGCATTGTAGTTAGGTCCCTATATCCCTTGGCAACCAATATTTTTAGACTGTATATCATTTTCAGTCATTTTATGACTGTTTGTATATCATTTTCAATTGCATAATTTAAACTTATTGTCGAGTTAAAAACAAATGACTGATCTTATTATTACTGTATGCAATTCTCTATTGTGCTCTTGAACAATCTGATAATCTGTAAATTGTACTGGAAACTAGTGAAAAATATCAATCAATCACCAAAAATTAAAAAAATAAACAAATAAATTCAATTATAACATTTACTATTAGTAAGTAATATATATAGTACTTCTACAGTGTAATTACTAATAAATACATATGTTTTTACACAAAAAATCCAATTGTACCCTTTTCTTTATAAGTATTTTTTTGAAAATGTTATTTATTCATTATGAAAATTAAATAACAGTAATGTAGTTGCAGATAGGTCTTTCTTTGTCCCCTGGCAACCAATATTTTCAGACCCAGTCCACCAGTGGCAGCAATGGATACACTGAACTCAGATCCAGGAGCCAAAATAGGCCAGGAAATTTCCTGGGGTCAAAAAAATGTGTTCATATATAAATCACTCTGTTATGTCCCATGAGTGATACATGCATAGGTGATCATGTATCTTTCAATATATGACTGACAAGGCAGATTTTTTCCCCGCAGTAGGTTGTCATTTTTTTTCTGTGGTTGACCAGTTGCCATCCAAAGCTATAGAACTCGGTCTCTCCTGCTATTTACCCATAGCTGGAGGTTAGAAGAAGAGGATTCATATCTTTCCCAAGGGTATTAGCATGTAAGTGAATGTAATGAATTTGACTGGAATTTGAACTCGGCTCTTCAATTCCTCAATCCGAGCTTCTATCCATTACTCTACCATAGCATCCTAATTTCATGTGAACCCTACAGCATCTAGCTTAAAACTGGGGGTGGGGGGCATAATAAGGATGATTCACAGAAGAGGGAAAAGGAAAACAAAAGATATGTACTTTTTGATGGAATTTGTCTCAGAGTAACTGCTTCCAGTAATTTGTAAGAAACAGCTTGTTAACCATCACATTCCATGAGTCTATAAGTAACTAAAAGTGGATAGGGATGAAAAGTTAATTCAGTGTTTATCTTGCTAATTTTCAACTTTCTGAAAAATAATCGTTAAATGAATCAGATGCAGAAGATTCGAACAATCATCTAGCAAGTACAAACGATTGATCTTGATATAGCGAGCTGCATGCAATGCTCTATTGTGCTTTTGAACTATAAGAAATAGTTGTATGTATGTACATATGTGTACAAGTATACAAAAAAAGGACGTGTATATGCATGTGCGTGCATATGCACTGATATATATGAGCAGACATGTATATATATACATGTATGTATATATATACATGTATGTATAAATATACAAAAAACATGTATGTACAAGTATACAATAAAAAAAGAAAGAAAAGAGCTGTACCCCTTGATAAAATTTGTCTCAAAGGAACTGCTTCTAGTATCTTGTAAGAATAGCTTGTTAACCATCACTCTCCCTGTTTCTATAACGAAGTAAAAGTGCATAGGAATGAAAATTCAGTGTTTATCTTGCTAATTTTCAACTTTCTGAATTTCTTATTTATTTACTGAAGGTCTGTGCCACCCCAGCGTCTTATCATTCTAATTATAACCAATGAAAATCCTTCAACTTTCAGAACCCCGGGCCTAATCTTATGGGGGTGTTCACTTCCTGTTTGCCAGATCTCTGAGAAAATGAACTTATAGTTCAGTTGAAAATAAATCTGTTCTACATCACTGCTCTGGTTAATGTAGCATGAATTGTGTCTTAGCTGAGTGCATACCCTTACCCAGTCAGTGTTCTCCCAAGAAGGTAACAGTGTGGGTAAGGAAACAACAACCCAGTCAGCACTAGAGATAGGGGTGTTGGTGGGGGTCGCCAAATAGAGGAAAAGAGATGCCATGTGATCACTGTTAAATAACTTATGCTCAAAATGCAGACAGAGGCAGAGGAAAAATTTTGAGGCAGGTGTCATTCAGCCATGTTAAAATGTTCGTAAAGCAAGAAGGATTCCAAATCATTGGGAAAAATAAATATTGACTCATATTAAGAAGAGGCTCTTAGAATCTGTAACGTGAGAAATTCCTTCTTTTCATGTTCATAAACTGGTGGAGATAGCTTAGGAAGAGTTCATAACCAGACGTGCCTTTCTTTAAGTCTCAAGAAACTCATATGAGAACTCGTTAGTTTAAAAATGCCTCCATTGAATAGTATTATGTTGGTGCAAAAATAATGACTTAATAATGTCGTTTTTTGACGTTAAAAAATACGTCAAAAAACGACATTATTACGTCATTATTTTTGCACCAACCTATTAAAAGCAAAGATGTTTAGCCAGAAAATATTTTTAGCCAGGAATAAAAAATTTTTTTTAGTTCAGAAAGTGATATTTTATCCTGGATCATAGGGGATTTTATTCATTTATTCTGAAAAGCAATGTTAATATGAATTTCTTTAAAAATGATATGTTACTTATTTTCTTTATGACTCTTAAATGCACAGGTTGTAGATATAATTCACACTGTATAAAAAATAAAGGGCATATGCTCAAAAGCATGTATCCAACAAAATGTACTATTAAAAGACTCACTAATGGGCTATCCAATAAAATATAATGTTTAAAGTCTCTCAAAAGCATTATCCATTAAAATATGATGTTTAAAGTCTTTCAAAATCATTATCCACTAAAATACAATGTTTAAAGATATTCAAATGCATTATCCCTTAAAATATGTTTAAATACTCTCAAAAGCATTATCCATAAATATAATGTTTAAAGTCTTTGAAATGAATTATCCACTAAAATATAATGTTTAAAGTCTCTCAAATGGTTTATCCACTAAGATATGTTTAAATACTCTCAAAAACATTATCCATTAAAATATAATGTTTAAAGTCTTTGAAATTAATTATCCACTAAAATATGTTTAAATACTCCCCAAAAACATTATCAATTAAAATATGTTTAAAATCTTTGAAATGAATTATCCACTAAAATATGTTTAAATACTCTCAAAAGCATTATCCATTAAAATATAATGTTTAAAGTCTTTGAAATTAATTATCCACTAAAATATGTTTAAATACTCTCAAAAACATTATCTATTAAAATATAATGTTTAAAGTCTTTGAAATTAATTATCCATTAAAATATGTTTAAATACTCTCAAAAACATTGTCAATTAAAATATAATGTTTAAAATCTTTAAAATGAATTATCCACTAAAATATGCTTAAATACTCTCAAAAGCATTATCCATTAAAATATAATGTTTAAAGTCTTTGAAATGAATTATCCACTCATATATGTTTGAATTCTCTCAAAAGCATTATCCATTTAAATATAATGTTTAAAGGCTCTCAAAGGCATTATCCACTAAAATATAACATTTAAAGTCTCCCAAATTCATTATCAACTAAAATATTATGCTTGAATCTTTCAAATTCAATATCTGCTAAAATATAATTGGCCACTACAATGTAGCGTCTGAAGTCTCTTCAGTACCCTATCCAATGAAATATAATGTTTTAAATAATAAGAAATATTAAAAATAAAATCCATGAATTACTTGGAAATTATTTATATGAATATAATGACAATTTTTGTCGTAATTTTTTTAGGTGAGGAATTATTATTGTATGAACTGCTATCAAACTAGCAGTCTCACCTTGGGAGTTGTATTTATAATGCAGTGACATACGTACCATTTGTGCCATGCAGGGGAGTTGTAGATTTTGCGGCTGGTCTAAACAACATTCAAAAACAAGACAACAGCTACAAAATATAAAATAAGTTTACAATTATGGCTGCTTATTTAGTTTCAACTGCAGACAAAAAGAAAAAAAGTGCAACAACCTCAGATATTTTCTTCCAAAGAATTCTTGCTTTGTGGAACAGAATCCCAACAGGATGCTTTCTTGAACACTACAATCCTAACCTATTTAACTCTAGGATTAACTGTTATCGTCTCTTTTTAATCATTCTATCCCTAGCAAGGCAATAAAGTCATTAGGACGCAACAAGTTACCGAGCGTTAAAGAATTTAAGAAAAAGGACAATAAAAGAATATGTATTAAAAAGACAGAAGATAATTAAACATTGCATATAAATGTTTGAAGATCAAAGTTGACTGGAAAACAAGAGGCCTAAAGACACTTGGAAAATTGGGACATATATTAGAATAATCTAGAATATTATCTGGGAACAAACTGCCTACATATCATTAGGTAATAATAATAATAATAATAATAATAATAATAATAATAATAATAATAATATGTAAACCGGATATAAGAGAGTTGTCGGGACCAGAGAAGAAGTATCTTATATCCGGGTTTCTCTTATATCCGGGTTTGGTCTAACACAGGCTCTGATTTGGGACCAGATAAAATCTCTTATATCCGAGTTTCTCTTATATCCGGGTCTCTTATATCCGGGTTAGGCTGTATAATAATTTGCTAGAGACCTGAAGAAGTGGTGAAAGGTGAAGGTGACAATCATACTAGTCACTATCAGAGAATGGGAGCGGTGCCTAAGAAAAAGATGAGATTATGGAAATCTGAGGTTTGGAACAATCTAGAGGACTGGGCGATACTGAAAATATTCAAAAACAAGACAACATCCACAAAATACTAAATAAGTTTACAATTATGGCTACTTATTTAGTTTCCACTGCAGACAAAAAGAAAATTGAAAAAAAAAAAAAAAAAGTGCAACGACCTCGGATAGTTTCTTCCAAAGAATTCTTGCTTTGTGGAATAGAATCCCAAAAGGATGCTTTCTTGAACACTACAATCCTAACCTATTTAACTCTAGGGTTAACTGTTATCGTCTCTTTTTTTAATCATTTCATCCCAAGCAAGGCAATAAAGTCATTAAGATGCAAGAAGTTTTCGAGTGTTAAAGAAAAAAAAAACTACTATTAAAGAGAAAAAACAATAAAAGAATAGGTATTAAAAAGAATTAAGAATTGGCATTGCATTTAAATTTTTGAAGATCAAAGTTGACTGGAAAACAAGAAGACTAAAGAGACTTCATGATTAATTTTGAAAATTGGAAAATATATTAGAATAATCTAGAATTATGGGAACAAACCGCCTACATATCTAAAAAAAACATATCTTACAATTTAAAAAATATTTTCTGGCTTCCCACAATGGGTTGATAAGTCATAAAAAACAAATCCATCAATCAGTCATTTGAAGAATTTTGGGGTTTATTTGCTCTGTTTATTGATACAATTCTTTTTTTTTTTTTTTTTAATCATTTCATCCCAAGAAAGACAATAAAGCCACTAAGACGCAAAACATTAACGGGTATGAAAGAATATGAGAAAAAGAAAATATTGTTAAGGAATAAGAGCAATAAAAGGAGAGTAATTACTAAGACAAAAGACAACGATTGACATTGCATTTAAAATTTTGAAGATCAAAGTTAACTCAAATGCTACTCCCACTCCTCCTCCTCCTACTACTACTTATAATAGATGTCCTGAGGATACATTACGTATGTCTCTCATGACTTCTGATATTAACTGATAGGAGTGTCAAGATGAACATGAACTGTCTGGGCAAATTCATATGGGCTACAGTAAATATCCCATTTAGTGCAACTGATTTGCTTGTCAGTTTCTTGATATTAACTACTTGGGTGTGTCTTCTTAAGACTGATGCATCTCTGCTCATAAGTGGAAATAGTGCATCTCCATCAGGAGCATGTATCAAGAGGTTTTAAAAAAAACAGAAGATAACGATCAACATTGCATTTAAATTTTTAAAGATCAAAGTTGAATGGGAAGCAAGAAGCCGGAAGAGTTTTTCGAGAAGTGCAATAGAAGAAACTACTAACATAGAACTTACGGTTACATCTAGCACTTTCAGCTGTAAAATGATAAAACCTTGTTGCCAATTTAGTATTGTGCTTAAATTCCTAAAGACCTAGGTACCATAAAAGAAAGTTCATCTGAACAATTACCATGAAAGTATTTATAGAAAAAAACAAAGGGAAGCTGCATTATGGCAGTGGGAAAATGACTGAAGCCAAGATGCCAGGTCAAGGTCAATAATATTGCAGATTCGTCTTTGTATTTTATCAAGAATCTCTAAATATATAACAGAAGCACAGAACAAGTTCTTGCAGCAATATTCAAAGCAATGATGAATGGTAGACTTATAACTATGTTAGTTGGATTTTGGCGAGAAAATTGTCTAACATGACATAGTGAAACAACTTTCTTAGCTGCAGACTTAGTAATTGATTCAATAAATTCTTTCCACTTCATGCCAGCTAAAATCGCAATGAGTCACTCTCCTGGAGGTTAGCATCAGGCATGCTGATGGAAGGTAAAAAGGGTTCTCTCAGATCATTAAAATAGAGCAGGTGTTAAAATTAACAAGTCACTCGTTGCCCCGCTTAATAACAGATTGTAGGTCAGCTGCCAATTTGACTTTATCAAGCCAATCAGACTTACTATTAAGGCAGTAACTAGTTGTCATCAGTATACATACCGTGTCGAGAACTGATGACATCAGGAAGGTCACTGATGAAAATTAAAAACAATGTAGATCCAAGGATCGCATTCCAGGGAACACTGGCATTAATGCAAAAAGATCTAGAAGAGTGGCCATTCAATACAACTTTCATATCGAGATTTGATAAGAAAGACTGAATCAATTCAAACATTTGTTAATATATACCATAATCTTTCAACTTATCAAACCCTGTAAAATGTCATTGAGATATCCAAAGGAACGACCCAAGCTTCACCATTCTTATATAAAGCTTGATAGACTCTTTCGACAATGATCGTTAACACACCTGCAGTTGACCCACTCTTACTATTAATGCTTGCACAACAACTGCCTTCATTAATTCTCTACCTTGAGTGGCTCTTGGGCTTGTATAGGGTAAACGTTAGGAAAATCAACAAATGCAACGACAAAATAAGAGAATGGAAAATATATTTTAAAATAATTAGTAAAAGAAAAGCTTTTTTAGTAAAGATTTTGGGATAAAAATTTTATTGTATTATCAATATAGGCACTAAAAAATAATTAACATAACCCAAAAAGTAAATGACTAATGTATCATTTAACCATAGTGAATTTGGGGAGGAGAGTTGGGGAGGGGTGGCAGTACTACTTTAGCAAGCTACTAGATTATACTAATTCAAGTAAATACTGCTCAATATAGCTAGTACCTGGAGTGGATCACCACTTTTCCCTACATTTAGGTTATAATGTTGTAGCATACCTACAGACGATAATGGATATCTCCCCCATTGACATAAATACAGTAGTAAATATTGTATGTTGGTCTGCAGTTGGACATTCGTTTCTCCCATGGGGAATTTTACGGGCGCGGATATACCACATTAAATTCAGCCTTGTGACTCATCTGACCGCGTTGGGCAGTTGGTAGATAGCCTGCAGTTGGAGATTCGTCTCCAGCTACTCTGGTCAAACTCTCTGCCTCCGGGTTGAGAGGATCCCCAAACGAGGCTATGCCGAAGGGCAGAGTCTCGTCTCGAGAAACAGCTACCCGATCCCGTCTCTACGGGGAATTTTTGGCTAAGCCTAAGGGCTCGGATAACTCACATTAAATTCGGCCTTGTGCTAGATCTGAGCGGGTGTGGCAGTTGGTAGATATACTGCAGTAGGAGATTTGTCTCCAGATGTGCTGGTTAAACTCTCTGCCTCCGAGCAGAGAGGATCCCCAAACGAGGCTATGTCGGAGGGCAGAGTCTCGTCTCGAGAAACAGCTACCCGATCCCGTTTTATACGGGGTCTACGAGGAATTTTCGGCCTTGTGCTAGACCTGACCGCGTGGGGCAGTTGGTAGATATCCTGCAGTTAGAGATTCATTATGGAATTCACTTGACTCACTTCTAACAGTTGACTACTTCTTCTACGCGCCGCTGGAGAATCTTATATGTGTTGTTCTTGTCCTAAGTATTATCGTTCATCACCAACCTTCGTGTGATTATTCTATTCAGTAACCTTCCCTAGGTTACAACACATAACATTTTCGCTGTTGTGCCCTCTGGCCTTCTGCAGGTACCTGTCTTATTATATCCGTTGCTATTCTGAGCAGCATTCTCATTTTTTTACACTAGTAGCGTGCAGAAAGGGGTTGAGTGCGCAGCGGCTCCGGTCATCCATATCGGATTTGCATCCAATCAAAAAGTTAAATAAAAATTTAGTTTTTGAAATTTGAAACAAAATATTTGTTTCATCTGCTTTTACAAATCTAAAATGTCTTTCTTTCTCACATTATTCAGTACTACAGCCCCGTAGACCTCCCTAATATAGTCTTAGAGGCATACGATCAAAACGTTGGCGCAGAACATCACCAAAACCTACGCCTCCCACTAATACAATGTTTCATTCTTTTTATCATCTTTCATTATATACTTTGCTATACTGAACAGCAGGCTCATTTTGGTTGTCATTTTGATTTCTTTTTTTTAACAGTAAGGTTCATCCTGTACAAGGCCCGGGGGTCACTCGAGGTAGAGGGTTAAGTTAAGGGGTAGTTCATACAGTGAGAAGGGGAAGATAACGGTTAACTCTAGATTCGAACAGGTTAAGATAGTGGTGATCCGTTAAAGGTCATATTGGGAGTTGGTTGCACAGAGCAGTGGTTCGTGGGAAGAAGCTGTTCGAGTGGAACTTAAATCTCACTGATGACATACGGAGGGAATGTAGGCGGTTTGTTACAATGTAAGTGGCATGACGAGTCCTTGCCGTGAAGTTTAGAACCGCCGGACCAAAAGAAGGTAGTTCGTCCGAACACTTTCCGTAGAAGGAGCAGTACAGCGGTGAGATGCTCGCCATATCTCGCCTGTGAGAGAGAGGTTCGCGGGTTGAAAATAATTTGTCACACAGAAGGACCGGAGATATTTTTCATACTCACAATGTTTCATTCTTTGTACCCTCTGGCCTTCTTCAGACCCCTGTCTTATTATATACGTCGCTACTTGAACCAGCACGCGCATTTTTGTTGTCATACTCACAAAGTTTCATTGTTTGTACCCTCTGGCCTTCTTCAGGCCCCTGTCTTATTATATACGTCGCTACTTGTACCAGCACACTCATTTTGGTTGTCTTACTCACAATGTTTCATTCTTTGTACCCTCTCGCCTTCTTCAGTCCCCTGTCTTGTTATATACGTCGCTACTTGAACCATCACGCTCATTTTGGTTGTCATACTCACAATATATCAACTGTTGTACCCTCTGGCCTTCTTCAGACCCCAGTCTTATTATATACGTCGGTACTTGAACCAGCACGCTAATTTTGGTTGTCATACTCACAATGTTTTATTCTTTGTACCCTCTGGTCTTCTTCAGGCCCCTGTCTTATTATATACGTCGCTACTTGAACCATCACGCTCATTTTGGTTCTCTTACTCACAATGTTTCATTCTTTGTACCCTCTGGCCTTCGTCAGGCCAATGTCTTATTATATACGTCAGTACTTGAACCAGCATGCTCATTTTGTTTGTCATACTCACAATGTTTCATTCTTTGTACCCTCTGGCCTTCTTCAGGCCCCTGTCTTATTATATACGTCGCTACTTGAACCAGCGCGTTCAGTTTGTTGTCATACTCACAATGTTTCATTCTTTGTACCCTCTGGCCTTCTTCAGGCCCCTGTTTTACTATATACGTCGCTACTTGAACTAGCACGCTCAGTTTGGTTGTCATACTCACAATGTTTCATTCTTTGTACCCTCTGGCCTTCTTCAGACCCCTGTCTTCTTATATACGTCGCTACTTGAACCAGCACGCTCATTTTGGTTGTCTTACTCACAATGATTCATTCTTTGTACCCTCTGGCCTTCTTCAGGCCCCTGTCTTATTATATACGTCGCTACTTGAACCAGCACGCTCATTTCGGTTGTCATACTTACAATGTTTCATTCTTTGTACCCTCTGGCCTTCTTCAGACCCCTGTCTTCTTATATACGTCGCTACTTGAACCAGCACGCTCAGTTTGGTTGTCATACTCACAATGTTTCATTCTTTGTACTCTCTGGCCTTCTTCAGACCCCTGTCTTATTATATACGTCGCTACTTGAACCGCACGCTCATTTTGGTTGTCATACACACAATGTTTCATTCTTTGTACCCTCTGGCCTTCTTCAGGCCCCTGTCTTATTATATACATCGCTACTTGAACCGCACGCTCATTTTGGTTTTCAAGCTCACAATATTTCAGCTGTTGTACCCTCTGGCCTTCTTCAGGACCCTGTCTTATTATATACGTCGCTACTTGAACCAGCACGCTCATTTTGGTTGTCATACTTACAATGTTTCATTCTTTGTACCCTCTGGCCTTCTTCAGACCCCTGTCTTCTTATATACGTCGCTACTTGAACCAGCACGCTCAGTTTTGTTGTCATACTCACAATGTTTCATTCTTTGTACTCTCTGGCCTTCTTCAGACCCCTGTCTTATTATATACGTCGCTACTTGAACCGCACGCTCATTTTGGTTGTCATACACACAATGTTTCATTCTTTGTACCCTCTGGCCTTCTTCAGGCCCCTGTCTTATTATATACATCGCTACTTGAACCGCACGCTCATTTTGGTTTTCAAGCTCACAATATTTCAGCTGTTGTACCCTCTGGCCTTCTTCAGGACCCTGTCTTATTATATACGTCGCTACGTGAACCAGCACGCTCATTTTGGTTGTCTTACTCACAATGTTTCATTCTTTGTACCCTCTGGCCTTCTTCAGGCCCTTGTCTTATTATATACGTCGCTACTTGAACCATCACGCTCAGTTTGGTTGTCATACTCACAATGTTTCATTCTTTGTACCCTCTGGCCTTCTTCAGGCCCCTGTCTTATTATATACGTCGCTACTACAACCAGCATGCTCATTTTGGTTGTCATACTCACAATGTTTCAGCCTTGGTAACCGTTGACCTTCTTCAATTGCCTGTCATTTGATTCTTTGCTATTCAAACTAGCATGCTCTTCCTGGTCATTAAACTCACAGTATTTCAGCTGTTGTACCAAGAAGCCTTCAGTATGCTCATCTTAACCGTTATACTCACATCAATTCAGCGGTTGTTGCCTTCGGACTTCTTCGGGTATCTAATAATCATATTACTGAGAATGAATGACAAAATTTAAACAAATTTAGATACTCTCAAAAATAAAAATATTACAAATTCTGACAACAGATATCACAAAATGAAATTTGACCTGTCTAGTATCATCTAACAAAGTGCCATTATGTTTATAGATCGAGTAAAAGTGATATCTCCTAAAGGTGGGGATATTTTATGAGCTAAAGATCAAAATGCCAAAACCCTGACAGTCTAACATGATTAATTTCTAGTGATATGAAAAGTATTTAATGTGGTTAGACAAAGATGGCGGATGGTTCAAAATCAGATCAGACAATTTCATAAGCTCAAGATGGAGGCACTAAAAACAAATAGGCTGAAGCCGAAGATGAGGGTACTAAAAATCGAAATCGGCTCAAGCTCAAGAAGGAAGCTATAAAAATAGAAAAAGAATCAAGCTCAAGAAGGAAGCTATAAAAATCTAAATTCACGCTAGCCCAAGAAGGAAGCACTAAGATAGAAATAGACTCAAGCTCAAGAAGGAGGCATTAATAAAAAATCGGCTCATGCTTAAGAAGGAGGCAGAAATAATAGAAAGGGGCTCAAGCTCAAGAAGGAAGAACTAAAAATAGAAATTGACTCAAGCTCAAGAAGGACGCGCTAAAAATAGAAATTGGCTCAAGCTCAAGAAGGAAGAACTAAAAATAGAAATTGGCTCAAGCTCAAGGAGGAGCACTAAAAATAGAAATCAACTCAAGCTCAAGAAGGAAGCACTAAAAATAGAAATTGGTTCAAGCTCAAGAAGGAATTCAGTAAAAATATAAATTGGCTCAAGTTCAAAAAGAAAGCACTAAATTAGAAATAGACTCAAGCTGAAGAAGAGGTGTAGAAATGGTGCTCAATGTGATTAGACAGAGCTAAGAAATATATATTAATAACACATATGCCTACATTTGGTGTGCGACTCGAGTTTCGTTGGCTACCCAACTCGTCGCACACAAGATATAGCTTTTTATATCGGTCGGATATAGCTTACTGTTTCATAAACAATAAGTTATATCTCGTGCCTGACAAGTTGGGTAACCAACGAAACTCGAGTCGCACAACGAATGTAGGTATATGTGTACTTATTAATAGATAGATAGATAGATAGTTAGTATGAATTAAAGTCAATGCCCAGCGGCGACAGTACATTTCCTGTTTAAGTGCAATCGTCAGGCCATATGCATTTTGAGTTGAATATTGTAATATTTTAACAGTTATTTTTTTTTTTTTTTTTTTTTTTTGGAAGGTAACGGTTATGTTTCGAATAATTCTAGGGGCCATTGAGTGGAAATAACTGTGAATCCGTGTCCATTTTGGGGCTATTTATAATGTTGTTTGTTAACTTTTTTTTATTTATTATTGTTGGTTGTTATTATTACGTTTACTTGTGCTTAAATTAACAAAAGTTAAAAGATAAAATGATCTGTAGACAGCTAAATATAATTTTCTCTTTCTCGTCTATAACTTTTTATAAATATATATATAGCAAAAAGGAGTGATAGAGGAAAGGATGAAGAGAAGTTTAGGGGATAGATCATGGCATCTGGAGAAGTTGACTGACATTATATTTGAATAATCTCCAACTATTCAAATGTAATGTCAATCGACGTCTCCAGATGCCCTGATCTATCACCTAAGCTTCTCTTCATCCTTTCCTCGATCACTCCTCTTTGCTCTCGCTCCATCTCTCTGTAACCCCTTGCGTGCTAGTGGCTTCCCGCTTTGCATGGGATGTAATTTGCTTAATATATATATATATATATATATATATATATATATATATATATATATGAAAACTACTCCACTTGTTGAATTAGTTTCTTCTGAAAATGTTGGATTCATTTACTTTGATAATCTTCATCCTAATCAGCAACAGGTTGTAATCCCCACTCGTTATAATCTGGTGATTAAGGTGAAGAACATCCCTTAAAATCTCGTAGCACCGATTTGATTGATGGGTGGGATTTTGGTTCCAATCCCAAGGGAATGACTGCAAAAACACTCCCACCTCAAATTTATAGAAAAATCCCACAGATGCATGCTGGGATTTCTTGGGACCACTTCCATATTTTTATCCTTTTTGTATTGAAACCAGAACGCTACAATTGACCAGTGGCAGATCTACTATGAAACTAATGAAGCTTAAGCTTCAGGGCCCATAATCCCACAGGGATTCCTGAAGAAACCTTTTAAATGGGAAATTTTTTAACAGAATCGATGCCTTTTTTAAAAGTGTTTATTATTAATAATATTTTTTTGAAAGTGTTTATTATTAAAATAAGGCCATTTTAGTGATAGAATCATAAGTCAATGGGTTGAAGTAGCTTAAACCTATTTCATGTGGCCTCAAAGTTCCCCTGTAATTGGTCAAATTTTTCAAGTTTTCTTGGGGTTTGCAGCGCCCAAATCCTCAGCTGTATAATACCATTGCGCTTGGCAGAATTTTCTTAAGGGGAAAGCAGCGCCCATATCCTTAGCTAAATGAGCTCATTGCGCTCGGCAGAAACTATCCATACCCTAGATCTTGATATTTGGTCCTTGTTGCGGACCCAGAATAGGTCTGAAAGAAAACTCGAACTCAGCAATTTAGTGAAAACATATTATTGAAAAAAAAGAACGAAAGCAACAGTGTTGCACGTCCGACTGACGGCAAAGTACAATAGTCAAATATAGACAGCAATATTTAGTTACCCCTCACGAGGGTTACATGTGGCACAAGGCCGGTTTAACGTGAGATATCCGAGCCCGTAGACTCGGCCAAAAATAATCGCTCTTTGAACCCGCATAAACGAGTTCAGGGACAGTCAACATCCCCGAACGAGATTCTGCCCTAATCTCCCCGTATATATAGTAATAGGACGAGTCCATTTAGTCCATAAAGGTAGGTCCCATAACAGTCCTCTAATCTATTGATGGTGGAAAAGGGCCTACTATGTCTATTCAAGCTACAAGGCCCCCAAAATGTAAATCCGTCACTACACTTGATTATATCCCTTTTGCTTGTCAACACCATTCTTACTTTGTAAACATTTTGCCTTCTTACAGTTGCTTTGCCTCGTTTTGACCTGCATCTGTATTGTGTGTTTAGTATTATTTTGCCCTGTTCTTTTTCGTCCTTGTGTTTATTGAAATGTTTGTCATTTTTTACACTTGACCATAGCCATAAATTCCGTAGCATCTCTCTACTGCAACCGTCCTGGGTATGACGATAAACTACATCCGTGTCCAAGGTAAGACGATAAACTACGTCCAACAGCACGGCCTTTGACCAGGAGGTTTTGAGGAGTTTTTAATTGCTGGTGTTCCCAGGTCCACCTTGATCTGCGGTGGTATCACCTGTTAGGGTCTCAGCTATGGGAAAATAGTCCCCCCCCAAAAAAAAATAGGGTCAAAACGTGTGAAAATAGGTTTTAATACCAGCAAAACTGTTTTTGTAAAAAATATTACCAGCTATACATATTTGAAGGAAAATTATTATCAGAAATAGATTTTGGAAAAAAAATATTACCAGAAATATTTTGAAAAAAAAATATTACCAACAATAAAAATTTTGTCGGTATTAAATAACCCATTGAGGTTGATATACCGTAAAACCAAACCAAACCAAACAAAATAAAACTATGCTGCAAAGTCAGACATGATGACAGGTTATTCTATTTCTTTCGAACACTCCCTCTGCACACTTCCGGTTTGGATTTGAAAAGTTATTCCTATCTTTCTTGTTGTTTCTCCCCGCCATCATATTTATTTTCGTCTCTGCTTTGCCCTTCCCAACTCTGGCTTCTCGATTTGCCTTCAACTATAAAATATAAGTTTGTTTTTATCTGCGTTTTCAGTTGCCGTCCATTAACAAGTGTACATAGCAATCAGTCCAGAATATCGTCAGCTTACTTCACACTGGGCGAAATTCAATTTGATAACGGCCGGAAAAAAAAAAACAAAAAAAAAAAAACAACTATCTTTTTTACAAATACAATTTCTCTGGGTTTTCTTTTCACAAAATCTCCTTCCAAAAAGACTTCCTCAGTTGATTTGACTCCAAGAACAACTTTTATTTTTTGACAGCATCGTAATCTATCTTAGGAAAGAAAAACTTATTCTTTATCTGTCACACACAGTGTGACTTTGCATATGCACATATCTTTATTATGCGTGAGCAGTGGCAGACTAGGTCTAAAAATATTGGTTGCTAGGAGGCGAAGGCGGCTCGCCCACAACTACAATATTATCTAAATATATTGACTGCCAGGGGACAAAGGGGACTCACCCAGAACTACAATGCTATCATTTAATTTTCATAACGAATAAATAAAATTTTCAAAAAAATACATGTGGAAAAAAGGGATAATTAATTTTTTTGTGAATTTTTTTTTTTGTATTTCTTAGTAATTACAGTGTAAATGTACTATATACTATACAGTAGATACCAAATGTAAATACAGAATATTATCATTGAATATTTCTAATTTCAGGTAATTAGTTGATATTTTTAAATAGTTTAAAACAAAATTTACGCATTAACAGATAGACTGAAATCATAATACAGCATTTCATGCAGTCCACTATATTAAGATCAATCATTTGTGTTCACTAGATGATTGAATCAGCCAATAATTGATTCTGCCTCCAATTCATCTAATAATTTCTTTTCAGTGGATAG
Source organism: Acanthosepion lycidas (assembly GCA_963932145.1). Lineage (NCBI taxonomy): Eukaryota > Metazoa > Mollusca > Cephalopoda > Sepiida > Sepiidae > Acanthosepion > Acanthosepion lycidas. The sequence goes on from OZ010599.1 coordinate 38,942,224, forward strand.
CAACATGTATGATTCCAAATTCTCTTCAGGCAGTTGAATTTCTTAACCATGTCTCTATGATCTTTAGTTTTGAAAATGACCTCTCACATTAGACTTTAGAAACTGATAGTTTGCAGATGACTTTATAAAAAATGTTATTCCTTTTTATTACTAAAACAGTTGCATGTGTTTATTTCTTAATTGCATTTTTACTTGATATAGGCGGACCCACTTGTCATTGGGTAAGCGGACACCACTGGCCAGTCCGCCACTGTTGATCTAAGATAATGTTAGTAATAAAATTTAATAAAACTACAATTCAAGAGAAAAAAGGCAGGCATATGTAAATGCAGAATGATATAATTGATTGATTTATTTATTTTTTTTTTAAATTAAGTAATTGGTTGATATTTTTGAGTAGTTTACTGCATAATTTACATATTAGCAGATAGTTCAAAAGCGTACTAGATCATTCCGTATCATCCACTATATTAAGAGCTTTGTGTTCACTAGTTGATTATTCAAATCTACCAATAATTGCTTCTGCATCCAATAACAATTCCTTTTTAGTCGATAGCAACATGTATGATTCCAAATTCTCCTCAGGTAGCAGATTTCTTAACCTTGTCTTTCTGATCTTTAGCTTTGAAAATGTCCTCTCACATTGGACTTGAGTAACTGATAGTGGGCAGATGACTTTATAAATTTCTTATCCCTTTTTAGTATTAAAACAATTGTCTGTGTTTGTTTCTTTATTGCATTTTTATTTGATATAGTTGTCCCACTTGTTATCGGGGCAAGCTGACACCCTGGCCAGTCTGCCACTGGACATAATTTGTGAAATAAAGTGAAGCCATGTTTCTAGTCTTCAACTATTATATCAATTAAACAATTTACTTGTAGATGTTTCTTTAGAGGCTTTAAATCTTCTTAGTTTCACTTTCTTCATAACTATTACAATTTCCTTTTTCAATTATATACAAAGTAATTAATTCCCTTGGTTCCATGTGACACAATCAGTGGCAGACTGGGTCAAAAAATATTGGTTGCCAGGAGACAAAGGGACACACCCACAACTACAGTGCTATCATTTAATTTTCATAGAGAATAAAATTTTCAAAAGCTACATATGAACAAAAGGATACAATTAAATTTTTTATGTTAAATTATGTGTATTTCTCGGTAATTAGCGTGTGCATGTACATATTACTGGCAGTAGATACCAAAGATAAATGCAGAATGTTATAATTTAATTTTTTCTTTATTTTAAAAAAAATTTAAGTAATTGATTGATATTTTTGAGTAATTTACTGCATAATTTACATATTAGCAGATAGTTCAAAAGTGTACTAGATCATTCCGTATCATCCACTATATTAAGAGCAATTGTTTGTGTTCACTAGTTGATTGTTCAAATCTACCAATAATTGCTTCTGCATCCAATAACAATTCCTTTTTAGTCGATAGCAACATGTATGATTCCAAATTCTCCTCAGGCAGCAGATTTCTTAACCTTGTCTCTATGATCTTTAGCTTTGAAAATGTCCTCTCACATTGGACTTGAGTAAGTGATAGTGTGCAGATGACTTTATAAATTTCTTATCCCTTTTTAGTATTAAAACAATTGTCTGTGTTTGTTTCTTTATTGCATTTTATTTGATAATTGACCACCCATATATAAAAGGTCAAAAGTGGTGTAGTGAATTGTATAAATAAATATATGTTGGGTTATGTATATTTAAATTCATATAGTAATGTTGTTATAATGTATTATGAATGTTTATTATTTTTCACATGCTTAATAGTTGTAATATAATAAGCAAGTATTTGTTTTTATATCCACGGATTGATATCAGAATGTGTATTGAAAATAGATATTTCCCATTAAAAATGCCGTAAAAACAGGAAAAAAAAAACGACCCTAACTCAAGAACCACTTGTCTAATTTTAATTAAATTTGGCGCTACACCATGCAGAAGTTCAAGGTACAATATGCTCCTAAATTATTTTTTTTTGGGGGGGGGTATTATGTACCGTTTAAGCTGTATCTCATGCATACATATATACATACAAGAATAGAATTTTAATATTATGCTAGACTACCTGTGTCTGGTTGGGTCATTGACAGTTCAGGTTATAAAACACTGAAGTTGATTTCAACATACCATTGAAATGAAAGTTAATTTTATTCAGATTTAGTTAAGTATTTCAATTCGTTCGTGTCATCATTAGTCTGGTTTATAAGTTCACGTTTAACATTTTATTGATTGTTTGCATCATTTAATAGGAATAGAACTTCTGGAATAAACTTTAAATGAGATTAAGTTAAAAATATTTTTAATATGTCAAAAAATATTTTAAAATCATAATCACTTGAAAATATTTTTAAATATGCCAAATTTTTTTTTTTAAATATTTAAAATATTGTTTCTTTAAAGAAAGCTGAAATATAAGCAATTACTCTACAAACAATTGGATGAAACAGCAAAGCAGGATCTCTTTGTGTATGTCTTTAACTTAAAAATATTTCAATTAAAAAAATTTCTGTTTGAAAAAATGTTAAAATAAAAATACTTACAGTATAAAAAAAATCGTATTTTTAAATCTTGTTCACTTAAAATATTTTTTTCAACAGATTAGCTTAAAAAGATTTTTTCAATATTTAAAATATTTTTAGTTTAAAGAAAGCTGAAACATAAATAATTATCAGTATTGCTGTCGGTAGAAATTTGTAAAATCTTTCTCTTGAAACATTTTCCCGGAAAATAGTTTTACCAAGTCCACTGTCATCGCTCATTCCAACACTGATAGCAGTTTCCTTCCTAACCTTTTATTTGAAACTAGACTAACCGTGACACGTCGGGCCACTGACGGTTCAGGGTATAAAACATTGAAGTTGATTTCAACATACCATTGAAAAGAAAGTTAATTTTATTAAGATTTAGTTAAATATTTCAATTCGTTCATTTCATCATTAATCTGGTTTATAAGTTTATGTTTAACGTTTTACTGATTTAATAGGAATAGAATTTCCCGGATAAAAATGAGCTTCAGATTAACTTAAAAAGTTTTTTTAATATGCCAAAAATATATTTTTTAAATATTTAAAATATTGTTAGTTTAAAGAAAGCTGAAATATAAATAATTACTCTACGAGCAACTGGATGAAACAGCAAAGCGGGATCTCTTTGTGTCTGTCTTTAACTTAAAAATATTACAATTAAAAATTTGTCTGTTTGAAGAAAGTTAAAATAAAAATACTTTGTGTATAAACAACTCGTAAATCATTATGCGTCGGACGGACGCACCACACAAGCACCCAATCAGAAACGTTTAGTATTAGATAGATAGATAGATAGATAGATAGATAGATAGATAGATAGATAGATAGATAGATAGATAGATAGATAAAAACAGACTGGAATAGATAGATAGATAGATAGATAGATAGATAGATAGATAGATAGATAGATATGAACATAGATAGATAGATTAGATAAGATTAGATTACATATCAACAAACATAGATAGATAGATAGATAGATAGATAGATAGATAGATAGATAGATAGATAGATAGATAGGTATGAAGATAGATAGATAGATAGATAGATAGATAGATAGATAGATAGATAGATAAATGATAGATTAGATAGATATGAACATAGATAGATAGATAGATAGATAGATAGATAGATAGATAGATATGAACAAACATAGATAGACAGACAGATAGATAAATGATAGATTAGATTAGATAGATATGAACATAGATAGATAGATAGATAGATAGATAGATAGATAGATAGATAGATTAGATTAGATTAGATTACATATGAACAAACACAGATAGATAGATAGATAGATAGATAGATAGATAGATAGATTAGATTAGATAGATATGAACAAACATAGATAGATAGATAAGGAGCCACTTGCTGTCGGGCAGTTGATACCCTTGCCTGTCCGTCACTGTACGTGAGTAACTTATATATACTTGAACCGCTTAATGTAATACACAAACAGGCTCACATATACACACAATTTAACTAATTTTGAAAAAAAAAAACCCTCCTTTCCTTCATTCAGATATTTTCATGTCTTTTTTACGTAAGTAATAAATGCAAAAGAGAGAACATATACTAGTGTTTTCCTTCTATGTGCCGAGTCCCTTCATGACACAGGCGATTATGGCCCTCCACAACTTCTTATCTTGTTCCTTTCTTTTATTGTCCTTCCTGCTTAATAGGGAGGAGAACAATAAAAGGAGGAGGCACGGTGGAGTAATGGATAGCGGCTCGGATTGAGGAATCGGAGAGCCGAGTTCGAATTCCATTCGCTTACGTGCTAATACCCTTGGGAAAGGTATGAATTTTCTTCTTCTCCCCACCTCAACTGTGGGTAAATAGCAGGACAGATTGGGTTCTATAACCTTGGATGGCAACTGGTCTACCGCAGAAAGAAATGGCAACCTACTGGGGTGGGGGAATCTGCCTCGTCAGTCATGTATCGAAAGATACATGATCGCCTAAGCATGTATCCTGCATGGCACATAACTGACTGACTATTATTTCTTTTTTTTTTTTTTTAATTATTATTTCAACGAGTCTGGTGCGGCACCAGACTCGTTCTTTCAAAGCTTTTCATTCTGAGATGACGATTGTAATGGTCTTTTGTAATACATAACGGCATTGAATTATTAATCAGGGAGCCGAGTTCCAATTCCCATTAGATTCGCTATATTGGTTTACGCGCAAATACCCTTGTGTAAAGGTATGACTTCGCCGCTTCCTTCCCCAGCCATGGGTTAATTAGTAAGACTTGTATGTATATATATATATATATATATATATATATATATATATATATATATATATATATATCAAAAGTCTACAGTCAAGACGATTTGCAATGAACTATGTTCAGGAAAGATTGGTATCATGCCTTTTTCAAGGTCATCAACTCGGTAATGTTATTGGTTGGAACCAAAATTTGAACTCATTTCAGTTTTACCAATTGGGCTGAGAACAAAGATATCATTTTATTTTTATTATTATTATTAGTATCGTACTCTGATTTCGGGAGCACGGTGGTGTAATGGATAACAGCTTGTATTGAGGAATCGGAGAGCCGAGTTCGAATTCCAGTCGAATCCATTACATTCACTTACGTGCTAATACCCTTTGGAAAGGTATGAATCCTCTTCCCCCACCCCGATCTGTGAGTAAATAGCAGGACAGACCGGGTTCTATAGCCTTGGATGGCAGCTGGTTTACCGCAAAAAGGAATGAAAAACTACTGCAGGAAAAAATCTGCCTCGTCAGTCATGTATCGAAAGATACATGATCGCCTAAGCGTGTATGGCACATAACTGAACTTCTTAATAACGTATTTTTCTTCTCTACCACTCAGTAACCCTCCCTTGCGTTTTAGTGGATTTATTGTGTTACTTGGTGTGATTAAAAAAAAATGTCTCGTGTGAGTCTTATCAGATTTTCTCTCTTTGATAAGTTCCCCCACCGTTCCCCCATCAATTCACACAAGTTTGTCAGGTAAGTGGCCTTCGCTGCCTTTCCCTATCTCTCTTGCCCGCAACATGCATTATAAGGGGTTAAGCTTTTCAAACCCTCCTTCCTCATTATCTGTCCGCGGGTCCTGAGTATAAGTGTTCTTTCTGTTGCCATTTCCTTTAAGACTTCCTTGTTCTTTACTCGCTCCGTCCATGGAATCTTCAGTATATCTTTTGTAGAATCACATTTCTGCTGCCTGTTGTTTTCTCCTCATCCGTGGGAAGATTGTTCAGCATTCACTGCCATGTAAGAGGATGGACATTACGTAGTAATCCGGCACTCTTTCCTTTGTTTCTAATGATTTTTTTTTCCCATTTCACAAGACTTTGGTTAGCATTTGGAATGCTTCTTCCACTAGTCCAATTCGTGTTACGATTTCATTTTCCATTCTCCGTTAAAACGCCTCTCAGATATTTAAACCTCTGCCCCTGCGTGATGTTTATATCTCCAATTCGTAACTCACATCTTAGGCTGAGAAGGACAGGAAAATCATTAAATACTTAGTTATTGGAAGTGTGTGTTTGTGTGTGTGTGTGAGAGAGATACGCGTGTGTTTGTATAAAAGTTTAATCCGCAGTCGCTCGTGAGAAAGGAAATTTCCCCAGCGAGGACCAGTCTCGAGTTGGTGCTGCTACCTACCGCATTCTAGGTCGAAATGAATGAAAAGAGGAAGTTTGTGTCCGAGCTTTTATATTCCTGAAACCCAACGAGCATTTTAGCAGACCAAGTGAGGTGGGGTAATCACCACAACTGTAATATATCTCCTAGGATCCAAGCCGCTCATACTTGAATAACATGTTTGGTCGTACAAATGCACACAAAATGAAATGTACACATTTATACGCACAAAATATTATATTTAACATAGATGTTCGTTTAGGGAAGCATTCAGGGGGTCTGTTCCAGAAAGTAGCAGTTCTTGGACAAGTGCTGTCTGAGTGAAACTTTAATTTATTCTTACTGTTTTTGTTTTCATTTCACTCTTTCAATATCTGCCTATATTTCTAAGATGTGGTATGGTAATTATTTACATTATTTTATTGTTCGAACTGTTGTCCTTGTCTTTGTTACCATATTCACAACGTTTCGGCTGATGTACGCTCTGACCTTTGTCAGGTGATTGGAATTTTGAACCGAACCTTTTATTTCATCCAACGGAGTAGATTGTTCTAGTTCCACGTGTCATGCCTCTTCCAGATATCTCAGTATCAGTTATCTCCAGGGTGAAGTCACTGGATTACTTCAACATGGCCCAGTGGATAAACGCGTTGGTTGAAGTGACCCAGTGACTTGACCCAAAGGCGTTGTGAGTTCAATACCTGGATACAGCGGAGACGAAAAAAATAAATTGGGGGATTTGAGTTAAAAGGGAAATAACTGATATTGAGATATCCGGAAGAAACATGGCACGTGGAACTAGAACAATCTACCCTAGTGAAAGAAATAAAAGGTTCGGTTCGAAGTTCCAATCACCTGAAGAAGGCCGGAGCGTACAACAGCCGAAACGTCGTAAATATGACAATAAAGATGAGGAGAACAGTCCGAACAATGTATATAGTGCAAATTAGTTACTCTTTTAGTTCAAACTGTCCTTTTAGAAATGTAGGGAAATTTTCATATTAAACTTTTATTAAAAGAAACTTTGACCTATTCTTTTTCAACAAGCAAAAACTGGACCTTGGTCAGTTCTCTTCAGCTGTTATAGCTTTAAATATTTTCATTCTTCTCAAGGAGGAAAAACTTCCTGTGGCTTAAATTTGATTATTGAATTTTCTTACCGGCCACATCACGTTGAAACACTGGCTCTCTGCTGATCGCCGAAGTTAAAGAACACTGAGCTTGGTCAATACTTAGATGAGTAACCACTTAGAAATATACTGTAAGCATGGATGTGCGGAGGGGTGTGATGGATAACGGCTTGGAATGAGAAAGAGAGAGCCGAGTTCGAATTCCGAGGTAGTCACATTTATTTAATGCCCTTGGGAAATGTATGAATCCGCCTTCTCCCACCAGTTATGTATTAAATAACAGGACAGCCTAAGACCTATAGCCTTGGTTGGTAACTAGTCTACGACAGAAAGTAACGGCAGCATACTGCGGGAATTCTTCTGCCAAAGCAATCTTGAATCAAGAAGAAACATGATCGCCCAAGCGTGCATGATGCATTGCACCTAAGGAAGGAAGGGCATTCATAGTTTTATTTGTAGTTCTTAAAAAGATCAAATTCTTAGAAAATACCTAAATATAATTGCTAAATTTGGTAAATTTTGGTTTTTAAATTTAGACAAATATTAAATCTGTATTTTATTAAAACATAATAAATTCCTCTGGACAATTATGTTGAAAGTTAAAAGTTTAAATAAATAAGGAAGAAATTATCATGCAAAAACAGAGTTTATAAAAACGGGGAGGTGACAAGATTGTTAAACAACCGAACCGGGTACAAGTGGTAAGAACGATAGCATTCTGATCATGAGATCTGGGTTCGAATCTCCCCATGGCAGGGAGGTGACTTCTTGATAATATCAGAAGACGATCCACCATTGGGAAGTACATTACAAACCATACAAGCCTTGTGTTGGAAACTGGACAAATGGAACACTTCGAAGGTTGTTGACAGTTAGTTAGCAAAGAGTCGTAAGTCATCATGACCGAGAGTTTGAAATTACTGATCTTGTTCTACACCCGATCACACGCTCTCTACCAGAAACTGTAACAGAAACCAACTCATCATAGTTTCAATATACAGGGTGATTGAAAAGCATCTCCCTAGTTTATGAATTATAGACTCTCCCGGCTAACTATAAGTTTACAAGACAGGAGAGTCCATCATACATAAAATAGGAGAGTTATACTTCAATCACCCTGTATATTGTGACAACAGCATTTCCGCCGAGAAATGTGAATTAATTTGAATTACTGATTAAGTCCTTCAAGAGAACGAAATGTACACAGAATTTTTCTACTTTGTCAGTCAATTGACTAACAATAAAATTGTGCTGATACATAGAAATTAATACATCATATCATCCCATATATATATATATGAACAGGTGGCCTCTGTGAATGTTGCAAATCTCAAACGTACCCTCACAGGCATCTGCACTGGAGATTAGATAGCCACATTAACAGAGGGGCATCCTTGAAAATGAGCAATGAGCGCCCAGTCATTATATATATATACATATATATATATATGAACAGGTGGCCTCTGTGGATGTGTATTTTCTTCTTCCAACAAGGAATCTATATCCTATAGCTGAAGCGTGCACTTACCAATTAGGCCACGGGAGGCTATCACGACAAAGCAACACTCAATTACCTACTTAAGGAACATACATCTCGCATTGGGACGTTTCAGCTTTAATTTCGTGCCCGAAATGTAAACAGTAATTTTTAAATTGATTTGTTTAATCCGACATATATACATAGTGATTGAAAAGTAACTCCCTATTTTATGCATGATAGACTCTCCCATCTAACTATAATTTTTACAAGTCAGGAGAGTCCATCATGTATAAAATAGGGAGTTACTTTTCAATCACCCTGTACATCACAGGGGTGTTGATTGTGGGTTTTGAAGAAAATCAAATGTGCCGGTGCAGGCGTCTGAAACAGGGATTAGCTATTCATCATAGAAAACAAGCGTGTTTGGATATGAGTGGTCAGCCGTACCAAGCAAGAGAAACTACCGAATATTTCTTGAGTCATGCTCATGCTGGAAAGCATCTGAGATATTTATTTTATTTGTTGGTACAACAGAAAATTTGCAGCCTTTCACTTATTAATCAGGATTAGACAATTTTAGATTGAAAACAATTTATTTTCTTTTATTTGGTTGGTGCCAAAATAATGTCGTTTTCGCACATGGTAACACGTGTGAGAAAACGACATTATTTTTGCACCAATCTAATATTTAGTTCGTCACAAGTAAATTAAAGTGTTTCATTCCAGTTCGTCCTCGTCTGATATTTTCTGACTTGTTGTCCAAACATTAATTTCAAATGATTAAAAGTCATATTTTCTAAATTGTATGACTTTCAAAAGCAAAATATTGGGTTGGTGCAAAAATAATGTCGTTTTCGCACATGGTAACATATGTGAGAAAACGACAGTATTTTGGCACCAACCTAATATTTAGTTGGTCAATCTCCAATCAAATGTGTGACTACGGGGTATATTTATAAAAGTCAGTGTTAAGCATTTTTTAGAGGGCGCTTCAGAGTCTGATCAGCTCTGAAGGGGTCGATTTGGTGAGGTCAGTATGATGTTTGAAAGACCCGAAACTGCCCAATGATCCTTTTCTAGAACATCACTGACGACGCCCTCTAGCGCTAAAAGAGCGTATATTCAAAGCAGTTCGTCACAAGTAAATTAAAGTGTTTCATTTCAGTTCGTCCTCGTCTGATATTATCTGACTTGTTGACCAAACATTAATTTCATTAAATGATTAAAAGTTATATTTTCTAAATTGTATGACTTTCAAAAGCCAGATATTGGGTTGGTGCAAAAAATAATGTCGTTTTCGCACATGGTAACATATGTGAGAAAACGACATTATTTTGGCACCAACCTAATAAAAAGAAAACGTCAAAACAAAACAGAGGATTGAGAAACTCCACCTGTTTGTGCATTCCTGTCATTTTGAATCTTGCTTTCTCTCTCCCTCTCTCTCTATGTCTCTGTCGCTTTCTCTTTCTCACCCTCTTTCACTCTCTCTGCCTCTCTTTCTTTCTCCCTCTGTCTGTTTCTGTCACTTTCCCTTTCTTTATCTCTCTGTCTCTTCCCACTTTCTCTCTCTCCCACATTCTCTCTCTGTCTGCCGTCATCTCTTTCTCTTTTTCACTTTCCACTCTCTCTATGTCTCTCTCTCTATATATCCTCCCCCCTCTCTCTCTCTTTCTCTTTTTCCTCTCGCCCTATCTCTCTCTCCTGTTCACTCGCTTCCAGTCTCTGTCTCTGTCTTTCTATCTCTCTTTCTGCCCTTCTCTCTCTCTCTCTCACTCACTCTCTTTCAGTCTATCTCTCTCTGTTTCTGTTTCTCTATCTCTCTTTCTCTCGCTGTCTGCACCTCTCTCTTTCTATCTCTTTCTCTCTTCCTCTCTCACCCTCTCTTCCTCTCTCACCCTCTCTTGCCATCGTGTATAATTTTGATTGAATCAAAAGAATGTTCAGCTAGAAGAAATGAACCTGCAGTAATTGATGGAGAAAGACAGAGTAAACGGCAACAAAACGTTTCCCGCCAAATTTGATTGGATTAAAAGAATACTAATAATACAGCGAATAAGTAAAAATATTGATAAGATAATAATAGTCATAAAGTGTTGCAATAGAAAGTAGCACTAGTAAGATTAGTAATGAAAATATATTAGGTTGGTGCAAAAAATAATGTCGTTTTCTCACATGGTAACATATGTGAGAAAACGACATTATTTTTGCACCACCCTAATAATAACAATAAAGAGTGTATTGATCGACAATAAATAAAAATACTGTGCAAAACTAATACTAAAATAATAAATGGAATGACCAACACTTTCATACGTAGTGTTGTTAAAAAATAAAACAATAATGAGATGAATGAAATTCAGGGATGAAATCATAGTAAAAATGAAGGCTATATAGATCTGATGTTTAGATGAATAGATTGGTAATAGTAATGTTAGCCGTTTCCTTATAAACATTCGGCATTCATTAACGAAGCAGACAGTAGTACTCGAAAGTTACGCTATTCTTCACTCCCCGGCCATCGGGCTGTGATCAAAGTGTAGTATCTGTTCTCCTCATCTCTAATTGCAATGGTAATATTAGCCGTTTCCATATAAATAAACATTCAGCATTCATTAACCAAGCAGCTAATACTACTCGATAGTTAAGCTTTTCTTCTTTCCCTGGCTATCGGGCTGTGATCAAAGTGTAGTATCTGTTCTCCTCATCTCTAATTGCAATGGTAATATTAGCCGTTTCCATATAAATAAACATTCAGCATTCATTAACCAAGCAGCTAATACTACTCGATAGTTAAGCTTTTCTTCTTTCCCTGGCTATCGGGCTGTGATCAAAGTGTAGTATCTGTTCTCCTCATCTCTAATTGCAATGGTAATATTAGCCGTTTCCATATAAGTAAACATTCAACATTCATTAACCAAGCAGCTAATACTACTCGGTAGTTAAGCTTTTCTTCACTCCCTGGCTATCGGGCTGTGCTCAAAGTATTACTCGAAAGTTACGATTTTCTTCCTGGCCATGGGATCAAAGTGTAATATCTGCCTTCGATCGGACAACCTACATTTCATCACTCATTTGTGCCATTGTCTGCGGACAAAGCACACGTTAAAATATTACTGGTAACTACCCAGTCTCTAGGAACAGCTCCCCGCGGAAGTAGCTCCTGTATTTTATTAAAGAGGGGTGGGATCGGTAGTCATACAGATGCCAACGCAACCGACGGGCCATTTCTGGACCTTGCTCGGATGCAAGCGCTCGGGCTCCCCACATTAAACTGACCTGACACATCCTGCCAGCGTTAGGGTTGCAAGTAAATTCAAAGTGTAGTATCTGTTCCCCTAATCTCTAATGGCAATAGGTTATTTTCTTCTAAGAAAACATATGGCATTTATTGACCGAGCAGTCAGTGCTACTCGAGTTACACTTTTCTTCACACTCGGGCCGTCAGGATGGGATCAGTGTGTGTTATCTGTTCACCTCATCTTTTGTTGTAACGGCAATAGTTGCTGTTTCCTTACTAGGAAACATTCGCCATTCATTGACTCAGCAGCAAGTGTTAAATTTGTAAAAGTATTCTTTTAAAATATTTTTTCAGGAAAATAGATTTTTCAAGTCCAATAAATGTTATCATGTTTTCCGGTATTGATGCGGGTTGCTAAAATCTTGATTAGGTTGTTATTTTCTTTTTTCGTCACATGTGATGATATCCATTTTAAGCAGTTGATGCTGTTGAAAATCCTCAAGTGATGTAGCTTCTGTTATTTGGTACACTTCTTTGTGATTACGAAACACCAGACCATTAAGTCTGAAGAAGGCTTATCCTCACTACATGCTTTATTTGTTCAAAGCCATTTTTAACCATTGATCTGCGAATGTAGCAGTATACAGCTGACAGGTTAGATATTAGTCTGGCCCCATCCATGACATCCATATGAAAGACTTGATCTGATGGGGCCATTTAAGTTAATGTTTTAGAAATATTTGTGGCAAATTTTACGCTAAACTTCGATCATTTTTTCAACTGTAGATTATTCCACTAGTTGCTTACCATAATGAGTCTAACCTTAATTTTAATTTAAAAATACTATTTTAATTAAAATAGAAATTAATTTATTCAGACGAAAATTTTATAGAAAGTGTTTTAATCGTTAGACCAACCACAATAAATTTACTGCATTTCAACTTTCTTGTCCGTTCTATTATCACAGTGTGACATGTTAATGAAAGTGACGGAAACATGAACAAAAAGAAAAAGGACTAAATGAAATTGGCTAGAGTATATCCCCAAAATATATGCTAAATTTAAATCTTAAAATTCTCGTTGTCCCCTCTCATTCACGCGCATGTGTAGTCCCATCAACGTAAACATCACTTTAGACTGATAAAGTCCCGAAGGACGAAACACGCCACACGAAGAATTTTTCCCACTTTGTCATAGTTTTTTGTTTTATTTCCCAAAACTCAAAATTTATCGAAGTTTTTCCTGATAAATGGCAACAAGTCATTGCCAATAATGGTGAATATATAATTGAATATAATTTACACTATTTACATTGTTCGGACTATCGTCCTCATCTTTTCTGCTATATTTATTACATTTATCACAACGTTTCGGCCATTTTACGCTCCGGCCTTCTTCAGGTGGTTGAAATGTCGAGCTGAACCCTTTATTTCGCTCGCTGGGGTAGACTGTCCTAGTTCCATGTCTAACGGATGTCAGTCATTAGTTATCTCCTGTTAATTCCCCTCTCTAAGTTCTCCACCGCCTTAACCGGGTATCGAATTCACACTCTTTGGGTTCTGCCACTGGATCTAACTAACGCCTTTATCCATTGTGCCATGTGTTCTCGGGGAAATAAAGGGTTCAGTTCGACATTCCAACCACCTGGAGAAGGCCGGAGGGTACAACGGCCGAAACATTGTGATAAATATGGCAACAAAGATGAGGATGATGGTCCGAACAAAGTAAATAGTGTACATAATACCTCATCTCAGAAATATAGACAGATACTGAATATAATGTAATCGGTCCTGATCAGGCATCTCGACTTCCGTCACTTTCTCACAGACGTGACGTGGCTTCCCTCTGTCTTTTCTACAAATGGCAACTGTGTTCTGATGAGCTTTTTTTTTTTCTTGGCGCCTCGACTGCATGAATTTAAGCGATTTTAGGTTAATGAAATTACAGTAAAAATGGAATCCAGAGTTCTGTGATAAACAGTCTCTTGTCTTGTCTTGTAACGGCATTCACGCGGGGTGGGTTGAGCCGGCTCCAATTGAATTAACTGCATCACGCGTCAAGGCCATCCACCCCCGTCGATCGGCAGCAGAATCGACGGCATGATCGAGCCATTCGCGATTCCAGCGTCGGACCCCGAAAACGCGAGGACCGAACATGAGTTCCATATCTGCTTTGACCGTTGAGAGCCACGTCTTGAGTTGACCACCTCGGCGCTTCCTCCAACCAGTGGGTGCGTTTGGCGCCACTAGTTTAGGGACGAACTCATCACCAGGCTGCCGCAGCACGTGGCCGAACCACCGGAGTCTCCTGTTAAGCAGAGTTTCTTCCAGGCCCAGAATGTTGCATCTGACGCGGATGGACGAGTTGGAGATCCGGTCGGAGAGGCGCACGCGCAGGATACGGCGGAAGCAGTAGTGATCGAAAACCTCAAGCTTATGAAGATCCTCTCTGCGCAGTGGCCAGGTCTCACAGGCATAGAGAAGAATTGTTCTGACCATGGCTTCGTTGATTCGCAACTTCGTGGATCGTCTTATCTCCTGGCGAGACCAAAGTCGTTTTTGAAGACGGACAAAGGCAGATCTAGCCAAATTTATACGGGTGGTGATTTCGTCCTAAGATGGAATAAAATTATTAATAAAAACATTGTCATATTGCAGAGTTTATAAGATGGAGTAAACCTACCAATAATTGAATATTAACTAGAAATACTAAAGAGACACGGTGGAGTAATCGGTAGCGGCTTTGATTGAGAACTCGAAGTCCCGAGTTCAGATTCCAATCAAATACATTACATGAACCAATACCCATGGGAATGATATGAATCCATTTCTCCCCCTCCCCCAGTTGGACCTAGGTGGCAACCGGTCTAGGAGAAGGAGATCTCTGTATTCAAAACCTTCAGTCATGGGTTAAATAGCCTCACCAAGCTGCAATTGGCCAAGCCTGGTGTGTACGGCTACAATCTTGAAGACATGGTCAATGAGGGAAAGGTTCCTTGAATAGGAGTGAGAAGACCCAGATCGGGATTTCTTCCAATGAGCTTTCATCCCTGGTACCTTTTTGGGAGTACCTTTTTGAAAATTTCACGGTTTTCCTATTTTAATTTTCTGATGAATCATAATTATTAAGTTAATAATTGAATAAGCTCCTTGCGAGTTACACGACTAAAACGTACCCCTAGAAATTCACCTATTGCATCGTTAAATATTTAATATTTTTTACGGCTTTTCGACCTTTTGCGGGTTATTTAAAAACAAGAAAATATTTTTAGATTGTAAGAATTTTTTGAGATAATACAGATTTACTAACACACGTCCTACTAATTAACCCATAGCTGGGGGAAAAGGTGAATTCATACCTTTGCCAAGAGTATTTACGGGTCTGTGAATATAAGGAAACCGACTGGAATTTGAACTCAGCTCACTGATTACCAATTCTGAGCCATTATCCATGACACCACCTGCACATCAAAGTTTACGCCACCTGGTATTCCCAAACGGTCACCCATTTAGGTACTGACCAGGCTCAACTTTGCTTAAGTTCGGTGATCATACGAGAACCAGCGTTTCAACGTAAGTCCTTGAATATTTGAGCTTAACGGCTTTAACAACATAATGACATAACAACGCTGTTCAGTATTTAAAGAAGTAAGGGGATACAAATGAAAAGATCTGAATTTGTTAAGTTTTTCCAGTTCACTGAAACAGACCTTTAAACGCATGAAAGTGTTTTCGTCCCTTCTACCCTCCCGTTTTTCTTTCTTGCTTTTCTTGCTTTCTATCTTTCTTTCTTTCAGTGAATCAAGATGGAATGCTCCATTATTGCGGTACTGTCAGGGTGTAACTGTTGCGCTAAAAGAGGAATTAACAAGCAGAATGGTATTTATAAAAAATTAGACAACTCAGTCCATTTCTAGATGGAGGAGGATTCAGGTTTAGTGATGTGAATGTTGGAAATTAAAAATATCTGTATAATTAAAGTGCAGTGTACGTGTCTCCGTCTTTCCGTCCGTCCGTTTTTCGATCTCGGGATTTATAAATGCGCGTGAAATAAACACAGCGGCGCATGCGTAATACGAACTCTCGCTCACTGGCCTATTCGCATTTATTCAAACGCTAATCACGAGAACAATAGAAGTATTAATATTCATCAATTATTTACAGCATTGATTTTTTAAAATTCGCCCAAAGGCTTTTTCAACAAATTAATTAATCTTCTATGATAATAAAGTGCAGTGTACGTGTGTCCGTCCGTCCGTCCGTTTTTCGATCTCGGCGAATCATAAGCAAACTGAAGTAATAGGTAGTTATTAGGTTGGTGCAAAAAATAATGACGTAACAATGTCGTTTCTTGACGTTAAAAAATACGTCAAAAAACGACATTATTACGTCATTATTTTTTGCACCAACCTAATAACTACTGTATTTACACGCGACAAAAAAAAAATTAAATAATTCATTTAAAGTTAGATTTAAATATCAAACAGAGTGAAAGGTTTAAAAAAAAAAACAATTCTTTATTAAAGGTTTAACTTTAATTTTCTCTTTTCGTGGCAATTTCAATTGATATCGTCTAATTAAACTGTAATTAATACTTAAATAAAGCAAGGTACGTTGCTAATATGTTTCTTTCTTTTTCTAGCACGCGTACTGTGACGTATTCGAAATATTACATAGTTCAGTTTCCCTGATGTCTTTTGAGAGTGACTTTATGTGAACGGATCATAAAGAATGGTGATTTTAAAAGAAAACAGAAATTGTGCGCAAAATAAATGTAAACAAACAACAGAGATCGGTTACGTATACGAAGAAAGATTATGCCGAATTAAGGTGTCGAATAAAGATAGAATAATTTTATAATTTCTAAATTCTTATAACTTTTGCGTACATAGAACACTGAATGTAAAAGGACGAAGCTCCAAAAGCCTTGCGAAGGGCGGCTTCTAGGTTGGTTTTAAATAAAATTACACTGGTCGTCGTCGACTTACGACCATGATTGGTTACGACTTATCGGTCGTAAAATGATCTGGTTGTAAGTCGGTCTGTAATTAATTTTGCAAACTTTTTAACCTTTTTTTAGGCATTGTAGATTTTTAAATAATTTTTACATTTTCTTTACGTTAGATATTATCGTTTTGCGTCTTATTTTTACGTTTATCAGGTTTAAGTTAAACACTGAATAATGCAGTGCAGTTGGTTAATATTTGTTAAACATGCAGTCAGTGAAGTGCTATCATGTCTCTTTCGATTCATGACAGACTAAGCAGAAGATTTCCCCGCAGCAGGTTGCCATTTCTTTCTGCGGTAGACTGATTGCCAACCAAGGCTATGGGAACAAATCTGTCCCGCTGTTTATCCATAGCTGAGAGGATGAGAGATGGATCCATATCTTTCCGAAGCGTATCTGCGCGTAAGTGAATGTAACGAACCCAACTGGAATTCGAGCTCAGTTCTTCAATTTCTCACTCCAAGATATCATCACCCCACAACATATATCGATATTAATGATACCTCAACGCACACTAAACATACAACAAAAATAGGTGCAAAAAAAAAAACAAAAACAAAAACACAAAAAAAAGTTTAGTTGCAAAACATGCCAAAATACATACAAATAAAAAAAAATTTATTAGCCGCTGTATCATCTATGTTCTCAGCTGGGGCAGGGCTCGTGGTTAGCCGCTGGATGGTTTGGTTTGATTTGATTTGGTTTGGTTTGATTTGGTTTGATCTGTTTATCACTCTCAATGGATTATTTAATTCCGACAAGATTTTTATTGTTGGTAATATTTTTTGCAAAAAGTATTTCTGGTAATATTTTTTCCAAAAATGTATTGCTGGTAATACTTTTTTTTCAAAAATGTATTGCTGGTAATACTTTTTTCCAAAAATGTATTGCTGGTAATACTTTTTTTCCAAAAATGTATTGCTGGTAATACTTTTTCCAAAAATGTATTCCTGGTAATACTTTTTTTTCAAAAATGTATTGCTGGTAATACTTTTTTTCCAAAAATGTATTGCTGGTAATACTTTTTTTTCAAAAATGTATTGCTGGTAATACTTTTTTCCAAAAATGTATTGCTGGTAATACTTTTTTTCCAAAAATGTATTGCTGGTAATACTTTTTTCCAAAAAGGTATTCCTGGTAATACTTTTTTTTCAAAAATGTATTGCTGGTAATAGTTTTTTTCCAAAAATGTATTGCTGGCAATACTTTTTTTCCAAAAATGTATTGCTGGTAATACTTTTTTTTTTTCAAAAAGGCATTGCTGGTAATAATGTATTGCTGGTAATACTTTTTTTCCAAAAAGGTATTGCTGGTAATACTTTTTCCCAAAAGGTATTGCTGGTAATAATGTATTGCTGGTAATACTTTTTTTCCAAAATGGTATTGTGGCAATAATGTATTGCTGGTAATAACTTTTTCCAAAAAGGTATTGCTGGTAATAATGTATTGCTGGTATATTTTTTCCGAAAAGGTGTTGCTGGTAATAATGTATTGCTAGTAATACTTTTTTTCTCAAAAAGTATAGCTCGTAATGTATTGCTGGTAATTATTTTTCTTTGAAAATTTATTTCTGGTAATAATTTTTTCTAAAAATGTATTGCTGGAATTAAAACTTATTTTTTACACATTTTGACCCCTGTTTGGGGGTTAACTATTTGCTCATAGCTGGGACCCTAACAGGTGCTACCATCCCAGTTCAGGGTGGTCTTGGAAACACCAGCAATTAAGAGGTGGTTCCTAGCTCCTCAAAACCTTCTGATCAGAAGCCTTACTACTGGATGTAGTTTATCGTTTTACCCAGAAGGCGGATGTAGTTTACTGTCTTACCCAGGACGCGGATGTAGTTTATCGGTTTACTCAGGGCGAATAGCCGCTGGAGACATTTTTATTTTTTTTTACAAACATGGTGAGCTGAATGGCTTTGTTTCTTTTTCTCTTCATAAATTTCATGATATGGATGAAATGTGTGATGATGCATGCTATCGTCGTACACCAAGCTGTGAAACACTCACGCTCTCAGACGCGGAGTAGTCGTGGCCAAACATACCAATTCGCGATCGCGGTCGCGTTCATAAAGTGCAACAGTCGTAAGTCGCATAGGCTGTAAGTCAGCGACGACTTGGATATCGTTTTTTCAAGAAAACAGAGAGGCAATGAAAGAGGTGTAAAATCTGTGAAATATTCGAGAAAAACTAGTAAACCGAGAAAAAGAAAAAAAATAATTGCATCTGATTTTTACATTTAAGTTCCAAGTCTTTATTCTACCAATCATACAATAAACCTATTATTATTTTTAAGCCTTTGATTTACTATGGAACCATCTGCCATTCCTTAAAAGCGTTCTTATTTCATAGAAACTTCGAATCAGTAAAAACTGGTAAAAAAATAATAAAAGCGTAAATTCTTCTGGAGTGGAATAAAAGATTTTCGGAATCAATTGCAGAAACCGTCATTGAAAAGTGCAGAAAGGGACGAGGAATTGAAATTTTCCCTTGGGAGCAGATTAAACTTTATTTCTAATTGTTTGCATTTTGTTTAAAAGAAACATTTTTTCCCGGCTTTCATTGGCTGGTTTGGTTCATTGCACAATATTCTCAATTTCTTAAGATGGCTGACAGATAAGATTCTCGATCAAACAATATTGGACTTTCTTTCTCTCTTGCTTTCTTTCTTTCTTTACTTCTCGCTCTCTTTTATATTTTGCCTACTACCAGCTGAGTTATCTCGCTTAAGAGGAGAATCTGGAAATTTGTCACCCGTCAGAAATGCCTGTGGCTCGTTGGAAAATTTCAGAAAATAATCTGCAAAGTATCTTCTCCTGTTCTAATGTATATTTTCGACAATCTCTTTAACATTTTTATTGTTTTAACTGACTCATGTTACTATTTTTATTTTTTCCTTTTTATGTAAAATTCTGTGTTATTTTTCTTTAGATTTCTGACTTACGCCTTGCTTTGAGGCAAGTATATAAGTAGCTTAGGGATAGAGTCTGACTGATGCCAAATCGGTCGAGTTTCGATCCCGGCTAGAAGCAATCGGATGTTTAGCCACACTGATGAGCTATGTTACAGCGAAGCGGGCTTGTGTGTAGATGACTTGCTCTCATTCGCCAATTGAGGACTATGGAGAAAAAGAATTTTTAACAGCGGCTGCTCCTGCTATTAAAGCATCGCTTTTCAGTTATGAATTGAGCGCTCTGGCTACTAATTTGGCGTTTACATACATCACGTGTATAATACGTTAAAAGATTCTCTTTCTCGGCCGTGCGCCGATAGCTTAGGGGCAGAGTCTCTGACTGATGCCAAATCGGTTGGTTTTCGATCCCGGCTTGAAGCAATCGGATGTCCAGCAACACTGATGAAGTATGATACAGGCTTGTATATATATATATATATATATATATATATATATATATATATATATATATATATATATATATATATATATGTGGGGGGGTATAGAGTTAGGTAAATGAAATAACTAGATATTAGCGACTGTATACACGCGTGCTGGCGTGCATACGTCGGTAAAAAAATAAATAATTACCAAATTTAGCCAAGAGGTGTAGACATAATAGTGCCCAATGTGATTAGACAGAGCTAAGAAATATGTATGAATAAATACACATATACCTACGTTTGATGTGCGACTTAAGCTTCGTTGTTTACCCAACTCGTCAGGCACAAGATATAACATATGCAAGATATAAGCTATATCTTGTGACTGACGAATTGGGTAACCAACGAAACTTAAGTTACACACCAAACCTACGTATATGTATTTATTAATATATATATATATATATATATATATATATATATATATATATATATATATATATATATATATACATACACACACACACACACACACACACATATATATATATATATATATATATACTTTATAACACAATCTTTGCCCTGCCGCCTTAGTGAGCCGATTCTAAAGAAGTCTCTGAACCCCACATTGTGTCTGTGATAGGTGTAATTATATTTTAATTCTAAACATTTTTTCTTCTTTTTTTTTCTCACTCTCTCGAATAGAATAACTCACTTCCGTTCGTATGCCCTCAACCTAATGACTATGCTCCTGATACTAACTCAGATGGAGGTAGGGGATGTACATGCACCTCCGAGCAACCTTTGCCACCTCCTTCTCTCAATAGGTCTTTTACTCCTCATGTATATGAGCAAGCTTGACTTGGTACCCTAGGTCTCTGGCCGGTACGATGTTTCTGACCCAAAGAAAAGTTCTGTTTTCCTGGCCCCTAGGCGGACGAGACACGTACACTCGGAGTATCGCGCCTGGACCTTTCCTGGGTTATTTGTCCCCTCATTAAGGGTGCTGGGGGTAAACGTTTTCTGGGTTTTGGCGTTATACGCCTGGTAGTCAGCGATCCGAACTTTCGGGTGACTTCGAAGGAGGCTATCCTATCAGCAGGTGTATAATATCGTGTCTTTAGTTTGGTTTGTTGTGCTTTACGGCATGTCAACCTCAATGGGTTATTTAATGCCGACGAAGTTTTTATTACTGGTAATATTTTGTTTTGTCAAATAACTGGTAATAATTTTTTCCAAAATGTATTGCTGGTAATATTTTTTTCCTCAAAAATGTATAGCTGGTAATATTTTTTTTACAAAAATGTATAGCTGGTAATATTTTTTTACAAAAATTTATAGCTGGTAATATTTTTTTCCTCAAAAATGTATAGCTGGTAATATTATTTTCCAAAAATGTATTGCTGGTAATAGTATTTTTTTTCTTCAAAAATTTATTGCTGGTATTTCGTTTTACAAAGTATTTCTGGTATTAAAACCCATTTTTACACTTTCATAGTATTTTTACCCCAGTTTTGGGGTTAACTATTTGCCCATAGTTGGGACCCTAACAGGTGCTACCACTCCGGGTCAGGGTGGACCTGGGAACACCAACAATTAAGAGGTGCTTCCACGCTTCTCAAAACCTCCTGATCAGAGGCCTTGCTGTTGGCCGTAGTTTATCGTCTTACCCAGGATACGGATGTAGTTTATCGTCATACCCAGGACGCATAATATCGGGTCTATTGTACTGCCATTTTTTTTACTGTTTTCTGGATCATGCAGTAGTCTCCGGTGAGGCCTCTCGATGCCATGATGATGGGTGCTGTTACGGCAATATCTCCGGGCGAGTCAGCCCAGGTTATTTATGCGTGAATCTCGAACTAGTCATCCACCAAACAAACCAAAACAAACATGAAAGCAACCAAATTGAATACGAACAAAACTAGCAAACCGTACCTAAAAAAAAAATGGGGACACCAGTTATACCATCTTTTACACCAATGTAAGGGGTCTGCATTCCAATTTTCCAGAAGTGGAACTCCATATTCTTCAGTCTAAACCTGACCTTCTGTTCCTGTCTGAAACAGGTATCAATGCCTCAATCCCATTGCAAGAGCTCATAATCCCGGGCTACTCACCCATTATAACAAAATACGACCACCTATATAACCACTGTCATGGGCTCGGTGCGTACATCAAGGACGGGTTTCCCTATGGCATGAACATAAAAAACGAGGACCCTGATATCATGTATATGTCTTTCCAAGTGGCATCTATCCCTAGTACCACATTTTCCCTGTGTCGTCCCCAGGATGAATGGTCGGTAATCTTCGATCGAATACCAGAGATGATTGATAATATCCTCACCGAATATCCCTCGGCTAACTTTCACATATGCGGTGACTTCAGTATTCACCACAAAGAGTGATTAGTCCACTCTAGCAAAACCGACGAGGAAGGAGATATTGCAGAGACTTCTCCATCGAATGTAAATTAACCCAAATCATTAAAGAACCCAACGGCTCCCGAATGCGTGAGACAGCAGGTGAACCTCCTCGACTTTTTTCTAACATCCTGCCCAGCAAAAGTTCTAGCCCCCATTGGCACGTAAGATCATTCTCTAGTCATTATCCAGATTGACTCCAAACCAATGACATCTCCTGATTTACCGTTCCATATTATGGTTTTTTATTATGTGAAAGCAGATTGGGACAGCTTTTGGTCCTACATGACAGAAGCTCATCTCTCAACCTTCTTCATGCTACCCGCAAAACTGCTGGCCTAATCTCTGAATGGATCCTTTCTGGAATGGAGTATTTATACCAACAAAAAAAAATCCAGAAAAAACAGTCACACTATTTACATTGTTCGGACTATAATCCCCATCTTTGCAGCCTTAGTCATCACAACGTTTCGGCCGTTGTACGCTCCGGCCTTATCAGGTGATTGTTCTCAAGGATACATGGCACAGTGGATAAAGGTGTTAGTTAGATCCAGTGACAGGGCCCAAAGAGTGTGAGTTCAATACCCGGTTAAGGTGGTGGAGAACTTGGAGAGAGGAATTAACAGGCATCCATTAGAACAGTCTACACCAGCGAGCGAAATAAAGGGTTCAGTTCGAAATTCCACCCACCTGAAGAAGGCCGAAGCATACAACGGCCGAAATGTTCTGATAAATATGGCAACAAAGATGAGGACGATAGTCCGAACAATGTAAATAGTGCACATAATACCTCATCTCAGAAATATAGACAAAAAACAGTCAGCCCTGGTTCACTCCTGAATACGCTTCAGGCATAGCTCACCGGGACCACTACTTCAAAATCTATCGCAAGGAGCGATGCAATCGGGTCCTTCTTTCAGAACCACCAACAATCGCTGTAAGAGATTCCTGGAAAACGCAAAGTGCAGCTACGCGCAATCTGTCCAAGTCAAGGTTGAAAATGAACAAATTGAATCTCTGCGAATTCTGGAAGATCGCCAACCAAATTATAAACAGAAGCAAAGCGGTTGTTCCTACAATTATAAATGACCCCGAGGTCACTATCATCCGCGATACCCAAGGCGTCGCTCTTCGCTTCGATCTTTGCCTCTAACTCAACGTTAGTTGACAAAGATCATCTCCACACCTTCCCACGTTTCACTGAGTACAATGTCCGGTTTTCAAGATTGCGGTAACCGATCCTCCCCTTCCCAGTATAGACCATTAATCTCCACAGTATCATCAGTAATTTTTTTAGGCCTTAATCATCAAGAAAGTCGTCAAGCATGTGGATAGGAACCATCTCTTGTGCGATGAGCAGTATGGGTTTCAGATAGCCCGATCCACTGCTGATTTCCTAACATAACTCACAGAATTAGTGAAATCCTTGTCGACACACATACTGCAAGGAACATAGCATTAGATATCTCGAAGGCCTTCGACAAGGTGTGGCACAAAGAAGTGGCGTAGTTTGGCCGTTGCTTCTTTCAGAACCACCTAAAATCTCTGTAAGAGAATCCTGGAATACGCTAGGTGCAGCTCCGCGCTATCTGTCCAGGCCAAAGTTGAAAATGAAAAAATTGGATCTCGCGAATTCTGGAATATCGTCAACTAAATTATGAACAGAGGCAATGCGGCTGTACCTGCAATTACAAATGACCCCGAGGTCATAACATCCTCGACAGACAAGGCGAAACTCTTCACCTCGATCTTTCCCTCGAACTCAGCTTTAGATGACAAAGACCATCCCCTCCCCAACATCCCATGTCTCACTGAGCACAATCTCAGTAATATACTCATTTCAGCAAGTCTCTAGATTTATCAAAAGAACCAACCCCCCAAAAGCTATTGGCCCTGACAGAATTGCAGTGGTCTTAAGCCACGAATTATCCCCGATTCTAGAAAAGTTATTTAACCGCTGCTTCAAGGAAAAATCTTTTCCAGGAATGTGGAAGTTGGCAAGTGTATTTCCGGTCTACAAGAACGCGGGAATCCGATCCCCCCTTCCAGTATAGATCCATTAGTCTCCTCAGTATCATCTATAAGCTTTCTGAGGCCTTAATCAACAAGAAGGTTGTCGAGCATCTGCATAAGAACAACCTCTTGTCCACTGCTGACGTCCTAACTACCATTACACACAGAATTAGTGATTCCATTGACGACACGTATACCGCAAAGACTATAGCATTACATATCTTGAAGGACTTCGACAAGGTGTGGCACAAGGGTTTACTATAAAAGCTCTCCACATATGGAATCACTTCCTGAGGTAGTTATTAACGACCAGTCCTCCGATCCCGTAGCGGTCAACGCAGGCGTCCCCCTGGAGTCACTTCTCGAACCAATCCTCTTTTTGGTTTATATAAATGATCTACCTAAGAATATACTCCGATCATTTGTAAACATTTATGCCGATGATAGGACGATATCCGAGCGCACATTTAAAGTAATGACGATCATAGATCGGCAGCTGACCTTTCTTCCAATTTAACACTAATTTCCCAGTGGGGGAAAAACTGGCTAGTTACATTCAATGCTTCTAGAACCAAACTGGCTACATTCCATCACCGCCGACCAGACCCCGAACTATCGCCAATCACGAAGAACGGATGTCTACTCGAGGAAGCACCGTATCTTGAGAGGATATTGAACCTCAGGCTCACACTCGACCCATCGCTAAAGATGCGTGTAAAATGATCGGCTCCCTGTACCGTTCCAGTAAGTACTTGACCCCTCATGCTATCTTCTGCTTTTATAAGAGCCAGATAAGGCCGAAAATGGTGCAATCTAGCAATATTTGGGCCGGAGCTGCCCAGACCTCACTTTCCAGTCTTGATAGAGTTCGAACGCTTCTCCGATCGTCTGTGGGTGACGAATTATTTTCCACGCTCAAACCTCTCTCTGACAGGCTGGATGTGGCTCTATCGCTACTACAGTGGAAAGTGTTCGGACGAACTGCATCTCCTGGTTCGACTGCTAGGAGTCGCCATGCCATTTACATAGTATCAAACTACCCACATTCTCTCCGTATTCCACCGACGAGAAGTAAGTTCCACTCAAACAGCTTATTTCCGCGAACCACTGCCCTGGGGAACAGATTCCCATACTTCTGATATCGGTCAACGAAAGAAGCTTTCGCGAAGCCACGTCTTCACCACTTGCTTCGTGACTTGGGCGCTCAGTGAGCAAAAACTTTGCGGTACCACGAGTCACCATGCACCACGGCTTGTGCAGATCTATAAATGATGCTCACGATTGCTGCCACCTGTGCTAACATGATTCGCCGGTCTTGCCTGATCCAGAGCGCAGGCCTGAGCGATGATAGATGTAACCAGTTTGATTTTAGAAGCATAGAATGTAACCAGGCAGTTTTTCTGGGAAGTTAGTGTTTGATCGGAAGAGAGGTCGTCAAGACATTTACAAGTGCACTCGTATATCGTCGTATCATCAGTATTAAGTTTCTCTTTTAAGTTTGAATGTTATCTCCAAAGCCAGCACATTTTTCGTTAACAAGTGGTGGCCATCATCGACGTTTCATTGGAGATCAACAGATATCATCAACTGATTATTTAAACCTTTTCCACCAATACAGGCATAATGCATTTATGATTTGAGTCTAAATGCCTAATGGACAACACATGGATTCATGACGTAACTAAACATTTTAAAAAATCATTCCCCCCCAAGTAAGGCAATGAAGCCACTAAGAAACTGAAGTGAAAGAAATAGGAAATAAAATAACTGTATTATAGGAAACAGAAGATCACAATTGACATTGCATTTAAATTTTAGAAGATTGTAGTTGACGGGAGAGCAGGAAGCGAAAAAGGTGTCCACAAGTGAGATGTGCGAGAGAAGAAGCTATCAGCATAGAACTTACGGTTACTAGGATTGATGAGGTTACGTCATTTTCTGGAGCATTTGCTTGCAAATAATGTTAGAAGAACAAACCAAAACAATTCTATGTCTGTATGTATATTTCTCAAAGAGAAAAGAAATGAAAAATGGTGACAACTTGATGCAAAATAATGTTCAATTCCGTTGTTCATGGAATACTTCAAAGATAATCATTGAATTTAGGAACCCATTGTTTGTTTCATGTTCTCCTTTTGCTGTTTTTTTATACTTTATTTTTAGAATCTAAGAGTTAAAATGTAATTTTTATAGTTTTTGTTGTATCCTCGAGGTGACTGGTACACAGGGAAGAATGAGTGCTTAATATATTTATTCAGCACCAGTATCCGGTGCTAACGGATACACACAAAAAAAACACAGAACAATAAGTTACAAAACAATTAACAAGACAACTTACAAGGAATAGAGGAGGGTCAAATGCTGTATAGCCAAATGAAGTAAGATCAGTCCAAATATTAATCAGCTTAGTATCAACTTATTAATCAACTTATTAATCAACTGTTGAAGCCCTTAATCGTATAAGGCTTTAAGCCAGGCCATCTTGTAGAGTGCTGAAGAGGTGCTAGCTACTCTGCAACAATTTTTATACACAATTAAAGCAAATATATGAATAAAAACTACTTGCTTTCCGATTTGGTGCGGATGTTTTTCCTACCATATAATGGTTGAACCATTTTAATCATTTTGATTAAAGTTCATATTTTCTTGATTTAAGATGGAAATTTGGAAAATTTCCAATATATTTCTATGAAATTTTCCCTTTCCAAAATTATGGTTTATATTTAGTGTTTAGTGATAAAGGATAAAGAAGATGGCAGTTTAAAAAGACAATAAAAGAACAGCATTCAGAAAGAAGGATGATGATGATGATTGATGCTGTAAAATTTATTAGGATTCATGAAGTTATATTATTTCCTTCAATATCTTCCTGGAAATAAATCTGACAGACAAACAAGTCAAAGATGGTGCAATATCTAGAAAGAGAAAAAGACGTGAAGATTGGTGACAACTTGAGGCAAAGAATGCAAAACTCTATTGTGCATGGAATGCTTTTCATACAGGAACCTTTAGGAACCTAACTTTTCTTTTTTTTTTTACCCTTTTCTTTTCTTTATTTTTATAGTATCTTTAAAGAGATTACAAACAGACAAAGGTAGTACTCAAGTGAAAGGAACAGCAACACAGGCATAGATAAAAGAAAGAGAGGTTTGTTTAAAAGAGAATACACTGCTGAAAGACAAGGAATTGGTTAGCAGGCTAGTAATTCCCGAAGCAAGGTTATTTACCTTACCTTCATGTTTCATCCGTTTTTCTCACATTTCTCAATACTAGGCCCTATAAACCCCCACCCCCTACTTAAGTCTTAGGGACATACAATCAAGGAGTTGGGTTCGGGCATCAACAAACCTCTGCACGTCACGACAAACAAGTCAATTGACATTATTTAGATTATTTACACTCGAGCGATTGTTCTTATCTTTGTCAA
Organism: Acanthosepion lycidas; assembly: GCA_963932145.1. NCBI lineage: Eukaryota > Metazoa > Mollusca > Cephalopoda > Sepiida > Sepiidae > Acanthosepion > Acanthosepion lycidas. The sequence goes on from OZ010599.1 coordinate 38,970,454, forward strand.
TGAATTTAGTCAAGCGTAACAAGCGGCAATGTAATCAACAGGCGGACTACGTTTCACGCTCCAAGTTCTACACTCAGGATAGTGATTTAAGTGTTAGCTTGTTGAGTTGGTTGACATAATGTGTTCAATCACTGGGTCACGTGGAAACGGGATGAACAATAACAGTACTAAATAAGAAATAGAATACGTATCCCTGTAAATTTAATAAAGTGTGCAGATTTAAATTCTCTGAAGGTTACCTGGATCGCCAATACTGTATGAAATCTGGAAGGTAAAATGACTGTTAAAAAAAAAAATAATAATGAAATGCTATTAGGTTGGTGCAAAAATATTGTCGTTTTCTATCATATGTTACTATGTGAGAAAACGACAATATTTTTGCACCAACTTAATAAAAAAAATCAAAGCAACAAGGATGAGGAAAATCGTCGAAGTGTAAATAATTCCAGAAATTAAAGCAGAAAAAGTCCATCAAGTATTATCTTCTGACTGCGGTGAACCAACTGACTTCTAGTCTTTCATCATAGAACACTGCCTCTGCTTACAGCAGAATGAGCACTCACGTGGTTCATCTCTCTCCAAAGTTCATTTTGGCATTTTCATGTGGTTTGGTGAGCCTTTCTCTCCTATGCTGGATCAGGGTATCTTGAAAGATCTGATAAAAATTTGTACCTGTAACAATGATTTTTGCAGATACAATTCCTACTATTTGACCCATAGCCGAGGGAGAAGAGGTAGAGTTATGCATTTCCCAGAGAGAAATAAATGTTAGACATTTTCATGACGGTCGTCTTCGAGTATAGAATCCAGATGTTGGCAATGAATATTTTGGAGACAGTAGGAAAGCGTAGTTCAGGTTCGCAGTGGATATCGTAGCAAAGTAGCAGAGCGTAGTTCTTCCTTTTATCATCTTCGCCTGGTCAAGTTGGCACTGGTCCTTCGGTAGGGTAAACAAAGATAGCCGCCTTTATACACGACGGATACAATGTTCTGCGGCTTCTGATTAGTTAACCTTCTATTGGTAGACTATAAAGGAAGTTAAGTCATTTGGATTGTCTCACTAGTCACATATATATATATATATATACCCAAAAAACGTAACAATGAATGCAACAAACTCAACTGGTATTTTAACACGGCTTTCCAATTTCTCATTCCTAGCTGCTAATCATTACATCAAACGCACAGCTTACAGCACTTGTTACTCCCAAGCAGACACCCATCAAGTAAAGGGTGTTCGAATAACTTGGACCGATTTTAAATGTGAATTAAGTTTAAGCGTTTAATATTTTTTTCTTTTTCTTTCAGATTTAACAACTTAAGTCTTTGGCAATTTCAACCATGGAAAGATTAACAATTAAACAACGTGTTAAAGTTATCGAAGCCTATTACGAAAATGGACGTTCAAACAAAAATGCATTTCGCGCAATTTGCGATTTTTTTTGGTCAACATAATCGACCAAACGAGAGTGCAATTGGAAACAATGTAACGTTGTTGTGGAAAGGTTCAATTCCTGCGCGCGATGACGAATAGAGGTGTCTGGATTTTCGGCCACATTCTCGAGCACTGCAGCAATGTTTTCAGTTGAACGGCGTAAACGAGCTCGCAATGGTGTTTTCACATCTGCCACCGACCCAGTTTGTTTGAATTTAAGAACAATTTTTCCAATTAAACTCTTGAAACTTTAACACGTTATTTGATTGTGGATTTTTCCATGGTTGAAATTGCCAAAAAAAAAAAAAAAAAAAAAGAAAAATTCATTAGACGCTTAAACTTAATTCACATTTAAAATCGGTTCAAGTTATTCAAACACCATTTACTAACAAGGCTCGAAGTTGCTTATCTCCGGTGATCGAATGAGAACTGGTGTTTCAACCTGATATGGCCATTGGTACCAAGGCTTTATGTAAACATCGTATTTGTCTTCGCATAAGACATGTTCTTTGGGATGTTTTAAATGCAGAAAAACTGCCCTGAGCCTAATGCAGCTATATATTACAGATGGTAGAGCATTATTTTGAACTTTCAGGAATAGCAAATATGGATGAAGTCCCTTTGACATTCCATTTGATATATCATCAAAGAAGACAGTAGAATCCAAGGGTGCTAAATCTGTGAGTGTTAAAACATGAAAAGACACATGACACAGTTCTAAAGTGTGTTTCACTAACTTGGACCGATTTTCAATGTGAATTAAGTTTAAGCGTCTAATGATTTTTTTTTCTTTTTCTTTCAGATTTAACAACTTAAGTCTTTGGCAACTACAACCCTGGAAAGATTAACAATGAAACAACGTGTTAAACTTATCGAAGCTTATTACGAGAATGGACGAGATTAAGGAGCAACTGGAGACGTCATCAAAAATTTTGACCATCAAGTGAAGGTGTACCGCCGAAGCACTGGCCGACATTTGGGCGATATTATTTTTCACACATAATTGCCATGACTTAAATAACATGATCCAATAAAAGAAATAAATAAAGTTTCACCAGTAACACTGATTTATTTACGGCTGACTTTGATCCGTCTTAATGAAACACCCTTTATTAGCATGCTACGCTGATGGGAGAAAACAGCCACTTGTCTTAATTTAAAAAAAAAAAAATATTACCTAAATAAAAAATACCCAATGGCATTTATGTTCCTGTCCATCCTAAAGATTGGACGGATGAGAGAGGGATGAAATTATGGCTTGATAAAGTTTGGTCCCGGGGTCCTGCTGGCCCATCAAAGAAACCCGCCTTATTAGTTTGGGAGCAGTAACGGGCTCATAGAACTGATTTTATTAAGAGCAAAGTTGAAGAAACCTTGCTTAGAGCTACAACGGATAGGAAGTTGTAGAGAGCTATGATCAACACGCCAGGACAGGACATGACACATGCAAGACGGAACACTTGCCAGATATGTAACCATTACAGGTTTTGGTGAACTTATTTTATAAATCCTAGCCATGTTGATGTGTGGGTGATGTAACAGAAGTGAAATCAACGAGCCAAGTTCAAATTCCGGGCTAATCTGTTGGATTCACTTTCCCACAAACGCCTTTGGGAAAGTCATAATCCCATCTCTTCTCTCAGCTGGAAGTTAAATCAGGGTTTCCCAACCAGGGCGATATCAATCACCGAAGGGTGATTTCAACTGTTGGGTGGGTGATGAGCAACTGAACACAAACTGGTGGGTGATTGAAAATTTTGGTAGGTGATATATTATATTGAGTATTAAAAAGGTATTGCAACATATGCTACTCGAAAAAATATATTAAAAGGAGATATACAAAAAACCTATATAGCCCCAGCCTACGACCACCACCCCCAGAAAAGGAGGAGATTAAATGGAAATAGCTGAGTTACATTCCTTGTTAAGATATAAATATCAAACAGTTCTTCAGACGAAATAACATTTTTTTTTTCGAATATAAATCAGAAGACCAAGAACAACAAAAAATATTCGCTGAATTTTTACTATGAACAAAAATCGATTCATTTTTTGTCAACACTTGCAACGATAATCCTAAGCATAAAACTAACCTTGACCATAAAACTAAAATATATACATAGTTTTTAATGGTCAAGTTTGCTTTCCTTTGTTCTTTAATACGGCAATTACAGCAGCAGCAGTCGCCACATAAGTCAGCGTTATTTGTTACCTCCCTTTGGTATTTTTTTTACTACAACATGAAGTTTGTTTACGAACCAGTAACAAACTTTTAACAAACAATTTTGGCATGCTTTTGAATATTTCCTATACAGGTGGGCGGCGGGAAATCTTTCCATGTGAAAGTGGGAGATGACGCCAAAAAGGTTGGGAACCAATGGGTTAAATGGATTCTCTAGTTTTGGGTGGCAAACAGATTAAGAATAGGAAAATTCTGAATTCCAAACCACCAAGAAGGCAACTGGAAACTACTCCATTATCTTTCCCAAGAAGCCGTGGCAATTCACAGACAATAAAGACAGGGATCTGTGGAGAGCCATTACTGTCTACGTCATGAAAGGACATGACATTAAAAAAACATGATATGGTTTGCATAACTATCTTATTTTAACCAGTGTTGTTTTTTTAGGGGGGGGTAGGATGTAATCAATGTATCAAGTCAGTTTTTATCGTTTCTTATCACATCTCATTTGGAGGTGTGGAGTAATGCATACCAGCTCGAAGAATCGGAGAGCCGTGTTTGAATTCCAATTAGGCTCGATACTTTAATTTACGTGCTAATAACCTTGGTAAAGGTATGAATCCTTCTCTCTAGCTTTGGGTAAATAGCAGGGCAGGTTGGGCGCTATAGCCTAGGATAGCAATCGGTCTAGGAGAAAGACAACTCTGAATTCAATACCTGTAACTATGGGTTAAATATCGTTACTAACCCGCAACTGGCTAGGCATTTACAACTACACTCCTGAAAACATGGTCAATCAGGAATGGTTTCCTTCAAGAGGAGTGGGAAGGCTGTGGATCTGGATCCATTTTAATGAGCTTTGATCCCTGGTACCTTTTATTACACAGTAATTCCTTCAGGCTTGCTTCCATATCAAATAATTGTTTTTATGAATAGATATCTACAACCCAAAATGGGATTAAAACAACTAAGATAGGGATACAAGTTTAAAAGAATCTCAAGAAACGAAATTTCAGACAGAAATTAACAGGTATTTTTCTCGACTTGTGTAAACATTCTGCTCTGTTTTTATTTTTTAAAGTTAACACTTTTTCATGAAAGCAAAACTGAAAAGGTCATAACTGACTATAAATAAGTCATATGTAAACATTTCTTTAAAATGTCTGCCATAAATAGGTAACATCATACGAAAACACTAATCGATATAAAGAAAAGAAAAGGACAATACATTTGACCAAAAATAAGTCAACTTAACACATAATTTTGCTCGAAGCAGGTTAGACGATTCAATCAAATGTATTTCAATTTACGCTGAAGCATTGAAGTATTTTGTTATATCTTCCTTTTATTGAATGAAGACAACATAAATCATGCAATATAATGTCGCTTGGAGTCGACGTAGTCTTACTGAATTCTGTAGTAATCATCGCTCCAGGCTACCTTGGTATTTATCCGATGCCTCCCCACAAGGCAGGATGTGGCACAAGGCCGATTTTTAATGTTGGGCATTCCGAGTACGAACACTCTGGCAAAAATTTGCCGTAGACCCATCATACACGGGGTAGGGTAGCTGTCTACTTTTCCCCAAATGAGACTCTGCCCATAGGCATAGCATCGTCTGGGTTCCTCTCCGTACGAAGGCAGAGTCCGACCAGCCTTGAGAGCACTTCTCCCGGCTAACTCGGTATTTATCCGAAGCCTCCTCCCAGGACAGGATGCGGCACAAGGCCAGTTTTTAATGTGGGAGTTTTCCGAGCACGCACACTCAGGCAAAAATTCCCCGTAAACTCCGCATACACGGGGTCGGGTGACTGTCTGATTTCCCCCTGACGAGGGACTGCCCGTAGGTATAACGTCGTCTGGGTTCCACTCCATCCGAAGGTAGAGACTCCGACAAGGTCTGAAAACACTGCTCCCGGCTCGCTGACAGTCAGCTCTCTCCTGACGATTGGTGTCAGGTGTTTGGACGAGTTCAAGTCATATTCTGGAGAGCTGTGTTCATCGCCACAACATTTATCTTAATCTAGACTCGTGGCTAATGCATCTATTTTGATCAAAAACCTTCCCCGGACAGGAAACAAGAGATAAACTTCTATTACTGTTAAAAATGCTGGGGGAGGAATTTGAACCGGACGATAGACGAACCTATTTATTATTGAGGAAATAAAATAAAATAAATAGTAATTAAAATTTCAGAGTTTAGGCAGAGACGTTAGAATATGGAGTTGAAGTAGAACTTCGAGAGAACCAGAAACTCAATCCTAAGCAGGAAACATGTGATAAACCTCTACTTCTTTTCAAAAGACGGGGAGGAGTGTGAACCGGGCGATAGGCGGACCCGTCTACTCCTACTGAGAATAACTAAATAAAAATATATAGTAAATAAAATTTCAGAGTTTAGGCAGAGACGTCAGAATATAGAGCTGAAATTGGCCTTAGAACCAGAAACTCAATCCTAAGCAGGAAATATGTGATAAACCTCTACTTCTTTTCAAAAGACGGGGAGGAGTATGTACCAGACGATAGGCGGACCCATTTACTCCTACTCAGAATATGTATATAAAAAAAAATAGCAAATATAAATTTCAGAGTTTAGGCAGAGACGTTAGAATATGAAGTTGAAGTAGACTTTCGAAGAAACTGGAATCTCAATCTTAAACAGGGAACTATGGATTAACCTCTACTCCCCTTCAGAAGATATTAGGTTGGTGCAAAAATAATGACGTAATAATGTCGTTTTTTGACGTTAAAAAATACGTCAAAAAACGACATTATTACGTCATTATTTTTGCACCAACCTAATAGTTGTTTTCTCGTCTTTAGGTATTTTTGTTGTTGTTGTTGTTGTTGTTGTTTAGAACTCACCCTCGTCACCAACATTCCGAATATGATTGCTGTTTCAACAGATATTTCCAAATCTTTTCTGTATGCTGCATCTTCTGTTCTGGTGATCTTCTGCTGGCATGATTCCGGTATTATCCCATGATTTCTCCTGATCAGTTTTGGCTCGCTCTTGATCGCCAACTTTGAGGGGTTAAAATGTTTCAACACCATGATTCTTCTTATTATTATTCTGTGTTGTAATTTTGAGGTACAGCCAGGCAAAATGAGCTGACTCATTTTATAGTTCACCAATAGAAGGGTTAACCAATCAGAAGGCTCAGAATATTCAATGCGACATGTATAAAGGCGGCCATGTTTTTTTTTCCGAATATTCACTGCCAACCTCTGATATCGAAGACTGAAGAATTACGGAACCGCTGCTGGTGAGTGTTAATCTTTAACGTTGTTTCATTGAACAGATTACTTACTGCGCTGTATTCTATATTCATAGACTTGGCGAACATGGTCAACATTCAGCATCTCTCTTTTTTCTGCAGTGTATATCTCCCCTTCTTCTTCTTCTTCTTCTTCTTCTTCTTCTTCTTCTTCTTCTTCATGTAGGGTATCCTCTCAGGACGTATGCGATCATGGCTCTCCAAAACTTCCTAGCTTTTAACAAATTTTATCTTTTTCTTGTTTCTCCTAAACTTTGTTCTACCATCCATTTACTCAAGCTCATTAAGTATGTTATACATTGTTTTCCTTTGTCCCTCTTGCCTTCAATATGTCCTGTGAGTATCTGATTTTCCAAGCCCTCCTTCCTCATTATGTGCCCTAAAAATTTCAACTGTCTCTTCTTGATGTCCCTTTTTTGTTTACAATTTCTCTAAAACTTCATCGTTGATCACATGCTCGGTCAAAAGTATCCTCAGCATTCTTCTGTAGAACCACATTTCTGTTACTTCAAGTCTCTTCTCTATTTGTGAAGAGATTGTCCAGCATTCACTGCCATACAGTAAGGCAGATATCATAACGAAATTTTTCGTTGGAGAAATTTTCTATACAGGAGGACAGATATCACGTAACAGTTCAGTATTCTTTTCGTTGTATCTCGCGAAGTTATTCTCCTTCTAACGCGTTCTAAATTCGACAAATTCGAGGCCAGTCTATCCATGTGACTATGTGGTACAGTCCTTATTTTTCTATGCATAATCACCCCCCACGGGTCTTGTTTTCGTAGCTGATATCAGAGCACTGAGGTATGTTATTAAGGCTAGGAAAATATCCAGTTGTTGTAACAGTCAGTCGCTTTACGATTTTCACCCCACTTTCAACTGCTCCGTGTGGACTCGCAGTTGTATGTATAAATCCGTTTGGGGATGTAAACTCAAGGAAATCTGTACTGGTGAACTGACCTCCATTGTCACTGACTACTTCCTCTGGAATTCTCATCTGGCAAATAAATTTTTCATCTTACCGATTACATTTTCAATGGTTAACGGATTAAGACGGGTTATTTTCATATAGCGTGAGAAGTAATCAATCCCCACTAGGTAGCTACGTCCTTTCAGTGTAAAAATATCGTTTCCTGTATTGTACAAGGGTCTTTCTAGGGTCATGCAATTTCGTATGGGTTTGATGAACGGCGCTGATTGCGGACGGCACATTTTCTAATACAATCATCGATTTCAGTTGATATCCTTGGCCACCAAACCACTGCTTTAGCTCGTTGCCTACATGTGTTCATACCCATGTGACCACTATGGATTGTCTTTATGGTTCCACTCCTGAATGATTCTCGGATCCATATTTAGTTTTAATAAAATATCAGAATTCTGATGTACCGATAATTCATCTTGGTGCATAAAGAAACGACTCAGTTCCTTAAAGTAACTACAAAGACTGAATCTACCAATCCAACTTCAGTTAAAGTTTGGGGCAAAGGACATAAGGGTGGTAAACAACAACCCCAGCTTAATGTGTCTAAACAACCAACCCAATTCCCTTATATAAAAGAGTATCTTCTGGCACAAAAACGTGTTGCCTCTTGAAGTCTCCGGTTATGACGTAGGGGCAACTGGTACTACACAAAGCAAAGATAAAAAGATAATAATAATAATTGTTGTTGTTGTTGTTGTAACATACCTACGGACGATAATGGGTATATCCCCATTCACATAAATACAGTAGTAAATACTGTATGTTGGCCTGCAGTTCGAGATTCGTCTCCGGCTGTTCTGGTCAAACTCTCTGCCTCCGGGCATAGAGGATCCCCTGACGAGGCTATGTCGAAGGGTAGCGTCTCGTCTCGAGAAACAGCTACCCGACTCCATTTTACACGGGGTCTACGAGGAATTTTTGGCTGAGCCTGAGGGCTCGGATACCCCACATTAAATTCGGCCTTGTGCCACATCTGACCGCGTGGGACGGTTTGTAGATATCCTGCAGTTGGAGATTGATTGTGGAATTCAATTGACTCAATTCTAGCAGTTGACTACTACTTCGCGCCTCTGACGAATCTTATATGTGTTGTTCGTGTCCTAAGTATTTTCGTTCATTACCAACCTTCGTTTGATTACTCTATTCAGTAACCTTCACTAGGTTGCAACAATAATCAAACCATAATTTTCAATGTGTATTAATTTATATATTTCCTTTCCCATCTGTAGTAGGAAGGGGGGTAAATTAACTTGGGGTAGTAAATCTATGAGTGATTGTTTACCTTAATCTTTTTAATATTCTATACACATGAAATATTTATCTGCATTTAGACAAAATTAGTTCCCGAGCAAGAGGAACTATTTAATTTATCAGTTCATTTACTCCTACGTTTCATGTTTGGGACCTTGAAGCTTGAAGAGATGGGTGGTGGGAGGCCTTCACAACCAGTAACAATAGATTTGAGGATCCAACTGCCAAAATGTAGGCTATGAATAGATTCTGGTAAGATCAAGAAGCCCATGCAACTGGGGGTTTGAGCAAGCTAGCAAGAAAATTTTGAAATTTGAAAAAATTAGGTGGGAATTTTGATGTCATATGAATTGGGCAATAGAACATATTCTAAGGCCATTAGCTACTTCAACCCATTGACTTATGATTCTGTCACTAAAATGGCCTTATTTTAATAATAAACACTTTAAAAAAAATCATCAATTTTGTTGAAAAATTCACTCATATTTTATACTGTAAAAATGTCATCTCGTAAATGCACATCAAGTTACAGATGCACCCATTGTGTGTCTTATTGTATATATGGAATAAAGTGTTTCTCAACCATTTTTACTCCAGGACTCACCTATAGAATAACTAAAACTCTGGAATGCACTTTAAATTTTAATAAGGAAAAATTAGTCATGAAATTTGAAAAATATGAAATTTTGGTTTAGCATTTTCAAGTCAGTGGCAGACTTAAATTTTGGATACATATGAGGGGGCCCTTCACAACCAGTAGCAACAGATTCGAGGGTCCAACTGCCAAAATGTAGGCTATGAATAGATTCTGGTAAGATCAACAAGCTCGTGCAACTGGGGGTTTGTGCGCTGCAAATCACCAAGAAAAATTTTGAAATTTGACAAGTTACAGGGGAATTGTGATACCATATGAAATTGGTATTAGTGCATATTGTTAGGCCAACCCATTGATATGATTCTATCACTAAAATGGTCGCATTTTAATTTTTTTAAATATCGATTTTGTCGAAAAATTCACTCATTAAAAAGTTGTTTCAGAGGCCTTTCTGGGATTAGGGGCCCTTAAGCTTCATTAGCTTCCTAACAGATTTACCATATAGTCAATTCAAGACTTTTATTTCATTGCAACTCACTATTAAAAGACTCTAACAATCACTGTCCTTTTATACACTAGTAATCAGGGCTAGTGCGTACTACTCCCGAGCATACCTAACGGCGGTTCTAAGCCTTACTGTGGACCCTGGACAGGGCTTTGTGACCCAGGCTATTTTATCAACATTTGCTTTTTTTTTCTACCGTCATTTATATACGTTACAAATTAAATTAAGCACAACTAACCATTAAAGGCTGACAAATTTTCACTGATTTTGACGTCATTCTGGCTACTTTTATTAGGTTGGTGCAAAAATAATTTCGTTTTCTCACATAGTAACATATGTTAGAAAACGAAATTATTTTTGCACCAACCTAATATTTCTCTGTCCAAATTCGTGAATTTGCTTTCTCTATACTAAGTCTGCAAAAGACACTATATATAATTCACTATTTTTTTTTTATCCATAATGTTGAATGCCTTAAAATTATTAAACATTTTAACAACAAAAATCTGAAGTTGATGTTAAAAATTGCTGCCAAACATTGTTGATTGATTTAAGATGGGATAATCTATTATAACATGTCTCTAATTTGCATTTAGAGACATCGTTTTTATTTTCAATTTTTCTAATTGAATTGTTCATTTATATTGCATTTGATCCATTATTGTACATAATTAAGTTACAATAAATGAATACTATTCTATGAACATTGGGATGTAGCAGAGTTGGGGGAATCATAATTTAGTGGGGGAGTATCATAGATTCGTGGAAGGTACGTGACACTTGCACTGGCCCTGCTAGTAGAGATTTTCCAATCGTACCTTAGATGTGGCACAAGGGCGAAAGTATGGGGCACCCAGTGATGATTGAACTCACTATTCAGTCGTAATTGTTCTAGCAAGACAAGCTTGCTAACCATTACACCGCCTCGAGGTGTCCAAGATTTTCCAAGCATAGCTTGGATGTGGCACAAGGCCGAAAGTAAGGGGCACCCGGTGATGATTGAACTCACTATTCAGTCGTAATCGTTCTAGCGAGACAAGCTTGCTAACCATTACACCACCTCCAGATGCCCATAGTGATTTTCCAAGCGTAGCTTAGATGCGGGCACAAGGCCGAAATTAAGGGGCACCCAGTGAGGATCGAACTCACTTCTCAGTCGTAATTGTTCTAGCGAGACAAGCTTTCTAACCATTACACCACCTCGAGGTGCCCAACTGGCTCTGCTAGTAGCATATGAACTTCGGCCACTTTCTCACCTACAATAAAAACAAGCCTTCTCTAAATACATAGCAAGTAACTTCACTTTCTGTGTAATGACAACAAATATTCGAGAAAAAAAAAAGGTTAAGCTTTGTTTGGAAGAGCAGATCTTTTAGAAAACAAACGAAAAAAAAGTAAACAATTTTGTGTGCAATACAGGAAGAAACAAGCTGTTGAATTTGACCAACATACATTGCCTACCTAACAGCCAGTCAACCAACCAACCAACCACCCTCCGCTCGGGTCAATTCGACGCTGAGGCCTAGGAGAGAATGAAAAAAGTAATGGATGATTGGTGGAAGGAGGGAAAATAAAAATAAAAAAACCCCGAAGAAACCAAACCGTTGAAAGCCAAAATTCCCGTTCAGTGACCACACATTGTTTATATATTACTTGTCAAGTACGTTTGTCATTTTTGTACAATACACCTCTCTCGTTTCATGTCATTAACCTTCACGGCCTCCATTACAGGAATAACTGAAAATTCTTGAATAAACGCGAATTGCTATGATAGAATTTCTTCTATGTGTCATGTCTCTCCGGGACGTTGGCGATCATGGCTCTCCACGATTACCTGTCATTTGTAGCTCTTTAAATAAAGTTTCTCATTTTGCTATCTCTCCTAAGCCCTGTTCTGCCGTTCATTTACACAAGCTAGATGCTTTTCTCTCACTTCTCACCCGTGGAATTCTTTTCCAATTGCTTGTTTTCCTGACACCTACAATCTTCAAAAAATTATATACAATGTCAATCGCCATCTGGTGTCTTCCTGGACCCTGTTCTTTTATTGTTCTCTCCGCAATAAAGTCTTCTGTTTCTCTATCATTAACTATAACTCCTTGCGTCCTAGTGTCATTATCGCGTTGCTTGGGGTGGAAACAGCACATGACCTATCTAATGAGGTAGGTTATGTGCCAATTTTCTCTGTCCCTCTTGCCCTCAATATATTTGCCGATATAATATATTTGATTGTGTCAAATTTTCCAAGCCCCCTTTCCTCATTACGTGCCCTAGAAATTTCAGTTGTTGCTTTCTGATGTTAGATATTAGTATTCTTTTTGTTCCCATTTTCTCTCAAACTTCCTGCAGTTGGAGATTGATTGTGGAATTCAATTGACTCAATTCTAGCAGTTGACTACTACTTCGCGTCCATCTCAGCATCTTTTTATAGAGCCTCATTTCTGTTGATTTAAGTCTATTCTTCATCTGTGAGGAGATTGTCCCGCATTCACTGCAATGTAGGAGGTTAGTAAGCTTGTCTCGCTCGATCAGTTACAACTGAATAGTGAGTTCGATCCTCAGAGGGTGTCCATGATATTCGGCCTTGTGCCGCATTTAAGCTACGCTTAGAAAATCACCACTGCTATGTAGGATGATTGACATTACGTAACACTTCAGTGTGCTTTTCTTTGTTTCTGACGAAATGTTTCTGTTTCTTAAATTTCTGCTTAGCTTTCAGCATCTTGATTAATCGAGCTTTCTCCTTAGAGTTGGTGTTGCCGCAAAGGAGGCAGTAAACAAATATTAGGTTGGTGCAAAAATAATGACGTAATAATATCGTTTTTTGACGTATTTTTTAACGTCAAAAAACGACATTATTACCTAATAGTAAATTCCGATATTCTTTTCATTTTTTCCAAAGAAATTTTTCTGTTTCTTAATACTCTGCTTAGCTTTCAATAAACATCTTGATGAACCAAGCTTTCTCCTTAGAGTTTGGATTGCCGTAGGGAGGAAGTAAACAGATTGCAGATTTAGATGTTCTTTTCTGTATTTCTAACGAATTTTTCTGTTTCTTAATACATTCCTTAGCTTTTGGAAAGCATCTTTCGCTAACCCAATGTAACTTTCGGTATCGAAAATTTACGTCCTCTGTTTAAACACTTCACATGGCTGAAAAATTATAAAAAACAGTTTTTTTTTCAAAAAAAAAACAACTGTTACGGCTTATCCAGAGAATACCCAATGTCAGTGCATTATGTGCTGAAAATATGAAATTTTAGGGCCTAGGATAATAAGATTGATGAAGTAATGAAAAGACGATTCCATTCATGCATATTATAAAAATCAAACCCTTTACTTTCCATTATAAACAACATGACATAAATCAGATTAACTTTGTTGAGGGTGTTTCAGGTCACGTGATGTACGAATGGCGGGCAGTTAAAAAGTGTTTTACTTGCTTGATGTTTGGTATCTCCAATTTGTAATTTGTATGTTAGGCTGTTCTAGTTGCCGGTAACCATGCATTCTGTCTTTTTGCTATCGATGTTTAGACGATTTAACTCCTAGGTTTTATCATTTACTATTATTTACTAGTTTGGTTTTAGAGGAACTAATATTTACAATTCCGTTTCCCCCTCTTGAGCTGTAGCGCTAGGTCAGCAGATAGATCAGCTGTAAATCTCTGAACATCTTGATTTCGAGCGGCGCTTTTATAAAATGCGGTATCATCTGCATAAATGTTTTCTGATGATCTGATAATCGTTAATAAAAAGCAGAAAGAGGGTAAGACCGAAGATTGAGGTTTTGGGAAGACCAGTATTGATTTCATGTGCTTCAGAAGATTGATCATTTACAGAGGATTTCATGAACCGACCTGAGAAAAGAAACTTAATAACTGCGTATATTTCCAGAGATGCCATAACTGGGAAATTTGTGTAGTAACCTTCTATGTCACCATAACTTGTCAAGGACACATAGTCCAGTGGATAAAAGCGTTGGTTGGATCCAGTGACTTGACGCAAAAAGTTGTGAGTTCAATACCTAGCTACTGCAGTGGTGAACAAAAACTTCGAGAGTTGAGTTAAAGGGATATAACTGGGATATCCGGAAGAGGCATGGCACGCGGAACTAGAACAATATACCCCAAATGGGTTCGGTTCGAAATTCCAACCACCTGAAGAAGGCCGGAGCGTACGACGGCCGAAATGTCGTTAATATGGTAATAAAGATGAGGACAACGATCCGAACAATGTAAATAATGTAAATAATTACACTACCTCACCTCAGAAATATAAATAGATATTGTCAGAAGCCTTTGAGGTATCTAAGACAATCGGTCTTACGATATAACTGCCGTCGAATGCTTCATTGGTAGTATGCATAATGACGGTAAAGGTAGTAAAGGAAAGCGAGAAGAAAGGACTAACTATCAATTGTAAGAAGACAGAATATATAGTCATTAGCCGGAGGGAGGTCCCAAACGGTAAACTATGAATTGGAAACGCCAGAATCAGGCAAGCAGAGGAATTGAACTATGTAAGAAGTGCTATAACAAATGACTGAAAATGTAACACCGAAATCTGAAGTAATAATAGATACCTTCCAAAAGAAAACCAAAGTATTAAGAAACAGTAAAATTTCGTTAGAAACAAGGAAAAGAGTGCTGAAATGCTGGGTAATATCGATATCGCAGTGAATGCGAGACAATTATCTTGGGGAGACTTGAGGCAACACAAGTGTGGTTCTACAGAAGGCTGCTGAGAATACCATGAATGAGCAACGAGGAGGTTTAAAGGAAAGAAGAAACAAAAGGAACACTTGTAATTAAAACCAGAAAGAGACGATTAAAATTTCTGGACCACACGGAGGAACGAAAACTTGGAAAATATAACATTTACAAGATATAGTGAAGACAAAGGTGTGCAGAGAAAAACAGCGAGTAGCTTACCTAACGAGCGTGTGTAAATGGATGGCAGAACTAGGAGAGTGGAGCTTAGTAAGGAGGCAAATATAACAAGAGCTACAAAGGGTAGGAAGTTGTGGAGAGCCATAATCAACCTACGTAATGAGCTTGTGTAAATGGATGGCAGAACAGGGACTAGGAGAGAATGTAAGGAAACAAAAATTACCTAGAGCTACAAAGAATAGAAAGTTGTGGAGAGCCATGATCAACCTACTTAACAAGCTTGAGAGGACAGTGACTGGGAGGTATAGTAAAGAGACAAACATTGTCTAGAGTCACAAATGATAGGAAGTTGTGGATGTTATTCATCATGACGGTCGTCTTTGAGTATCCAGAGGTTAGCAGTGAATATTTAGAAGACAGTAGGAAAGCGTTGTTCAGGTTAGCAGTGGATATATCGATAAAAGTAGCAGAGCATAGTTTGTCCTTCTGGTTCACTTCGCCTGACAAGCTGAGCTGGACATTCAATATTTATTTGCACAAATGTACAAAATGTGGCACAAGGCCTAAAAGGGGGTTGGGGAAGGACGGTCTTCTTCTGTCTTAAGTCTAAACTTAGCTAGACACAGACACGGACCCAAACATACCAACAATATTCCTATCACCAAAAGAACACATTCACTCCTACTTTTCTTACTGCGTCCACCACAATACCTCAAATTCTCTATGAAATCCTAACTAGGCCCCATGTGTACAATTCAAAGTCTGTGGGTGGGGGACAACAATTTAAAAAGCCCCAATGATTATCTACAATATGATTTAAACTTATTTACATAAAACAAAACAAAATAGGGTTAGTAATAAAAAAAAACCCCACAATCCCTAAATGTGGCAGAAACATCAGTTCACTGGACGAAATCAATGCGGGACTATGAAAAATAAGAAAAACATTAATTCCTCCAAGGCATTCACACAGGCACACACACATTCATACACAACAACAAATACGAAAAATCACACACACGAAACGAAAGGCGCCCCGCATCCACCAGAGAACTGACATCACTGACCACCTAACGAGGGAGGGGATGGGGAATTCAACAAAAGAAAAATAGGGACAGAAATAAAAGGGGGCCACTGAGCATACATACCCTAGCTAAGTTAACCAGAAAACGGGAAACTAAAGATTCAAAATAAAAAACCTAAACTAACCTAATATCGGGGTGGGTTGCCTTTGTTCAACCCTGATTGGACAAAATCCTGAGCCTAACCGATATCCAAATGCCACTCTAAGTCAGCCCCTTTCACTCTACACATTCGCGCAAGATTTACCCACCTTTTGCCAAATTCTGATGAAGGGAGCCGTCGCCTTTCCGTCCTAATCTTGACTTTAAGCTGATGCTTAAAGAACAAGATCAGTTGGGAAGAGGCGAACATCTCGCCATCATAGAATTCCTTCTGACGCGTCGTCCAAATCACGACTCTCATAACCCCTAGTAAGCAACAGAACACATAGTGTTCAGCCTTCGTCAATTGCGGAACCACATTGCTACAAACAGAACTGGCTTCAAGGACAAAAAACTTTCCCTGCAGCATGCGAACCATGAGGCCTTCAACAAACCCGCACAATGGCACTACCGTCTTGCACTGAAAAAAGGCGTGACCAATGGTCTCGACTTCCCCAGTACAGCGACGACAGTTTGGATATTTCTCCAAGCCTGCTGAACAAAGTCTCTTGCCGACCCAGAGGGGTCCACGAATCATCAGCCAGGTGAGTGATGCCTCATCATTATTGAGACATTTCAACCCAGGCGCCCAAGGCCATATCGACCGAGCCTCCTGCTTCGTAAGACCGAGCTCGTCAATCAGATCATCTTGAACGGCCCCCCTAACTAACAGACAATACAATGCCTTACGAGACAACGCCTGGGCGTCGGAGAGGCCATCCGACGTCCGTAAGAGGAGTTTCAGAGCACGACGACATTCGCGGTAGAAGGAGCACTCGACTCGGGGTGTACGGCCGGCCTCCTCCTCGCACGAGTGCACACTTCTCAGGGATGGGAAATGTTTTCGGACATCTTCTTTCCAAAAGGTGCCCACCTCATCCGAACCGCGGCACATTCGGTTTAGAAAGGTAATGCGAAGCATATGTTGACGAATCTCAATGCTAGGCATACCCAGACCGCCTTCAGAGGGATGAAGGCAACAGATCTCGCGAGATACCATAGGGGCATTGTCTCTCCACAAGAAAGAGAACGAGGTCCGTACTAATAAAATTAGTCTGGCATACGGGAGTGGAAGTACAGAGAGTCGGTACAGGAGAATCGGATAGATGTGTGAAACACATACTTCCGCCCTTCCCTTCAGGGAAAGTCTCCTCCGAGACCACAGATTAACCGCGATCTCGGCCTTCCCTTGTACCTCCGACCAGTTCATTTCCAACTGGAGATCAGGACCGAACCAGACGCCGAGTATCTTGATCGGCCCATCCGTCCAGAGGAAAGGTCCGGGAAGAGAAACTCCCTTCCACGCACCCAACCGCAAGCCCACAGATTATCGCGGTTGACCTTGGCCCCTGTCACTATCTCATACCCACTGATCTCTTTGCCGACTTCGTCAATCTCGGCTCTGCTCGACACAAGAACCGAAACGTCGTCAGCATAGGCAGAATACCTGGCTGAGGTGGAAGCTCCAGGCAGGGAAATTCCGCGCAGAACCAGAGTCGCCTTTAACTTGCAAAGGAATGGTTCCAACGCAAGAACGTAAAGCAAAGGCGAGAGCGGACAACCTTGACGAATGGAGCGAGACAATACGAAAGGCTTCGATCTTACCCCATTCACTTCCACCAGCGCACCGGGAGTCGCATACAAAAGTCGGATCCAGGAGCGAAAGTCGGCTCTGAAACCGGCCGCCGAAAGGACAGCCTCCAGAAAGCGATGGTCAACCCTATCGAAGGCCTTGGACTGATCTAAATTAATCAGCGCGGCTTCACTGTCGACTTGTTCTAAGATCAAGCGTACCATATGAAGGTTATCCTGAATAGTCCTGCCCTTCACAGCACAAGTCTGTTCAGGGCCAATCAGACTAGACAGGACAAGCTGCAAACGGTTGGCCAAGATCTTCGCCAAAATCTTTAACTCAGTGTTTAACATGGTATTCCAATCCCCCGCTAAAACTACCCGCCGAGACGTCGTCAAGAACGGCGCGATCTGCCGAAACAAAACAGGCCGCTCGGCATGGATATTGGGCGCATAAACCCCAATGAGAACCTTATCCTTTATGGTAACATCCAGCACGCAAAGTCTGCCCGCCGGATCCGCGAAGACAAGGGTACATGCAGCCTTCAAAGACCTGCTCACTAGCCAAGAGACACCCCTCGAACGACCATAAAAACATGCTGAATAAAGAGTGAACCCCTTAGACAGTATGTCCTCACGGTCATGGGAAGAAAACCGGGTCTCTTGCAAACAACATACATTCACCCCGAGGCACTGAAGATCACGAGAGAGCCTCGCCCTGTGAGACTCGGACCTCAGGCCCCGGACATTCAAACTAGCTAACCAGAGCGCCATTGTCAAATCGATTAGGGTTGTCCTTCAGGATAGAACATGGATGGGGTGAGGACACCGACAGCTTGTCCCATAGATCCAGACGCCATCTCAGTATCGAGGGTATCATCCTGAGACAAGCCGCCGATGTCCGCAGGATATGTTAGCTTAAGCGCCCTATAAAGGGATGGGTGAACAAAAAGAGGGACCTTCCCTTTACATTGTTTAGATTTGTCCAAATGTTCTTCCAATAGTACGGCTGCTGGGGGCACCACTTTCAAGGACGCCTTTGCCTCCTCTATCATGCCCCAAATGTCCCGCGTACCCGGGCCAGTTCTTACGACTGTCAGCAATGTTCGGGCCTTCTTAAAATTTTCCGGTACCTCCACATCAACACCATTAATGTGCCGGAAATTCCATAAAATTTTTAAGGGCTTCGGGTTTTTTGTTTGCCCGAAGACCCTTTCTGCCTGTTCCCGGGATACGCGGCAGACGTCTTCCCCTGGAAGATAAGGTGGCTTAATTTTCTTTTCTTTTTTCTTGTCAGTAGCTGGTTGTGTGTCGGGGCTTCTATTTCTTTTCTTCTGAGTAGATTGAATGGGTGTTTGAATAGGAGTATCTCTCGGAGTGGTTGATGGTGTCATGGCGGAAGGAGTTTTAACAGGGGAAGGTTTTGATGAATGATAAGATTTACCCGGAGAGTTTGTCAATGATTTTGGCGCTGGTGGTTTTGTGAAAGACTTTTTAGTTGATGAAGGGGAAGACGGGGCAGAGGATAGGGGGCCCGGCGCCCCCAGCGATTTCTGATTTTTAGCCCGCGTTTTATCTAATTTCTCCTTCAACTGAATGAACCTAGATGGAAAAAAACCTAGACATAAAAGTCTAAGTTTTTTTCCAGCTAGTTTCATTCAGTTTTTGGTTACTTGATGCATTTTCTTCATAAGACGCCGAGGCGTCGCCCTCAGAGCTGGTAGAGGGAAGGGGGCTGTAGGTGTTAATATCCCTGGGGTCATGATGGGACAGAGGCCCCGCTGCTTGGATCTTCCCTTTGCCTCTAACTACGAGGCGCCATTCCCCCTCTTCCTTTTCCTTATCCACACTTGTGGTAGGTTTCGGTTTTGGGGGTAATGTGGGTAAGGACCCAACCGAGGGATTTTCCCCACCGGTCCCCCTCGCAGTTAGGCCCACTACAGGCGCCGCGGATTTGACAGTCTCAGCCAAAGATTTTAGCTATCAGGGAAGCAAGTAAGAGGAAGGGAGTTCCACACACGAGAAGTGCGAGACATGAAGCTATTGGAGTAGAAGAGACGGTTACATCTGCAATATTATTGGTCTTGACCTAGTATCTAGGCTTCAGCCCCTTTCTCACCGCCATAACCTAGCTCCACCTTTGCCTTTTCTATAAATACTTTCATGGTAATTGTTCTAATGAATTTCTTCTCGGGTACCTGGTCTTTATGAATTTAAGCGCAGTGTTAGATTGGCGGCAAGTTCTCATTTT
Source organism: Acanthosepion lycidas (assembly GCA_963932145.1). Lineage (NCBI taxonomy): Eukaryota > Metazoa > Mollusca > Cephalopoda > Sepiida > Sepiidae > Acanthosepion > Acanthosepion lycidas. The sequence goes on from OZ010599.1 coordinate 38,990,622, forward strand.
ACAGTCGAACTGACTAGATGCAACCGTAAGTTCTATGCTAACAGTTTCTTCTATCTCCATTTTCACTTGTGAAATTTTCTTCCGGCTTCTAGTCAACTTTGATCTTGAAAATTTTAAATGCAATATCAATAATTATCTTCTGTTTTTGTTTTTAATTCCTGTTCTTTTATTATTTATTCTCTTTCCTTAATAGTGTTTTTTTTATCTCATTCTCTAACACTCGGTAACCTTTTGCGTATTAGTGGCTTTATTGCCTTGCTAGGGATTAAATGATTTAAAAAAATTATTTTTGTAAAATACCGTAATTTCTCGAGAATCGCATTCTTTTTACTGTAAATTCCAGGTGATAGCAGGGGTGAGTATTATAAATAAGTTTAAATAAAAAATTTTTTTTCGTTATTGATTTATAATAATGAATACGTGTTTGTCGTTCTAAAATAAGAAATATATTATACCAATTTTCATTTTAAATCTAACAATAATAATTGTACCATTTTTTGTCAATAAATTTGTGTTTATCATTAACCACATTTTTTATTTGGCGAAAAAATAAAAAAAAATCTATGAAAAGGCTAATTTCGAAGAAAAGAGGATATCAAGTTAACAATTTATTGAAATTTTAATTTTCATCATCACCACTTTCTATTATAGAATCAATATCTAAATTGTTATTAAACAAATCTTTCCCAATATTATCTTCGTTCTGTTCAAAATTATCTTCGGCCTCTTCATTCACTTGCCAAAGGATGTCATCTTCAGAGCCATCCATAGCTGTTGTGAGACATTTCTTGAAACCTTTCTTTATAACATCCTCATTGACAGAATCCCAAGATACCTGAATCCATTTTACAATAAATTCTAATTCTGGTTTTTCCTGTTGCCACCAGCAGTAAAACTTGGAACACCAGAAAAACATCCAGTCATTCCATTTTTTACGCATCTTTTGTTTAAATGGATAGTTGCAGACAACATCCATTACTTGAAGTTGGCCAATCATTCCCCCTGGTATAATAACAAGATCAGTCCTCTTCTTCTGAAGTATATTCTTCATGCAAGGCATCCTATGGCAATGAAATACATCAAAAACCAACGTACGTCTACTTCTTGGAAGTTCTATTGTGTTTACACCAAGCATTCAGCAGCCGGTTGTTTTTTGTGACATTCTCATCCATCCACCCTTTTTCGTGACATTTTACTATCAGACCGACAGGGTACTTAATTCTCTAGTTGCAGCTCTGTTTCCTATTCTTTCTGCTATTCCATTTCTTTTTGTTTAAAATTTGCGCTATAACTCGCACGTTTTGACGACCTTTTGGCGGTAAAATAAAATGTTATATTTAACGCGAAAACCGCTGGTAAGTTTCGACATTATTTTAGCCACCTTAGTTTTCATTTTATTCTTACTGTCAAGGTCGACAAAATGTCTTCGTAATTATTATTTTTCTTTTGACAAAATTTACAGATGCGTATTATGCATAGGGATAGATATATTTCTTAATTTTTGGATCATTTGTTGGTGTGCGTATTATTTGTGCGTGCGTATTATTAGGTTGGTGCAAAAATAATGTCGTTTTCTCACATGTGAGAAAACGACATTATTTTTGCACCAACCTAATATTTTCAAGAAATTACGGTAGTTGCCAAACAAAAACGGAAATTATTTATGCTTCGGTCGAATAATTTCTCAGGTATTTGTGAAGCATGTTCATAGAGGCTTTCTCTATGAAGCGTCATTAGCGTCAATAAATGTACAAATAATATGTGTACGCGTGATTGTTATATATAATGTCGGTACGAAATTTGTATCGTTACTGTGATGCGACCCACTTAACGTGTAACGGACAATGAATGCGAACCGCCACGAAGTAACGTTTATCTACTTCTGGCACAGGGTGGTGGGAATTTCAAAATTAATATTAGTCTCAAACCCCAAGGGCCTATTCCTACAAGTAGAACCTATCCTTCGAGAGGGGACCGGGCTCATTACCCGACGCCCGAGGCCTTCTCAAAAAAGGAAGTAACGAAGAGGCTTCATCAATTCTTGGTTTGATTTAGTTTGTTTTACGGCATATCAACCTCAGTGGCTTATTTAATGCCGACAAGATTTTTAGGATAGGTTCGTGTGAATAGAATATGTATTCTTTAGTTTCGTTTGGTTTATTTTGTTTTACGGCATATCAACCTAAATGGGTTATTTAATGCCGACAAGATTTTTTAGGATAGGTTCGTATAAATAGAATATGTATTCTTTGGTTTAGTTTAATTTATTTTGTTTTACGGCATATCAACCTCAATGGATTATTTAATGCCGACAAGATGTGTATTGTTGGTAATATTTTTTAATGTTTTGCTGGTAATAATTTTTCAATAAGTTACTCCTGGTAATAATTTTTTCCGAAAAATGTATTGATGATATTTCTACTATAAAAATCAATTTTTACACTTTGATAGTTTTTTGACTCTAGTTTTCTTTTTTTTTTCTTTTTTTTTTTTTGCAGGTGGCGGGGGGTGGTAACTATTTGCCCATAGCTAGGACCCTAACAGGTGCAACCACCTCGGGTCATAATGGACCTGGAAACAACGGCAATCAAGAGGTGGTTCCACGCTCCTCAAAACCTCCTGAATATTGACCTTGCTGCCGGATTTAATTTATCGTTATACCCAGGACGTTCAACAATGTTTGTACGGCTGCTTAAATCTCACATTAAACTCGACCTTGTGTCAGATTCTGTACGCCATGTTTGCAACTGTTTGAAGCCATAATGGGAAGATGATTTCGGAAAGGTTCGTCTGCCTTGAAATTCTATACCACTGCACCAATTGGCAGCCCTGTTTTGAATATACGCATTTTCTGAGGTGCAGCCAGAGAAATCTCTCAAGAAACTGGCTACAACCTTTTGGTTATCGCAAGAAAGAATTCAGAGATAAAATTAATTGTCCATTTGATGTTGATTGTTTTGATATGCAAAAAAAAAAACTTTGAGTACGTTGCCTTTTATCAGCTTTTGGGCAAAATGACTTGAGAGTAACAATTTGACCTTTGATCTTTCAAATATAATGACAAGGCTGTACGAAACGTTATGTAAAAGAGAAAAAAGTTTTATAATAGAAAATAATGAATTATATATATGTATGTTTATGTAGTATATTTACATTCAAACATGTTTTATTGAATAATATAGACATAAGTCTATTTTTATACGTCTTTCTACTTCTCTAATCAGTTCTTTGACATCAATAATATATCTATATTATTCAATGAATATATATATGTATTCAAACAGTTTTCATTGAATAATATAGACATATTGTCTATTTATTTTTATAATAATCCTTTCTACTTCCCTAATCAGTTCTTTGACGTCAATAATATATCAATATTCAATGAATATATATAATATATCAATATTCAATGAATATATATATATATATATATATTCAAACATTTTCATTGAATGATATAGACATATTGTCTATTTATTTTTATAATAATCTTTTCTAGTCCTCTAACCAACCAGCCAACACTCAACAAAATTTATTACGAGTGTAGCAGGAATATGTTGAAGTGCATATAACAAGCATTTAATGCCTTTATGAATTTCTACCAATTCCGCCCAGCTCCCTTAAATGGGAGCGCTTGTTTTGCAAAAATTCCATAGTTACAACGGATAAATTTAAATTTTTAAAATAATTCTAATAGGGCGCGTTCATGCGTGTTTTTAAAAATCATCATCACAACGATCACAATTGCAATAAATTTGTCTTTGCAATTCAACGCCCCCACCCCCAGAATGATTCCGGAGGAGATCAAAAGTACTTGGGTAGGAAAAAAAAAGTAGGGTGTGATCCTTGACGAATTCCATCATACCATCAAGAAACTCATTAAAGAACTAGAAAGGATTTTTGTACTTGTATCTATAAAAAGAACGTTAAACAGAAAAATGTCTTTAATAAATAAATTGTCGGATTTTGTTCATTTCTTAATGTATGACGTCATTTGTTTACATTTGATACGCCATGAGCAGTTATGAATGTACGAGATTCATGGAAGATTGAAATTTATAAGCAGTAAATTCGACCTTGCCTACCGAACGCTCCTTTGTGGCTGAGTTGGTTAAGGCACGCCCAGCTAAATGACGGTTCTGTATAGGATGCAGGTTCGAATCCTGTCAAAGGACGAATATTTTCTATGAAAATTTCTCGGACATTCAGGCTGGTAAATGTTATTTAATACTGTTTATTATAAACAGAGCATTTACTTAAATACTTGTATCTATAAAAAGAACGTTAAACATAAAAATGTCTTTAATATATATATATATATGATAAAATAAAATAAAGAACAAGTAGGAAACGTATCTCAATCTAACATGTTTCATTTTATTAAAGTTTCGTCAGAGACCAAGACTGAAATGCAAAAAGATAACAGACACAGCTTAATGGTATGTTATGATTTTTAGTTAGTTCTTATTGATCAGATACGTATCACGTGTATTAATTAACGCAACAGATAAAATATAAACAGGTGTGGGGATCATTTTAGATTTTAGCTTCCAAAAATTACACAAAATTCTTTATCTTGCACTCCATCACCCCTTCAAATAAACTCGCAAATGAATTAGCCATCACAAACACTGGGATTGTTACTACCACCTCCAAGACAATCAGGGTTATAATCAAGAAGAAACATAAAACAAACACCATTTCAAATGCCGGAATTTATCAGATAAAGTGTCTACAGTGCAAAAACATTTACGTGGGGGGAGACATCACGTGATCTAAAAACTCGTATCTACGAACACAAGAGAGACTTGCGTTTAGACAGACATTCTGAGTCTCCCGTTTTGCATCGAAGTGTCGTCCAACATAACTTTGATTTCACTAAGATCAGCCTAATTTTAAAAAAAAAAGAAGAATATAACGCTTTAAGGAGAAAATATTATGAAAACATATTTATTTACTACCAATTATAAGCATGATACACATCTTCCTACAAATCCATTATAGATGAATCTAATTCATGTCTATCTGATAATGAAAATATCAGTCAGTCAGTTATGTGCCATACGTGATACATGCGATCATGTAGCTTTCGATACACGACTGACGAAGCAGATTTTTCCCGCAGTAGGTTGCCATTTCTTTCTGCTGTAGACTAATTGCCAACCAAGGCTATAGAACACGGTCTGTCCTGCTATTTATCCATAGCTGGGAAGAGAAGATTCATATCTTTCCCAAGGGTATTAGCTCGTAAGCGAATGTCATGGATTCGATTGGAAAGTCTGTCAGTCATTTATGTGACATGCGTGCTACAGGCTTAGGCGATCATGTAGTTTTCGATACATGACTGACGAGGCAGATTTTTCCCGCAGTAGGTTGCCATTTCTTTCTGCTGTAGACTAATTGCCAACCAAGGCTATAGAACCCGATCTATCCTGCTATTTATCCACAGCTGGGAGGAGAAGAGGATTCATATCTTTCACAAGGGTATTAGCTCGTAAACGAATGTCATGGATTCGATTGGAAAGTCTGTCAGTCAGTTATGTGACATGCGTGCTACAGGCTTAGGCGATCATGTAGTTTTCGATACATGACTGACGAGGCAGATTTTTCCCGCAGTAGGTTGCCATTTCTTTCTGCTGTAGACTAATTGCCAACCAAGGCTATAGAACCCGATCTATCCTGCTATTTATCCACAGCTGGGAGGAGAAGAGGATTCATATCTTTCCCAAGGGTATTAGCTCGTAAACGAATGTCATGGATTCGATTGGAAAGTCTGTCAGTCAGTTATGTGACATGCGTGCTACAGGCTTAGGCGATCATGTAGTTTTCGATACATGACTGACGAGGCAGATTTTTCCCGCAGTAGGTTGCCATTTCTTTCTGCTGTAGACTAATTGCCAACCAAGGCTATAGAACCCGATCTATCCTGCTATTTATCCACAGCTGGGAGGAGAAGAGGATTCATATCTTTCCCAAGGGTATTAGCTCGTAAACGAATGTCATGGATTCGATTGGAAAGTCTGTCAGTCAGTTATGTGACATGCGTGCTACAGGCTTAGGCGATCATGTAGTTTTCGATACATGACTGACGAGGCAGATTTTTCCCGCAGTAGGTTGCCATTTCTTTCTGCTGTAGACTAATTGCCAACCAAGGCTATAGAACCCGATCTATCCTGCTATTTATCCACAGCTGGGAGGAGAAGAGGATTCATATCTTTCACAAGGGTATTAGCACGTAAGTGAATGTCATGGATTCGAGTGGAAAACCTGTCAGTCAGTTGTATGCTATGCGCGCTACACGCTTAAGCGATCATGTATCTTTCGATACATGAATGACGAGGCAGATTTTTTCCCGCAGTAGGTTGCCATTTCTCTCTGCAGTAGATCAGTTGTCATCCAAGGCGACCCGGTCTGTCCTGCTATTTACCAATAGCTGGGTGGGGAGGGAGAAGAAGAGGATTCATACCTTTCCCAAGGGTATTAGCACATAAGAGAATGTAATGGAATTCGACTGGAATTCGAACTCGGCTCTAAGATTCCTCTATCCAAGTTGCTATCCATTACTTCACCGTGTATGAAAATATACATATCCTTTTAAAAATATGCATGACAAATAAGTTAATAACTCCAATCAAAACACCGACCCACACAGGGGTCACGACAACAGACATTCCCCACACACACATATACATTCACAAGAATATAATAATCCAACTGAATACAAAATTATTGCAACATTTCGCTACATTTCACCGACATATACGTGAATGACATCAAACCCACATGTATACACTTACATGAATTAACGTTACTGCCCAACATACACCTAGACAAACAAGCGTTTCTTTAGATACACACTCATACACTATGACACAGTTTAAAGTCCAAAATGTTTCTAAAACATATTTATATTTTATCTATTACGTTAATACACGTTACACGTATCTGACCAATAAGAACAAACTAAAAATCTTAACGTACCATTACTCTGTGTCTGTTTTATTTTCATTTTAATCTTGATCTCTGACAAAGCTTTAATAAAACATGTTAGATTCAGATACATTTCCTACTTGTTCTTTATTCTATTTCATCATTTTGTCGGATTCCTATTCATATCTGATCTACATTTGATCTTCAACTACATATATATATATAAGTGAATATTGAAGTAAACACTCAGAGGCGACAGGCTGTTTCATGCTAGACGCAATCGTTGTTAGGAGTGTTGACTTCAATGTTCACTTTTATATTTATATTTACATACGCTCTATCTCTGATATTGAGCACTTTATCCCATAAATATAACACACCTTAAAACTATATTTCTTCATATATATATATATATATATATATATATATATATATATATATATATATTATATAGTGACAAAGGGTGAATTGTATCCAAGGTGAATATTTTGTCATATATAGCCTACCATTTTATTTTAATTTTAAAAAAATGCTTCAATAAGTTTCATATCACTTAACGTTAGGTGTCAGAAAATGGCATTGATTGATGACTGGAAAAGTGAAAATTCGTAATTTTGACGTAATTTAAATGTCTACGAATCGTTAAAACAGAAACTGTTAATTTGATGAATTGTGAACAAGATTACACCAAAATTACGTACTTTTTTCTTCGTAAAAACAGTGGAAAACAGTTTTCTTGGCGAGGGGTGGGAGTCTAATTTTTTGTGCAGCCGTTGAAATAGCAAGATGGTTTAGAGTTGTTGACAGCCAAACACTAAGTGACAAAATATATGGTAGGCCGCATCTGAAAAAATATTCACGACTGCATACGCTGGATCCAAGTCATCCTTCGCCACTAATACATACATGTCATTCCCTGACGATTGCGTTTAGGCATGAAACAGATTGTCACCGCTGGTTGTTGACTTCAATGTTCACTTTTATATTTACATATGCTCTATCTCTGAGCACCCACCTTAAAAGTATATTTTATCATATATATATAATATATATATATATATATATATATATATATATATATAGATATAGATATAGATATATAGATATACAGATAGATATAGATATATAATTATTTATTTAAAAATATGATTCCATCGCTACATAAGAGTTCTCATGTTTCAAAACAAGAGCCGAAAACTTCAATCTAATTTATTGAATTAATGTACTAAGCTCTGTTCCATCTTCAAGCGAATTTTTGGGGGAATAACTAATTCCTGAAATTTACGGGTTTTATAAGCATATTCATTGTTAAAATTAAAAGTACTATGGTAAGAGCAATTATTTAAAGAAAAGGGTCGTAAGGGTTAATAATTTGTATCAATATCTCAGTTACATTCAAAGAGGTCAAGTCAGGGTAAGGTTGTGGTGTCTAAATTTAAAGCGGAAGATGATATCGTCTAGTCTGGTTAAGTGTCTATGGAGATTTATTTATTTTATATATACATATATTTATGGTGGAATCTCTTTATATATATATATATATATATATAGTGGAATCTCCCGTCGTATGAGGGTCAAGCAGCTCAGTTCCTGGGAACCAACAGCCAGACACCAGCACATATGATTTGATTATAGTGGTGAAGGCTTTGTGCAGAACAAACCACACTTTTGAAGGGCCGAATACAGAGACCTGGTGCAGATTTTTCTTTCTCCTAGACTATAGAACCCCATCTGTCCTGCTATTTACCCATAGCTGAAAGTAGAAGAGGATTAATACGTTTCCCAAGGGTATCAGCACGTAAGTGAATGCAATGTATTCGATTGGAATTCGAACTCGGGCCTCCGATTCCTAAATCCGAGTCGCTATCCGCTTACCCACCGTGCCTCTTGATGCGTGTCCGAGTCGTTAGAACGTTCGCTTTCTGACAATGAGCCTCGTGTTCAAATCTCACCATGCTCGATTTCCCTTTTACTGTCTTAGCAGGAAAGAAAGTGCGCTTTGAAAAAGCAATTTCCCCAGAACAATTTACCTCCCAAAATATATTTTCTAATTTTCATAGAATTTCTTCACTGGAAACTGTCTTGTCTTTGAGGGTACCTAGGAGATCCTTACACACCAGACAATAATTTACAGCCCCCGCTGTGAACATGCTGTAAACTCATTTTAGTGTACAAATCCTTAGTGCCCGCTCTCAACTCCCTGACTTAAATGCCGCCCCTTTTCAAAACACTCTGGTTTGATTGGAAACTTACCAAAAACAATTTCTTCTTCTTCTTCTTCTTCTTCTTCTTCTTCTTCTTCTTCTTCTTCTTCTTCTATGTGTCGTGGACGTGGGCGATTATGACTCTTCACAACTTCCCATCGTTTGTGGCTCTTAGTAAGGTTTTCATCATCACTCCGGGCCCGTGTTCTCACAACTGTTTTCACGTACCCGTTGCGTAGGTTATTCTCGGCTTTCATGCATATATTAGGTTGGTGCAAAAATAATATCGTTTTTTGACGTATTTTTTAACGTCAAAAAACGATATTATTTTTACACCAACCTAATATATCCTACTGGGTTTCGATATGTCCTCTGAGGGTCAAAATCTCCAAGCCCTCTTTCCTCATTATGAATCCTAGAAATTACAGCTGTTTCTTTTGTTCCCATTTCCCTTTAAAATTCCTCGTTTTTCACATGCTCAGATCATAGTGTTCAGAGTATCCTTCTCCAGAACCACCTCACTATTAACAAATAATGTGAATGGCTGACGTTGCTAAAAACTGGACCCTGTAATAGTAATAACATATATTTAATTCACGGGGGCGCCTCGAAGTGGTGTAATGGTTAACAAGCATGGCTCGCTAGAACAATTAAGACTGAGTAGTGAGTTCGATCCTCACTGGGTACCCCCTACTTTCGGCCTTGTGACACATCTAAGTTACGCTTGGAAAATCACTATATTTAACTGACGGCAAAGATTGTGTAACAGATATTTCTTTGCTATGCATTTAAATATCTTTCGCCTTAGGAATAGCAACTGATGCGGAACAAATTTAAAATATATAATGTTATAAAATTTAACTTGCACTAACAAATTAGTAAGTTTCGCATAACTTAACTCAGACGCAAGCAACACATACCACCATCAAGGAATCGTTTTATTATCATTATAACCAGCTGCAAGTGAAGTCTTGACCTATTACCTGGCAACGAGTAAAGCTAGTCTATACAGGGCGCGACGGGTAAATTGTCGCCATTTTATTTTTTCAATTTCGCGCATGCGCGTTGTTTGCTTGTTCATTTTGTCGACTGCACAGTATCGTAGAATCAGTTGGGCACCGTCTGTGAGAAAAAGACCAGCATAACGCAATTCACTTCACCAGAAATTTAAAAACGGCGTGCTATATTGCTTGGCTCCAATACGAACATTTCAGAGTGTTTTGGTGTCAATCTGAAGAAAGTGCAGAGGATTCGGATGCAGAACTACGATTACGAAGTTACGGCAGCTAGGAAAAGACACTCGGATCATTCGGACAAGAAACGAACTCCCAAATTTGTTGTCAAGGGCCTCAGACTCAACACGGATGCCTACATCAAGGAGGTAATGCTGTCCTGGATCAAGAGCGTGGCTGCTGGAAGACCCTATGTCTAGCAACAGAACTCTGCATCATTCCACACAAGCGAGAGAAGCCAGTCGTGGCTGTCAACAATTTCTGCGTCATCACCTCTTACATCTGGCCACCTAACTCCCCAGTCTCTACCCTACACCTTGATTATTATATGCGGGGCGCAGTTGAGCAGGAGACCAACAAAACTCTTTGTAACATTAAAGATGGACTGAAGGCAAGGATTATGGAAGTATTCACCAACTTAAACAAGGAGACCGTCCAGGATAGATGCAGGAGATTCCGAAGTCGTTTGGAGGCCGTGGTTGAAGCCAATGGCGATTTTATTGAATAAATTTACTCCTTAGTATTTCAAGATAGTTTTGTGTAATTTTAGTAAATATATCTGTTAAAATGAAACATCTTTGTTATTTTCATTTTTTTTTACGTCATTTAGACGACAATTTATCCATCGCACCCTCTATATATCGATTAAAATGAAACGTCGATGTTTTAATTTTTTTTTTCTTGCGTCATTTGCACGACAATTTATCCATCGCACTCTCTATATCTGTTAAAATGAGACGCCGGTGTTTTTTTCATTTTTTTTTTTTGTTTGTTTGTTTGTTTTGTGTCATTTAGACGACAATTTATCCATCGCACCCATGCATATCTGTTAAAATGAGATAGCAGTGTCGTTTTCATTTTTGCATCACTTAGACGACAATTTATCCATCGCACCCTGTACATATTGACTGTGTTCTTTATTCTAAACAATATTACACCACATTTCATTTCTATCTCTCTCTGTCGCTCTTGTGTACACATGCAAGAACTTCGAACTTTCGGGGCATCCATACATATGTGTGTATGGAAGTACTTATGGCACAGCCTTGGTATTTGAATAAATGAATAAGTATTGAACTTTTTATCCCACATTAGCTAAAAAAATGATATATCAGTTTTATTGCAATTTTCTACTTCTTATTTATGCGAATTAGGCTTTTCAACCGTAAATAACATCGAAAATAAGAAGCGAGAAAGATTACGCTCAACTGAAGAAGAAATGGGGGTCTGCTTATTGCACATTCAACCAAGCATTAAGAAAATCTTGAAAAAATACCAGGAACAGGTTTTACACTAAATAAGCTGAAGAAACAGTTGAATAGAAACATTGAAATAAAGTAAGTTCATATTTGTATGTGTTATAGAAAATCTACGATTTTTAACTACGGTTTTTTTTTTTCATAACATTAAAATCTATGTCCTTGAAAAATTTTGCGAAGTGTGCCGTGATATTTTCATTTGTTCCTTGGTGTGCCGTTGCTTAAAATGGTTGAGAAAAACTGCACTAGATGAATTATAATTGAGTAGTGTGTTCCATTTTTACTTGGTGCTCCACACTTTCAGCCTTGTGCTACATGTAAGCTAGGCTTAGACAATCATTCGAGCACTCGACGCGCTACAAATGGCTAGCAAGCGCGTCTCGCTAGATCAATTACGATGGAATAGTGAGTTCGATCATCACTGGATGCTCCGTAATTCCGTCCTTGTCTTAAAAAACCACCATAGAATTACAGTTGGAACCAGGGATAGACACCACTATAAACAAACATAGATTTGTGTAGATATACCCACAAGTAGCAGAGGAACATAAATGCTTCTTATATCTACTTGAAGCATTGCTAATATTTTTTTTAATCATTTCACCCCAAGCATGGCGATGATACCACTAAGACGCAAGGAGCTACTGGAAGTGAAAGAGAATGAAAACCGGAAACTCGATCCGAAACAGGAAATAAGGGATAAACCTCTACTCCTGTTGAAAAAAAACAGAGATTAGTGTGAACCGGTCGGTAAGCAAACCTATCTTCTCCTATTGAAAAGATGAAAAAATAAATAATTAGTAAATAACTAGCAGCATGACCCGGCGTTGCCCGTACTTGATTCAAAAATCGTACGACTCATACAGCAATCGCTATCACTTGACTTAAAATATTTTTGCCCTTCCTTGCCTTTAAAGGAGTGCCCTTTGCCGTGCTGATGTTGCTACATACCTTACTTCTTGCCTATCTCACACTGCAAATGTTTTCTAAGCCCTATACTAAACATTAAATCTGTTCCGAAAAAAGAACTAAACAAAATGAACACAAAACGATCAGCTTTAAAAAAGGACTCGTAACTGGAAAAACCGAATGAAAAAAGAATGTTAACAACAAATACTTTTTCACACCTAACCCAGTTCTGCGGAATCAGAATCAACATTGAGTTTAAGCAAGCGAATGAGCCAATTGGAGTAAAGTGCCATGCAGATTTAAATTTTTCCTACTTGTGAAGAATGCAGCAATCGATTTTTTTTTTGCATGCTAGCATGCTAGTTAACATTCGTGTTAGTCAGCTGTTGGCTCTCACGCTGGCCAATAGAATCTTCCTGCCTATTCGTGGCAGCCAGCTATAAGTTCTCACTCTGACCAGTAGAAAATGGCCGCAAACTACATGACAACTGCCGTAGAAGCACAGAAAAATCGATTATTTCCACTATCGATGGGAGTTGGGAAATGCAAAGTCGGTTTTGACCTTCCTGCTAACTTGGATCATGTGCATGTAAATTTTGGTCCAAATCCATCGAAAACTGCCTTTTATATATATATATATATATATATATATATATATATATATATATATATATATATATATAACGTCATCCACAGACAGACTGTTTCGCTGTTTCACAGCTCATCAGTGTGGCTAGACATCCGGTTGCCTCTAGCTCGGATCGAAACCCGACTGAATTGGTATCAGCCGGAGATTCTACCACTAAGCCGTCGGTTTTTTAGCGTATTTATTTTTAGAAACACGAATTTTATACTTTCAGGGTAAAGTTATATACAAAATACCTGTAGTTGAAAGCATAAAATTACGTACAAAATTTCGGCATTAAATAACGCATAGAGGTGTTGATATGCCGCTAAGCAACCAACCAACATTTTTCCCTGACAATAGCTTCTAGTTCCTCCAAATTTAAAGGATTTCGGTCTGCTTTTTTTTCTTTTTTGTTCAGAGAGGCCTATAAATGTTCAATTGTATTTAGGTAGGACTTTTTGTAGCATACGCCAATGCTTTAATTTTGCTGTCATGAAAGTATTTCATATAAAATTTCTACTGGGTCATTGTCTTGTTGAAACATCCACTGGTACCCTCGAAAACACCTTTCGTGAATTTTGTTTTATATTATTTTTTAAGAATAGACAAATACTGCTCCATGATACCCTCTACTCTCCTTAATTCTCCTGGCCTAGAAGCAGCGAAACATCACCAAAACATAATGCCCCCACTTCCGTGCTTAATTGTAAGGAGGTTATTTTTGGGTTTGTGAGCTTCAGTCAATTTCCTCCATACATACCGGGAGTTCATGTGAACAAATAATTCTAGTTTAGTCTGAGCATAAAACAGAGTTCCAGTATTAACTCCCATGTTCTAAGTGGCTTCTAGCATAGATGTTATGATAGGTATTCTCTCTCACAGATATAGTTTCGTGAAGAGAAGATGACTCTCCCGTAGGTATAGCGATACTGCCTTTTATACAGTACCTGACTTACATATCACTACAATAAGCTAATCTGCATTTTAGGTGTTTAGACTTAAACAAAGGAGTGTTTCTTGGCTGATAAACTCAAGATCCTTTTCAATAAAGGTCCTAATGAATCTTCACCAATGCATTCAGCCCTGTTCTCTGTACATCACTGACAATGTCCTTTGCCGTTAAATATGTAAATTTCGACATCAAATAGCCTATAGAGGATGATATGCCGCTAAACAAAATCAACCAACCAATCAACCTCTCCCAGGCAGTCGACGACTCCATCTATAAAACCCAGTACATTCCGATGAGTCTTAAACGACAACGGACAATAAAAAGTCTCATCTTAAACATAAATATCTAAAAAAAAACACATATCTAAACCGTATCTAAAACCAGGAATTTTGACACTAAGTGTTGAACTATCAAGAAACGATGAAATGCCCCCAGTTTTCTGCATATCACACTTACCGATATACATAGCTAGAGAATAGCGAAAAGTTGTGTTCAGTCGCACATCCGAAGCCCTTTGAACATAGATGTATGATAAGATTGGTTCACGCACCACAAATTATCAGTTCCGCTTCGGTACTGACCCACCGGCAATACATACTTTTCTTTCTTGCTAGGTATGGGATAATTAATCTTAATGCATCTATGTTCAAACTAATAGTCAAGTTTGCTGGTACTAATTCTCTAATCTTTCCTATTTATCAGCTGGATACAAACCACGCCTTTTCGTTTCCACATAAGGCCTCATGATAACAGAAAGCTGTCACCTCTATCGGAGAAAAAAAAAACAGTAGAAATATATTTGCTGTATTTCGATACCCATGATGAATTGAGGGAATCGATCCGTAAAGAAAATTGATTAGAAAAATACTTTAAGAAGGAGAAGTGTTTTTTTCCTTTACTTTCTATTTATTTATTTATTTATTTGAGGGAGGGGTTAACCCCATCACCACCACTACCACTGATCATCCAATTTATTAATTCCCCAGTTTTCCCCAGAGCTCAAAACAGGAAACAGTAATTATTAAAGTTGACTCAAGTTTTTACTTGCATACTTTTATATGTACGTTTTTATGGCTGTTTAAATAAGTTGTATAAACAAGTTGTTTTATATTTTTAGCATCGACAGCAACCTTGTCCTCAGGATTTCTTGCACTTTCTGTCAAACTGAAAGTGTATTTTTTATGCGAGTTAGGCGAGCCGATATTTAATTTATTTTTAATCTATCACATACTAAGTCGTGTCGAGGTGTCTTTGCGTGCACTTCTGTTGCCAAAAAAAAAAAAATGCAATAAGTCCTGGGGACGAGGTTCGACGATACAGTTGTTCATCTTGAAAAAAAAAAAAAACTTTTCATTACTAAAAAAATACTGATTTATTGTATATAAAAAATAGAAGACTTTGGTACAAGCCCTAAAGGGTGGGGGTCCATCCTGGATATGAAGATAAACTACATCCGTGTCCAAGATAAGACGATAAACTACGTCCAACAGCAAGGCCTCTGGTCAGGAGGTTTTGAGAAGCGTGAACCACCTCTTAATTGCTGGTGTTCCCAGGTTGACCCTGACCCTGGGGTGGTAACACTTGTTAGGGTCCCAGCTATGGGCAAATAGTTAACCCATAAACTGGGGTGAAAACACCATGAAAGTATAAAAATAGGTTTTAATGCCAGCACTAAATTTTTTAGGAAAAATTATTACGAGCAATACATTATTACCAGCAATACACTTTTAGAGAAAAAATATTACCAGCAATACATTTTTTGAAAAAATATTGCCAGCAATAAAAATCTTGTCGGCATTAAATAACCCATTGAGGTTGATATACCATAAAACGATGCCATTACGGCATATCAACCTCAATGGGTTATTTAATGCCGACAAGATTTATAAGGATAGGTTCGTATGAACAGAATATGTTTAGTTTGGCTTATTTTGTTTTACGGCTTATTTAATGCCAACAAGATTTTTAGGATAGGTTCGTATGAATAAAATATGTATTCTTTGGCTTATTTTGTTTTACGGCTTATCGGCCTTAAAGGGCTATTTAATGCCGACAAGACTTTTAGGATAGGTTCGTATGAACAGAATATGTATTCTTTGTAAGAAATCATTTTGTTTCATTGAAGTTTTTTTTTTTATCGAGAGTCTGGTATCTCGTTGTTCAATGTCGATACTCTGGTTATTTGTCGAATGTCTATGAATGTTATTCTTCCATTTGGTATTGGTAAAACTATTTTCATAATATTTACTTTCTGTTTCCAAAGGTTTTGCTGTCTAACTTCGGTGTTAATATCAAGCCCTTGTTCGATTTTGGTTGCTTGGAGACAACATACACCAGTGTTATAATCATCAACGTCCCGAGCCAATAATTCTTGCTTGACTTTTTTTTTTCTTTCACAAGTCAAATAATGAGTCCTGATGGTAAAATATTTGTATTGCAGTTGAAGATATTCTCAAAATTTTAAATAAGTTAACTTTTAACTATTGACAACCGAAGAAGTCATTACCTTCTTGACCACAAAAAAAAATTCATACTTACTGAACTTAATGACCAATACAATTTGTCACTACGAGCTTTTTCTTCTATTTCAAAACGTAATGTTTAGCATGGCTTCGAGTTGTTGAACATAGTGCATTCTTTTAATATATGTGTGGCGGACGTCAACCATAGTTGTCTCACCCTGGACAAGTTATAAATGAATAAGCTCCACCCTGTTTGTTGCCAGAGTTGAGTTATAGTTGAATAAATCTTCAAATAAAGGTCCTATATGGTTTGTTTTTCATTATAATTTGCAAAGTTTCTGTTTTTTTTAATATTGAAAAATATATGCAGCAATCCTTTTTTATGCATATTTCATTAAATATGACGGACTAGGAATATTTTTTAGATTTATTTTCTTGCATCCTTACACTTCTCCATTTTTTTTTTTTTTTTTTTTTTTTGAGGATTGTGTGTGTGGAGAAATTATCCATAGTATTTATTGTCTCAAGCGCTTTCGGTTGATACTTTAGCCATTTTAACTCGCTCACATCCTGCAGACTCTCTGTGCAGTATAGGGCTGCAACCAAACCACACCAGGTGGTAGGACTATGGTTTCATTTGCAGTAAGGTTTTTGTTTTACGATCCAGAACAGATTTTAGATAGCTTGGTGTCCTGTTTGACAAAAAGAAATCGGTATATTTAAATTCTCCAAGGACTTGTCCTTATAACTAATATAAACATTAAGCTCAACAAAAATGAATTTCTTGAAATATGTTAAAATTAAATAAGTGAGAAATAATAGATGTAAAAAAATATTTTTAACAAAATTTAAAAAAAAATTTTTTAAATAATTTAATTCGTTTATAAATAAGCCATAAAGGTTTCATTAAAATCTGACAATTATCTGATTTTTGCGAGAATTTCCAAATCAATGTTTCCCACCACCAAAAAAAAAAATACGCTCAAATTTCTCATACTAATGGTCCCCCATTGATACAAGAAAACACCATTTTTAATCAAAATTTCGAATATTCTAAAATGGATCAAAAAATATAATTTGATAATCAAAAATCTTTTTGTCTTTCCTCTTAATAATACCATAAAGATTTTCACGATAAAATTTTGTGTTTAGCACGATACCCAACCAGTTTTGGGATTAGAATTGCGCATTTTTAGACTGGTTGCCAACCAAGTCTAAAGTGTCCAGTCTGGCTAACTATATAACCTGGATAGAAAAGGAAGATATATTTTTTTTAATTATTTTACCTCAAGGAAGGCGATAATGCCACTAAGAAGCAAGGGGTTACTGAGAGTGAAAATAAAACTTTAGGAGAAGGAACCGGAAACCCAATTCTAAACAAAGGATAAACTTCTACTCCTGTTAACAAACATGGGAAAGGTATCTGAACCGGGAGACAGAGAAACCTCTCTGCTCCAATACCTTTTCCAAAAATATTTGCATGAATGCGAATAATCAGCACTACTAGAATTCGAACTCGCATCTCCGATTTTGCGTTCCGAGCCGCTAAACATTACACTGCCTTTTCAAAGAGGGATAATTTTCGTAGTAATGAGGATTCTGAATATATATATATATATATATATATATATATATATATATATATATATATATATATATATATATATATATATATATATATATATATATATATATATATATATATATATATATATATATATATATATATATATGTTTTCTTTCTTCGGTTCGCTGTACCGCTCCAGCAAGTACCTTCCTCCTCATGTTATCATATACCTTTACAAGAGCCAGACAGGCTGAAAATGGACGGGAACTGCCCACTTGTCACTTTCCACTCTTGATAGAGTCCAAAAACGTCTCCGTGTCCTTGTAGGCGACGAATTATTTTCCACTTTAAAACCCCTTTCTCACAGACGAGATGTCGTAAAACTTTCGTTGCTCTATCGCTATTTCCATGGTGAATGTTCAGATGAACAACAATCCATAGTTCCACCAGTTCTAACCTTTACGGCTAAGACCCACCATGCTACGCACATTCTAGCGAACCCCCTTATTCTCTTCGTGAGATGTAAGTCCGTCTCAAGCAGCTTCTTCCCACAAACCGCTACTTTGTGAAACCAGCTCCCAAGTAGCTGCTTCCCCGATCACTACAATCTTAACCTGTTCACATCTAGGGCTAACCGTTATCTTCCGCACATATAAGCTGTAACTCTTACTCTGTAACCCTCTAACTTGAGTGGCTCCAGGGCCTTGCACAAGGTGGACTCGACTGGAAAAAAAACTATATTATGTGAAATGTACTTTTTTATGGCAATAAATTAATTCTTAGTGGAGTTTTTCTTCATTTCCCAGCAAAACCAAGACCGTTTCGCGAGTTGCTATTGGCGGGAATTACTATTTTTTTTTTTTTTTTTTTTTTTTTTTTTAACAGTTTCTTTTACGCTATTTGAGATATGATATAATTAGAAGCTTCAAAATTTCAACATATATTTCTGCGGCGACCTTCAGGATTTTCTTAAAATACGTACCGTAAATACTAGCGTATTATGCGACTTTTGAAAACCTAATTTAGAAGCTAATTTTAAGGGGGTCGTATCATACACGAAATATAAAATTGGTGTATGTACTACTGACCCTGGCTACGCCGTTGACCAAACTTTATATCCATTTACTTTATTTCCATTATGTCTTCAAATGTCTACGCAAGTATATACGGTAAATTAAATCATGGCGAAAGTTTTAAATTAAAACACAATCGACAGTAACGAGCAAATGAAAACAAATAAACTAAACAAACTGATGAAAATCAAATAAAATTCATAATAATGAACTCTGTGCAAAAGTTTCTAGTGAAAAATAGGTTTCGTACTGTTTATTCCGCCTCTAGTTTTCAAAATAGAATGCTGGGAACATTTTCACACACCACATAAGATCATGTATGGAACTTTACAGGCAGAAACATTGTAATGTTAAAAATAAATAAATAAATATTTCTTAAGGAGTGAAGAAAAAATAGAACAAAAAAAGAAAACTAGACTTGACATCCGCTTACCGGACATGCTTGAGAGAACAGTAGAATTCAAGATGGCGGCGATTTATTGCCCGCCTTACGAAATAACAGTTTTGTTAAACGAAAAAATTGAATTAAATTTGCTATGGCAGGGTTAGGGTTAGGGTTGTAACCCTATACACAAAACCACAGAATAGATTTAACATAGAATAGATTTACCGAAAAAATTAGACTTCAACTTGAAGATAATAAATTCCTTAAGTTTTTGGAAAGCTTACAAACTGTGTACAAACCAAATAAAGTGCAAGAAGAAAACAAAAAGAAAATGTTGGATGATTAAATGTAAGTACCTTCTAAAAACGCAATACCGAAAGATGTAAAATGTATTCTAAAAAATGAAAATCTTTCTTGAAGCTTTTATTTAAGTTTTAATTCCAAGCTAATAGACTAAATTTAATAGTTCTAATAACCAAAATATTATGCTTTTGAAGTTCAAAGAAAGCATTTAAAATAATTAAAATGTGTTTTTCATGTTTTTAGAAGTCTTTGATGGTGTCTAATGTATACCATTTACCGGGGTTTGAATAAGACCGCGACGTACCTCGCGTTGGCTGAAATAGATCTATACCCATATGAGGTAATTTTGTATTTTGTTGTGTAATTTATATGCACTGTTATAAAAAAAATACATCAAGCTCTTTTTGCGGATCAGTTTTAATATTTGATATTATTACGATACACCTGGATTATATACCAACGAATTTATTACCTGTGCTATATATATAAGGAGGCACGGTGGAGTAATGGATAACGGCTCGGCTCAGGAATTGGAGAGCCGAGTTCGAATTCCAGTCGAATCCATTACATTCACTTATATGCTAATACCCTTGGGTTAAGGTATAAATCATCTTCTTCTCCCAGCTATGGGGTAAATAGTAGGATAGACCGTGTTCTATAGCCTTGGATGGCAACTGGTCCACCGCACAAAGAAAATGACAACCTACTGCGGGGAAAAAAATCTGCCACGTCAGTCATGTATCTTTTGATACATGATAGCCTTAGTGTGTATCATGCATGGCACATAACTGACTGATTTTCCACTCGAATCCATTATATTCACATACGTGCTAATACCCTTGGGAAAGGTATGAATCCTCTTCTTCTCCCCATCAGCTATGCAGGACAGACCGGGTTCTATAGCCTTGGATGACAACTGCAGAAAGAAATGGCAACCTACTGCGGGAAAAATCTGCCTCGTCAGTCATGTATCGAAAGTTACATGATTGCCTAAGCGTGTATCACGAATGGCACATAACTTTCTGGATATATATATATAACTGAATACTAGGCCTGGCTTCTTTAGTATTTCCCCTTTTCTAGCGAAATTAATGCTCGACAAGCGTACATATAAATTTTAGATCAAAATAGAACTCTTTTCATTTTTCAATTTTCATTAAAAATACTCAAATTTTAGGAATACGTTTTCACAGCGTCGCCCACGTGACGACAATGTGACCATGTTTAAAACGGAACGCTGATCTTATAAAACTTTCAGTTATCTGTTTGGATAAGTCTTGTTCTTATGTCCATCGTCTTTGTCATGTTCAATTGATAATGTTAATTATATTTTATGAATATGTCCTGAAGATGGTTTATTAGACCGAAACGTCCGACGTTGACATTATATTAACATTAAAACAGCATAATTGCATATAAGGATTTTTGTTTGTTTTTTCCGTATATTTTTCTTCATACTGTCGGATCTATATCCATATATTTGCTTACATATATATATATATATATATATATATATATATATATATATATATATATATATAGAAAAGGACCTCCAGTCGGTTGTAGACAGGGGCAGGAATTGGCTGGTTAACTTTAATGCCTCTAAATCAAAACTGCTCTCTATTACTCATCACAGGGAACCATCCCTGCCACCCATTAGAATCTTTGAAGCTCAACTCTACGAGAGCACCTCTTTACGACTACTTCGTTTCATATTATCCGCTGACCTGAGATGGAACAATTACATTGAATCAATTGCTTCATTCACCGCAAGGAAAGATGGTTCCCTGTGTCGCGCCAGACAGGTTTTCTCGCCCGAGCCCATCCTTTAAAAGTATAAATCAATCATTCGCCCTTGCATGGAATACTGCTGCCATATATGGTCTGGTGCCCCCGCTGTTCGCCTTAAGGTCCTCGACAAAATCCAGAGACAGATATGCAACTTGACTGGTCCTGATCTGGCATCTCGTCTACAGTCGCTCTCTCACAGACGTGCCGTCGCCTCCTTCTGTCTTTTCTACAAATACTTTCACGGTAACTGCTCCGATGAGCTACTTTCGGTAGTTCCCAGACTGTATGAATTTAAGCGTGCTACTAGGCTGGAAATACGATCCAACCCTTTCACTGTCGAAACGGTTAAATGTAGGCGTCTCTTTTACTCCAACGGCTTCAGGTCTCGCACCTACCGTCTGTGGAATTCCCTTCTTATTACTTGTTTCCCTGATAGCTATAACCTCCAACTATTCAAATGTAATGTCAATCGACATCTCCAGATGCCCTGCCCTATTCCCTGTCCTCCTCTTCCTCCTTTCCTCTATCACGCCTCTGTACTCTCGCTCCCACTCTGTAACCACTTGTGTGCTAGTGGCATCCCGGCTTGCTTGGGGTGAAATGCTTAAATCTCTCGCTCTCGCTCTCTCTCTCTCTCTCTCTCTCTATATATATATATATATATATATATATATATATATATATATATATATATAAAATACATCTGAAACAGTCAAAACATGAAGAGAAGCTAGCAACATCTAAAAAAAAAAAGAACCATTGAAAATGGCCAAAGAAGTGTCCGAAACATTTGGAACAATGGACATTATGGAAAATTTTTGTGCTTTCACCAAACGGTAATATATATATATATATATATATATATATATATATATACAACTCTGAGTTTCATCAACGATACAATTGTCAGGTGCTGATTGAAATCTTTAATTGTAATTTTATTTTTTTTGTTATTATACATCGATCACTGTTTTATTATCAACAACACTCAACGTAGTACCTTCAAAGAAAAGCGATACTTGAGGTTTAAAATTAATTTTTCAAAATGTAAAATCTTTCTTGAAACTTTTATTTTAGTTTTTTTTAGTTTATGCTAACAGATTAAATTTAACAGTTCCAATAAGCATAATATTTTTCTGTATTTCAAACAGAATTTAAATTGATTGGAATAGTTTTTGAAATCACTAAAATCAACCCTATTGCTAAATCTGTCAACACAACATAATTCTCTTCAGTAAAAAAAAAACAAAAAAAACTTTAATATACTTTTCTCAAACTTATTTGAGGAATAATAGCTGATTTAAAGTTTAATTCAGCTGAATTCAGACAAATATTATTGGGTTGGTGCAAAAATAATGTCGTTTTATCACATAGTAACATATGCGAGAAAACGACATTATTTTTGCACCAACCTAATATTTACTTTTAGTTTGAAATATCGCATAAAAGTATTTTTAATAAGGAGGCGGGGTTTTTATTGCGTCTTGACACATTTATTGATAACCTGATGTTTGGCATTTTTAAGTAAAGGGCATTTAAGTACAAAAATTATTTGACGAATACAACTTGAGCGTCTTTTTTTAATTAGCCAGTAATTTTTTAAATTTAGGAAAATATTCTAAGTAATCCAATATTTTATTGAATTGTAAGTACTTTGGCGTTATAGTTTTACTTACGAAGATGCTAGTTGAGGAAAAGTTAGAAAATTACCAATAAATTTTAAATTTACTATAGTTACTGCTCTTATTTTCTGATAGTGCCATGTATGGACATCAATATTTACAAAAAGTCAGCATGTTTATATACACAATAAAAAATCAAAATTCTTTTTAAAATACTGTGGGTCGCTGAATTATAGTGAGCTTTTCCATTTATGACTATTAATTATACTTTTTACTTAGAGATCGCGACAGCTATTAGGGAGATGTGATTAAATATATTTTAATGTTTAAAAAATTATTCAGTATTATTATTGTTTAGGTAATAAGCACTATAACAGCACAAATAGATTTATTGTGAGAAAAGGAATTTTCGACAATATACACATTTTTTACGTATGTATGGCTATTTTTTTTATTTTTATCAAAAACAACATTCTTGTACATTTAGTTGTCAATGATATTATATTAGGTTGGTGCAAAAATAATGACGGTTTTTGATGTTAAAAAATACGTCAAAAACCGTCATTATTTTTGCACCAACCTAATACATTAATTACTATTTTTTAAATTAATAACTATTTGGGCTCAGTTGTTGACATTAATGGCTGTCTGCTGATGAGTCAAAATTTTGGAATAATGCAAAAATAAAAATTTAAATTTCATTTCTCTGATAGATGTCACGATTTGTTAATAACAATATCTAACAAATTAATACAGAATTTTAAAAGATTGAAAAGTTTATAAATTATTATAATTAATTTTTAAATGAAAACAATTCTTGCAAAAATTCATTATTCATCAAAAAATATTTTTTCTTAAAACTATAATGTCCATAATATATCTTATTTTTGATTTGAAAGCAATTAAAAGCTTTTCTAATTGAACAAAGTCTTGGTTTTGTTGTATTTTTTATTTTACAATTCAGAGCAGATATTCTGTAACTGGGGGCACTGTTTAGCAAAAAAAAAAAAAAAAAAAATCGATGGTTTAAATTCTCCAAGGACTTGTCCTTATAATTAATATAAACATTATGCTCAACAAAAATGAATTTCTCGAAATTTCATAAAATTAAATGACTGAGGGATAACAGATGTAAAATAAAATATTTTTAACAAGATTTTTTTTTTTTTTTTTTTTTTTTAAAAGAAGCATTTCTAAAATAATTTCCGTCATTTATGAATAAGTACTAAAGATTCCACAGAAATCCTACAATTATCTGATTTTTGCAAGATTTTCCAAATCAATGTGTTTCTCACCGCAAAAAAAAAAGACGTTCAAATTTCCCATACTAATTCATGGTCATCCGCTGACGCAAGACAAACAACATGTTTAATGAAAATTTCGAAGATTCTGAAAAAGAATTAAAAATATAATTTAATAATAAAAAATCCGTTGGTCTTTCCTCTTAATAACATAAAGATTTTAACGATAAAACGTTTTATTAAATTTGCGGCATTTTTCATCATGGTGGGTGCTAACAACGTGCAACCTGATACAAGGTGGTCAATTGTTTCTGGACATTTATCACAGAATTACAAAATGTGTGCTTGGTAATTTCGTGTGAGCAGGCATTGGCCCTGTGCAAACCTTCAGTTTCAGCTTTTAACACTGCACTATATAAATACTGATGGGTACAGTGTTTATCTACTTCAGCTTGTTTGGTACGAGAAGAGTATAGACCATGAAGAGGTTTGACTTGCTATCGTTTCTGCATTTGGTACATTGCATTTGCTTTCGTTTTTATCTGCATTTCCGCTGCAGTAGGTGTATTGTGTCTTATTTGCTCTTCTTCAGCAACTTGCTGGCTTCTTTTATTACCGAATAAAGTTTCTTATTTCTTTTATGTTTCTCGACACAGATCATCATCCAGTCTTCTTTAGCTTTCGGGTATCTTTGAAGACCGTTTGTTGTAGTTTTGTAAGACGGTTCTAGTTGAACTAATCCTCTACTTCCTTCGGATCTGGATAAATACAGCCGATCAACATCAGCGTTAGGGTGATGCCTGCGGTGGCAAGTGAGAAGCTTTCTCGTTTTGACATCCATTCACTTAATGTCAGCTACGGTCAAATTAAGGCTGTTGAAATTGTATTCCACCACAGGGACAGCTAGAGTGTTTATAGCTGATATTCTGTTTTGTGAATTCAACTCGGTATTTAACCCCAGACGGCTGTAGTATTCTTTTCTTGCTTTCTCCATTAGGGTACGCTGTATTCCATCTTCTTCGCTGACTCCTAATTATTTATAGGATTCTTCTTGTTCCAGTCCCCTAATCTTTGTGACAAAATGTAGATTTATTGAGTGTGTTTCTGTAATTCTTCTTTTATTAAGTGTTTCTGTAAATCAGTCGTCTTTGGCAAAGAGTTTGATATCATCGATGTAGAATCTGTGATTAAAACCTTCTTTTATACATTGTAGATAGTTTGAAAACCTTTTGTTGTAGTTTTGTAAGAAAGTTCTAGTTGAACTAATCCTCTACTTCCTTCAGATCTGGACACATACAGCCGACCAACATCAGTGTTAGGGTGATGCCTGCGGTGGCAAGTGAGAAGCTTTCTCGTTTTAACATACATTTGCTTAATGTCAGCTACGGTCAAATGAAGGATGTTAAAACTATATTACACTGATAATATTACTGATATTCTGTTTTGTGAATTCAACTCGGTATTTAACACCAGATTCCTGTAGTATCCTTTTCTTACTTTCTCCATTAGGGTACGCTTCATTCCATCTTCTTCGCTGACTCCTAGGTATTTATAGGATTCTTCTTGTTCCAGTTCCCTAATCTTTGTAACAAAATCCAAATCTATTGAGTGTGTTTCTGTAATTCTTCCTTTCTTGAATGTTACTTTTGAACATTTATCTAATCTGAAATCCATACCGACGTTTTACAGTATTAACGATACCCTTCAACTTATTGTCGTCTTTGGCAAAGAGTTTGATATCATCGATGTAGAATCGATGATTAAACACTTTCTTTTTTATATTGTAAACATAGTTGTTATTGTTTAGTCCATGCGAAAGGAGAATTACGGACAGACAGAACAGAAGGGGCAACAGAGATTCTCATTGAAAGATTCCATGTCGGGGGTTCAGACAATTGGAAGTGGCGCTGCCTTTGGCGTGATTTAGGTATAATGTGGTTTTCCACAGTTCAATGCTATATTTAAAGAAATTTACTGTCACCGAGGAGACTGTACATTTCCCAAACCTTAAGGATCCATAAGTGTGGTATATTATCAAAAGCTTTACAGTAATCTATCCAAGTTGTTGGCGATAATGACTCTCCACTACTTCCTGTCTATTATTCAGGCGGTCGGAGGTGGCAGTGCCTTTGGCGTGATTTAGGTATAATGTGGTTTTCCACAGTTCAATGCTATATTTAAAGAAATTTACTGTCACCGAGGAGACTGTGTACATTTCCAAAACCTTAAGGATCTATAAGTGTGGCACATTATCAAAGGCTTTACAGTACTCTATCCAAGTTGTTGGCGATAATGACTCTCCACTACTTCCTGTCCATTATTCATGCGGTCGGAGGTGGCAGTGCCTTTGGCGTGATTTTTAACGACAATTGCTCTCCACTACTTCCTGTCTATTAGCAACGTTTTTCTATTTACTATCTGTTCTTGGATATATATATCTCATAAAAACTTTAATATAAATAAATAGTTTAAATTATTACAATAATATTATTTATTATTATACAGTTCCCTTTTCAGCCCCCACCCCTGCCCAATTTCAAATTGTTAAACCAATTGGGGATGTGCCGCAGTTGCACCCAAATGCGGCGGTTACTAATATTGATCTTCGGGTGGGATGATTTTAAACCCAATCTTCTCCAATTGAACGGCAAAAATTCCCAGTAATGAAAGACCCGGTCAAAGACTGCTAGTTTAAAATAATCCATGACTAAACAGGAATGTAATACGGAGGTTTCAAAACCTTACTTGTGTGTTTAAGCAACAGTGTTCGTTGCGATTGTGTCGTAGAATTTGCCGCCCTTCTCAACAACTTTCCAAATTTGGACAGCATCTACAAAATATGATGAAAGATTATAATTATGGCTATTTAGACAAAAAAAAAACGAAACGCAACAAAAAATAAGAAAATGGAAAACATTTAAAAATTATTACAAAAAATCTTTTTTAATAAATAATTTAAGATAAAATGCTATTACATTAATAATATGGACACTATAAGAAAAAAACCTCTAACATTAACCAACTTATAGTTTAATCCTCAAAGTAAGTGTACTATGTGTAGGGGTACAGAAGGCGTTTACCTCCCTTTGGTGGACATAAATCATATGACGGCCACTTAATGACGTCACTCCATACAGTGACTGAAGCGACAGTCAAATTTTGAGGGGTTTTTTTTTGTTTTCTTTTTTGTTTTTTTGTTTTGTTTTTTTCAGCAGCCACCACGTGACGTTGCTTTTTTTTTTTTTTTTTTTTTTTTTTTGTCTGGGCCAAGGGTGCCATGCTGAGGCTAACCCCCACCCCCCACTGCAACTTAAAAAAACATGGTTCCGTTTCCCTTTGGAAATATATCTTTCCCAGATATAGAATGAAACTCCAGATGGCAGTCCTCAATTTGCAAAAACCAAAAAATCCCTGTCTCCCTTTCATGAAATATGTCCATGCCTTGGACATAGATGAATCCGGCCCGTTTCAATCTGGACACAGTAGTATCTCCATATACATAATACCCTTCTTTGTTTCTTCTTACACTCTTCTTTTCTGTGTAGATATATGTAATATATTATTCGCCGTATATATATATATATATATATATATATATATATATATATATATATATATATATATATATGGTTTTGTGTATGTTTTAGTAGTATGAAAGTCACTCTGAGAACAAAAAATATTACGTGTGACTTAACCATAAAGCGAATTAAGGTTAAAATTGCATAAGTTTAATGAGAGAAAAAAATGGCATAATTAATTTTGCATGCTACTTCATTAAACTAATTCACCTAAGTACCCACCACTAAAAATTGCCACCAAAGGCGGACCGCCCCTCCCATCTCACTCTCGGTCACCAATGGTATAACAACTATTTAGTCACATGACCCAAAATTTTGGGCTTGTTGTCATACTTGTGTAAAGAGATCATGCTACAATAGTACTAGCACGCGCAAACCATTGTAGAAGTAGCCAACCGGCACTATAAAAACTATTTTTTTTTTCCAAAGGAAACCCTCTTTTCGTTTCCTTGCCGCCCTTTAACACAGATTTGTAAGTAGGACACTTCTTTGTTCTAGAAATATAGACATTTATGACCTAAGACCTAAATTTGCGCTTGTTTCATACTTGTGCGGTAAGATTATGCCACAATAGCAGTAGTCCACACAAACGATTGCCGGTAGTGGATATACATAACAACAGTATCAGCCAACTGGCACAATTCAAACTATATGTTTTCCAAAAAAACCCTCTTCATTTTTCCTTCCCGCCCTCTCTCGACGGTCTTATAAGTAGGACTCTTTACTTTAGAAATATAAACATTTAGATTCGGATACTGTTATCAGCAAATAGCGTACGTTTTCCACAGACAGATAATTATTTCTTATTTAATTTGTTTGGAATAAATATTCATAAAATTCCAACCAGTTATTTTCTTCTTTCGCTCGATGTTGCTTTGTTGAAAACATATTATAGATGGGATAGATGCTACCATGATGGATATCGAATAGCACTTCACTTGATGTTGTCTTTATCTTGAGCAGACAATCAAGATGATTTTCATGTTTTATGCCCTTTTCGGGTTTCACTGTTCTGATCAAAAGTAAACTTTGAATGCAAAGAAAACAACGTATTATCAATAACGATGAGAAGAATAATTAACATATCCAATAATGATTGTACGCTCAAGTCTCTTTTTTTTTTCTTTTTTTTTTTTTTGTATTTTCAGGTCCGCATTGACTGTAAATGTTCATAACTTTGAGAGGAGTCATTAACATATGTAACATTCTTTGGGCGATCGGATCTCTTTTGTGTTTATTTATTTTTGTATTGTCAGGCCCATACCATGTGCAGATGCACTGCACAAAACTTTGAAAAGAGTTATTAAAAAATCCAACATTATTTAGACGTTCAGATTGCTTACTTATCCTGTCAGTCTCATATTAAACGTTAAAGTACTCTGTAAAACAGAAGAGAGTTATTAACAAATACAACATCATTTAGACCAATGTTTCTCAACGTCCACTTTGGTCACAAACATTTTTTCAACGACGTCAAATTAAATTTCGAATATTATACTGAATTCATTTATCATAGCAAGATAACGCTTAGGTATTAGTGCAAAATTTTAATATTTTTTTTTTATTTCTATTATAAACGCTAATGATTAAAATGCTAAAAAAATTATTTGATAGATTATCTCAATGTTTTCAAGGCGATGGATGACTTGGGTGCTTATAGGCTAAGGCTATTACTCTAGGTTCCATGCTTCTTGGAAGCAATTGAGGATCTCCTCGTTTTGTAATTTGTAGGCAATTTCTTTGTTTAGTAAGAAGCCGTGTAACTACGTTGAAACTACATTCATTCATATAAGAAGTTGGAAAATAAATTAAGAAAAGTTTGATATCTTCCCACAGCTTTAGAAAACCTTTCAAAATTTTACTTTTTTAGCAAATGTTGAATAATTTTTGAAAATTTGAAAAAGAAAAGATGTATAAATGAACCTCCCCACACCTACTTTAAGTATGTTCACCATCCCCTCAAATTAAAAAAAAAATCTCCCTGTGACCCCTTTCAACATAACAGAGCTCGCAAATGGACACTAGCGCCCACATTGGGAAACACTGATTCAGACGTTCAGATTGCTTTCTTGTGCTGTCAGTTTCATATTGAACATTAAGATACTCTGTAAAACCGAGAAGAGTTATTACCAAATTTCAGACTGGGGAGGAGTGTGAACCAGACGATGGGCGGACCTATCTACTCCTATTGAGGAAATAAATAAATAAATAAAAATAAATAGTTAATAAAATTTCAGAGTTTAGACAGAGACTTTAGAAGTATAGAGTTGAAGTAGACTTTAGAAGGAACCGGAAACTCAATCTTAAACAGGAAATAAGGGATAAACCTCTACTCCTGTTCAAAATTTGGTTGTTTTCACGTCTTTAGATAATGTGTGTTAATAGTTTGCATCTTTTCTCTCTGTTTACATTTGCAACACCAACTTCTACAAATATTTTCTTGTTGGTAAATCCATTTTTATTATTTATTACCCTTGTTACTTTTTCTCGCATCACTTTTTGTGACATTCTTAAAGACAGGTTTATTGTTACTATCTTGCCAATAGTAATATTTATATATCTACTTTTGAAATTTCTAAAGAATGGATATTTATTTATTAATCCGACAGATTATAACTTTAGACATTATTGTTAGTGGACACTCGTATTTGAATAGACGCCCCGTTTATTTATTAAACAGTATATTTGTTTGTTTTCATCTATCAGCCTGAATATTCTACAAATCTTATTTAAAAAATATGCGCTATTTATTCATCCGACAGATTTTTATTATCAGGTCATCCCATAATTTCTGTCCAAATTTTAACTTTTTGTTAAAATGAACGAAATTTAAAGAGTATTTTATAATGTCTAATGGAGCTGAACATTATTTTTATGTTTAGATGCATTTAAACTGATCAAATTGTATTTCAGAGAACAATAAAATTAAATTTTGTTTGATTAAAACCCTGCTAACATGGAAGTACCCAAGAATCATTTGAGGCACATAATGCTTTATGAGTTCAAGAAAGGAAACTCAGCAGCCGAAGCGGCTAGAAACATTCACTCAGTTTATGGAGAGGAATGTGTGAATGAAAGAACTTGCAGAAGATGGTTTGCAAAATTCAGAGGTGGAGATTTCACCCTTGAAGATGAAGATCGAACCGGACGTCCAGTTGAGTTTGATGAAAAGCTTCTTGAAGCAGCCCTTGAAGAAAATCCTGCTTTATCAGTTGAGGAATTGGCAGTGGTTCTCAGTTCAAACCATACAACTGTTCATCATCATCTTCAACAACTTGGAAAAGTTCCTAAACTTGGAAAATTGGTGCCTCATGAATTGTCTGAAAACAACCTCAAATCCCGAGTTGACATCTGCTCTTCTCGCCATTCTCGCCAACTTGTTTCACCTTTTTTGGATAGACTTGTGACTGGCGACGAAAAATGGATCTTTTATCGAAATTTTAAGCGTTGTAGACAGTGGCTTGGTAAAGGGGAAGGGCCCCAACCACAGCCGAGAAGGGAACTTCATGGGCAAAAGGTTCTTCATTCAACCTGGTGGGATCGCCAAGGAATAATCCACTTTGAATTCTTACCACCTAATGCAACAATTAATGCTCAAATATACTGTCAGCAATTAGAGCGTTTAAACCAAGCTTTGAGGGAAAAAAAGACCTGCTCTAGTGAATCGAAAAGAGGTGATGTTTCATCAGGACAATGCACGACCCCACACAGCAAGAATCACGTCACAAAAGAAATTGGTTGGGAGAAAATTCCTCATCCACCTTATTCTCCCGATCTTGCTCCTTCAGACTTACCATTTGTTTCGTAGCTTACAGAATCATTTGGAAGAAACAGCTTTTGTAACACAGGAAGAGGTTAAAACTGACATTTGTGAGTTCGAATGAAAGCCAAAAGAATTTTACAGTAATGGAATTAGTAAGCTTGTTACTAGATGGAAGAAAGTCATAGATAATCAGGGAAAATACATTGTTGATTGAATCTGTAATTAAATGTAAGATTTGGTCACTTGTTTTCTTTATTCAAAATTCGGACAGAACTTATGGGATGACCTGATACTTGAACGTTATTTTCTTAGATCTGACGTGCTTTGACCTTTCGGCTACAGGTTGCGTCGGTGATCAAGTAAATAGAAAATCCATCCCTTTCTTTACAAATAGCTTTGTTTACGTTAAGATACAAAACTGTGTCTACCCTGGTGCTTTTACTGTTCATCTCGAGGTTCTTGACAAAATCCAAAGAAGGATCTGCAATGTAATCGATCCTGACGGCATCTCGACTTTAGTCACTTTCTCGCAGACGTGATGTGGCTTCCCTCTGTCTTTTCTACAAATATTTTCATGGCAACTGCTCTGACGAGCTTCTTTCCTTAGTACCTCCACTACATGAATCTAAACGTGCTACTAGACGGGCATCTAGCTCCCAAACTTTTACTGTTGAAATAGTTAAATGCAACCGCCACTTCTACTCCAAGTTTGTTTTTTTTTTGTTTTGTTTTTTTGCACTTCCCGCCTATGGAACTCCCTTCCAGTTACTTGCTTCCCTGATAACTACAATCTTCAAAAATTTAAATGCAACCTCAATCTCCATCTTCTGTTGTCTTGAACCCCGTTTATCTTTTATCCTTTCGTCAATTCCCCTTATATCCAGTCTTTTCTCATACTTTCACTCGCTGTAACCCCCTAACTAGTGGCACTCCCGCCTTGCTTGGGGTGAAATGATTATAAAAAAAAATGTCTATTTCAAGAGTCAGAGAATCTGTGTGTAAACACACTATTCAACTTTGCTTGGTCATTGATTCACTCTGTAGCCGAGAGGTCAAAGCACGTCAGATTTAACGATGGTTTTCCCAAGGAAAACGCGGATTCGACTCCTACTGGAGAGCGCATATTTTTGGCTAATAAGATTTCTCGGATATTCAGGCCGGTAGACGAAAATAGATAGATATTCTGTTTAATAAATAAAAACGGAGCGTCTACTCAAATACGAGTATCCACTAAAAATAAATTTTAAGTAATAAAAACCTGTCGATCTATCGGATTAATAAATAAAAAATCCATCCCTTTCTTTACAAATTACTTTGTTTACATTAGGATACGAAACTGGACAGATATGTCTATTTCGAGAGTCAGAGATAAATCTGTGTCTAAAGGCACTATTCAGCTTTGCTTGGTCATCAACGCCCTCTGTAGCCAAGAGGTCCAAACATATCAGATCTAATGACTAGGGGGAACGCAGGTTCGAATCCGTATATTTTTCTCTGATAAAATATCTGGAATTATCAGGATGTTAGACGAAAATTACTAAATATACTGTTTAATGAATATGTGTGTGTTTGTGTGTGTTTGTGTGTGTTTGTGTGTGTTTGTGTGTGTGTGTGTGTTGCGAAATACAATGATTTGAGAACATATCAAGAAATTTTGTTGTCAACAATTCTTAACGGTGGAGAAAAAATAAGCAAAAACTGTGGTCATCCTCGTGTCTTTTTGCGAATATGCATCCTTTGTGCGTATTAAGAAATAAGTATCAGTCGTAGTACTGGTGACCGAAAACTTCGCGTTAAGATGGCTGACTGATTTCTTCAGACATCTGTTAATGGCCTTCACTTACTCGTATTTAAGCGGGAAACATAGGTTCCAAAAATTTGCACGCGAATTACTCTGGAAGTGATTTCTTCAGCATATCAAGAATTTACCAATCAATCAAGTTGCATTTTACAAAATTTAATTTGCCTATTTATTTATTTTTAAAGGCAGTCAGATTTCGACGTTTTTCTTTCTTTAATACTCCCTTCATACAGATCTTTGCCTAAAAGTAAATTGTGAATACAAACTATTTTCATTCTTTTTAGCGCAAATATTTAGCGCCTATTTCTTTCCAGTTTACTGGTGATACACTTCTATTGGAATGTAGAATAAGTAATGAGTTAAATGTTCCATTTAAAAAAGATCTTCGAATACAATATTTTAATCTTGATTTTTCAAACACATTTTTAAATAAATAAATATATTTTATTGATAAGACAATAGACATTTTGTATTAAATTTTATTTTCATTTTTCAAACATTTTTTCTTATAAATGAGATTGTTTTGTAATCCTTGATCGACAGAAACAAGGTGTGGTTGTGGTTTGGTTTAATTTCTCCTGTGATTAAAATGTCTTTTGTATATTTGCTACATTAGTTGCTTCTCTACTGCACATTTCATATTCTGAATGTTTGGAGTGACAGACACGTGGGTGCTGAAGATTTATCAGCTTCTCTCACTTTACAACTTCTAACAAAATGAACAAACATCAGAATTGGGAGTGGGACAGGTTACAGCCATATTACGTTGAAACACCGGTTTCCGTATGATCACCGAAATTAAGCAACGTTGAGTCTGGTCAGTACCC
The DNA here is from genome assembly GCA_963932145.1 of Acanthosepion lycidas. NCBI lineage: Eukaryota > Metazoa > Mollusca > Cephalopoda > Sepiida > Sepiidae > Acanthosepion > Acanthosepion lycidas. The sequence continues at coordinate 39,025,152 of OZ010599.1, forward strand.
CGATGGGTAACCGCTTGGAAATACCAGGTGCTGTAAACTTGTGCGGGTGATGTAATGTATAATGACTCTTTATTTGTTTTCCTCTACCGGCCTGTATGTTCGAGAAATCTTACAAAAGAAAAATATGCGTTCTCCGGTACGATTCGAACCTACGTCCCTGCATTAGATCCGGCGTGCCTTAACCGACTCGGCCACGAAGAAGCTTTGCCATTGAAGCAAGGTCTGAACGAAGCCTTTAAGCGAAAATTTTTAAAGTGATAAAAAACCTGTCGGACTAACAAACAAAAACTTCATTACTTCTTTAGAAAATTACTTTACATTTGGATATGAAACTAACTAGATATGATAATTTTGAGTGATCTATGACGAGAAGACCTTGCTTAATCGGCAAATCTTCTTCGTGGCTGAGTTGGTTAAGGCACGTCGGATCTAACAACGGTTTCCCTCTGCTCCTAGGGATGGAGGTTCGAATCCTACCGGAGAGCGCATAATTTTCTTTAATAAGATTTCTAGACGAAAATAAATAAACGATACTATTTAATAAATAAACGGAGCCTCTACTCATCTATTAGTATCCACTGCAAATAACGTTTAAAGTGATATAAATATGCCGGATTAATAAATAAAAAATCCATTACTTCTTATTAAAATTATATATTTATTTTCTTACATCTTGGTTGTGAAAGCTTTCTAACTGGTTGGTCGAACTATGGCTTTGTTTGTATATTGATTTTAATTCATCGTCTGTTTTTAAACATGGTGGAATTTTGGTCTCCTTGTCATTTCTTTTTATTTATTTATTTATTTATTTCTCTATCATCACAAAGGAAGATAAGACGAAGATGTGCTCAAAAATAAGAAACGTTTAAGGAAAATTTATGACTTTTCAGTCAGCCGAAACGGACATGGAACAAAGATAATAATTAATTAAGAGGCACCAATTACTACTCTTATGGGAGAACCCGCGAAAATCAGGGATTCACACTAATTGTAAGAAATTTTTCTCTTTTCACCGAGGAAGAATGCCAGAGAATTAAACCGATACGAGGATATGGTACTCCATCCAAAAGAGGCATCTTTTCATAACATGCCACAAACAAAGAGTGTAAACCCCAAGGAAAATCAAGGAACTCAAATTTAAAAAGACAGGTTCTGAGTATATAGAAAAGTATATAGGAAAGAAACCCTATTTCCAACACAGTTACATACCTACATCCATAGCAAATGTTATTTTCTACACAATAACAAACAATATTACAAACATGCCAAAAAGATTCCCCAATACAACACATACCGTTTTAATCAGAGTATCTATTGGTTAGAAATGAACGACACCATGTGAAATATTTGACCAATCAGAGAAAACTAAAATCCTATTTATCTTGAGGATACTATCGAGGGAAAATTGTTATAAAAACATACATATTTCGACTTTCAAGGAGCAGAGATGCGGCTGACCGCGGGCCGTTCGGACACGAGAGATGCATCTGTCTCCACACAGCGCGTGCTGACAGAAACATGAGTCGGCGACTTCAAACGAATCAGCTCAACAATAACATCAAAGGCGACCAGTCGGCTATTTCAAACAAATCATGTCCAACAACAAAGATGGCCATTGAATCTTCCTTGACGTTAAAGACCTTTTGTTAACCATATTTTTCTTTAGACCGACTATTTGAAAGTCTTTTCTAAATTACGGCGTTTTATGTGGACCAACTATTTGAAAGACTTTTCTAAACTACAAATTTTTTCTGTGTATCACCTTTTTGAAAGCTTTTTCTAAACTCTTTTTACGCGGACCAACTATTTGAAAGTCTTTTGTTAATGTCATTTTTTTTCTTTGGACCAGCTAAAAGTCTTGAAAGTCTTTTCTAAACTGTAGATTTTTTCTGTGAACCAACAATTTGAAAGTCTTCTAAACTACAGATTTTTTTTCTTCTGAGAATTACCTATTTGTAAGTCATTTTTCAACCTCAGCTTTTCCTGTGGACCAACTATTTGAAAGTCTTTTCTAAACTGTAGCTTTTTTTTTCTGTGAACCAACAATTTGAAAGTCTTTTCCAAACTACAGATTTTTTCTGTGGACCAACTATTTGAAAGTCGTTTGTTGATGTCAGTTTTTTTTTTTTTTTTCTTTGGACCAGCTATTTGAAAGTCTTTTCTAAACTGTAGCTTTTTTCTGTGAACCAACAATTTGAAAGTCTTCTAAACTACAGATTTTTTTTCTTCTGAGAATTATCCATTTGTAAGCCATTTTTCAACCTCAGCTTTTCCTGTGGACCAACTATTTGAAAGTCTTTTCTAAACTGTAGCTTTTTTTCTGTGGACCAACTGTGTATTCGAAATTATTTTCTAAAGTACAACTTTCTCCTGTGGACAACCTATTTGAAAGTCTTTTTTAAACTAGAATTATTCTGTGGGCCATCTATTTAATATATTTTCTAAACTACAGATTTTTTTTTCTGTGGAGCAACTATTTAGAAGTATTTTCTCAATCACAGCCCTTTTTTTTTCTTTGGGCCACTATTTAAAAGTTTTTTCTAAGTTACAAATTTTATGTGTACTAACTACCGAAAGACTTTAACTCAACTAAAGACTATTTTTTTATTCGAGTTCATTTACATTTATTTGTAAATACAAATGATTTATTTAACAGGCATACCCATGTTTTCTTTATTTTAATTTTATTATTGTTTGGCATTCGGATACTTAATATAAACAAAACCTGAACGACAAAATTTCCTACACGTACCCACACTAATTATAAGTATAGTAGTATGTTTATTCTAAACTATCATTTCATACAAAAAAATCCTCCACAAATCAAAACATTATTCATGTTTCATGACAATTCAATTATCCAAAATCACATCTATTACGATTTCTTTCCTTTTTTCTTTTTTTATGTGATCTGCTCTTAAAATGGATGAAAGTATTTTTTAAAACTTTGTATTCAATAAGATTACCTTTTCCTGCTCAAGGAATTATTAGTTTGTTGTTGTTGCTTGGTTTGTTTAACATGAAATAGTTTATCTCTTCTAAGCATGGCATTTTGGCCAGTTTTCAAAACAACACATTTCTAATATTTTATTTTTAAACATTATTTGCTGATTAGTCAATAAATATTTCATTTTATTCCATCTAAAAACACGTAACCGCCAGTTCTATGTTAACAGCTTCTTCGCCCGCACTTCTCGCTTGAGGAACTCTCTCCCATCCTCTAGCTTTCCAGTCAACTTTGATCTTCAAAAATTTAAAGGAAAATTTTAAAATTTAAAGACACTCATAAATATTCATCAGTTTAACTGAAATGTCTCTGCATTTAAATCTTAGATTACGTCATGTGGCATCTTTGAAAAGAAATTTTAAAATTTAAAGACGCTCATAAATATTCATCAGGTTAACTGAAATGTGTAGGTATTTAGACCTTAGATTATGTCATTTAGTATACTCAAAAAATACTTTTGTATTATACGTCTCTAAAAGTTGAAATGATGGATTCAGTGCTTTCCTTTGCTTTTTCAAAATATTTGTTATGCATGTTGACTTGGGAAAGTAGTAATTCTTTCATGAAAGGTGGGATTGGGAAAAACTGAGTGTAGATTGATATTTTGATAATATTCAATGGTGGCACTCCCGAGGATTTTCCTTCTGAGTAAATTACTTTCTCTTTTGATGAGTGTGGCATTTTCTAGATCTAAATTGTGTTCAAATTAATTTCTGTGTCCGACTAGTGTCTTTTGAAGATGGTATAAGATGTAATCTAGGTTCTAACACCTAAACTTTTTCAATTAACCTTAAAGCATTTTGAGTAACTGTCAAATATATACTTTTTGCAAAATAAAACCATCACATTTGGCTTGATAAATTCCGTCAGATGATGAAACGCAACAGCTAAAAACAAAGTATAGACTCTTGACTTTTCATTATATATATATATATATTAATAATAATAATAATATATGGTACTCTGTATGGAATTTCCAGGAGGATATAGTCCCTGGGAGAGCTCTATGTCAAAAGACAGAGCAAAATTATTATTAATTAATGAATATCAAATATTTAAAATCCCATGCAAGAATAGAACCTGTATCCTATACGGAACAGTCATATAGCCTGACGTGCTTTTACCGATTTAGCCACAGAGGAGCGTTTCGGCTAGCAAGATCGATTTTACTGTTTTTATAGGATACAGGTCGGAGGGTGTATATTTTCTATGAAAATTTCTTGGACATTCAGGCCAGTAATTGTCGTTAATACTATTTATTATAAACAGAGCATTTACTTAAATATTTGTATCTATAAAAAGAACGTAAACATAAAAAATGTCTTTATATATATATATATATACACACACACACACACATATATATATATATATATATATATATATATATATATATATATATATATATATATATATATAAAACTTCTAATATATTGTTGTGAGACCATAACATACCTACAACATGGACTCTTCCAGGACTATATAAAGTATGCGATATAACACTCTAGGAGAGAAGAAGAAGAGGAGGAGAGAGAGTATTCTAATACCGTAGTATCAGCTGCGTACGACTACCAATATTGGACACTAACACATAGTAAGCTCTGCTTACACTTACACTATCTTTGTAACCTTTTTTGTTTAATATATCTTTCTTACATCTAATCCATGTTCCGTGTTTTCTTTCCGTGATCCCAACTTTGGACCCACATCATATATCCATCACATATATATGTATACACACACCTATGATTTATGTAATTATAGAGATGTACACATAACTGTACACCTCATATATATATATATATATATATATATATATATATATATATATAATAAATGACAAAATATATATTACTAATATGTATTTAATATATTTCTCAATTAATAAGATGTTAATAAAAACACATAATCATACATAAAAGGAAACAGAAATTACTTATGCAAACTAGTAAATAGACAATCACGTCTAATTCTGAACATAAAGAAAAAGTAAGCAAATATAAAAGAAAAAAATTTTAAACCATAAAAAAGATCAGAAAGTTATACAATTTGAAATTTTTAGAAATTATTTGTTAATAAATGAAAATAAAATTATTTTCATTTTTTTTTTTTTGTAGTAATGTTTTTAGTTATATTACTGAATTAAATTATACAAGCACATATGCAAATTACTTACACACAATTTGAATAAAATTCAAATGGGCATCTGTGTCAGAAGTACTGATCTTGCTTTCAGTCTGGTAATAACTATTGGGTAACAAGAAAAGAGTATAAACCAAAACGGGTAGCTCTTAGAAGTTATTTTTATGACTCCTGTATTTAAACTTGATGTACTGAATATGCATACACCTGGGTTCCCCCTCACAGTAATATGATTGTCAGCCATAAATACAGACTGATGTGGAGGCTCAGGAGTATGCCTATGGACGACACCTATTGGCTACACCTATAGTTTTCACCTATTGCCTACCACTACGACGAGGACCAGTCCATTACAGTTACCTGCTAGATTGTTCTACCCGGTTACAGTAGTCCAAAACCACTTTGCTACTTCAAACAAATATTCCCTTTCCAGGACATATCAAAACTGAATACATTTTCTAATAAATATAGTATTTTAAATGGACAAACAATTCAAATTTGAAATCTGAAACCATAACAACATATGTGATGCAGATGATGTTGTGTTAATAACAGATTCTTGAACGTCTATTGCAGTTATGTGCAAACTGCATCCTCCGGGTCACATGTGGCCCAATTGGCATTCTGAATGGCACACCTAATTTCTTGAGGAAAATAATGTTTATTAAAATGTTTGACTCCTTTCATGCTCACTTGTTCACTCACATATTCTCATACATAGTGACATATATAAACAATGAGTAAGTACACTGTTTCCTGGGTTTTGTAATATTTCATTGAAAGTAACATTGTAAGCATTTTAAACCATTGGTGATTTTCACTACGGAAGATCATAAGTGTAAACACCTTTTGCTTCAGAAATAGGACACATTAATGATAATTCTTTTACTCTAGTGAATAAATATACTTCTTTTAAAAAAAAGTTTTTGCATCATCAAATGAATAAATTAGAAACAAATCACTAACAGTAACTTGTGTTAATCACTCTGTTATCTGTGATAATATTACACGAAAACTTCAGTTTTTCTTAATTATAGAAGGAATCTTTTCTCCAAAGAAAAACAATCGACTTTTCCCCATTTCTAAGGTAGATGCTTACATGCATAGTTTTTTCTTGTGAAAATGTCTGCAGTATCTTTAATAAAAACATACCTTGATTATTTGCTTAATAGTAGTGTGACCCACCTTATAATGAACCCTCCCTCATGCAGCCCACTGTTCAAGAAAGTCTGAATAACCCTGGGCTGAGCAATAAAATCATAAAGTTGGAAACAAGAAACAAAAACAGCAACAACAACAGTAACAAAAAAAAAATGCTAATTTTTTAACCCCTAAAAAAAATCAGATACTTATAATATAAGAACTTACTGAACAGTTTTAAAAAATTATTTGGTCATAAACAGAATTATTTTTTTAATTTTGTAGAAATATTAACAGAATTATTATTGAGAAAATCTCAACCCAAGACAAAAAAAAATCTGTGACGGTGCAGGCCAGGGAAATGAGCAAAGGTACTTACCTAAAGTTGCGAAAAAAATATCCACTTCCGAAACGTAGATTTCCTGTCAGATGCATGGCAGCAAATGCAAAAAAAAAAAATGAGGAAAAACATTTCCCTTATGTAACCACTTCAGTGATCACATGATAGCAAATTACAAGACCTTGTAAGTATAAAAAATTGGTAAAAAGAAAATAACAACTTTTAATGTCCAGAACAAAATCCCAGGTAAGTACCTTACTCCCCCCACCTGAATCGTCAATTCTTCCACACCATCACTAAATTAAATGTGAATGGGCACTCGGCAAACATCCATGCACACAAACTTTGAGGGAAATCGAAGTGGGTATTCATACCAAGATGTCTAATTTCCCTTTCTGACAACAACCACTGGGTAACAGGGAAAGAGTATAAGCTGCAATATTTGATCCTTTAAAGACATTTTTATGATTTCTTCTGTATTTAAATGCAATATAATAATAAATGTAGTATTTTATATGGATAAACAGTTCAAATTTGAAGTTTGATCCACTTGCTGTATGATCGATTGCTAAAGGCAGAAAAGTGTTAAATCCTCTGTGTTTCAATGTGTGTTGAGATTTTCCAGTTGTATGAACCAGCAGTAGTCACCCATCACATTTGGGTTGAACCAACCTTGATACTTTGATCCCATCTCAGATATGACTTGCTGGAAGATTTCACCATGTTTATCACTCACGGTACCCAGATCCATTGGGGTGGGGGGGACCCAATGGGATGTGAATATAAAGAAAGATATCTTGCAAGACATCTGGTATCCTATTCTTTCAGACATTGTTAGAATGTTGTTTATTAAATCATCATAGCTTTCAACTCTGAGGTCCAAGAAACTTCTATACAAGTAGCACAAATAAAACTAATATGGCTACATCATGGGGAAATGCTGCTTCCTGGCCAAGCTCGCCTGATGGCACTTAACACTTTCCAGGCTGGTTTGAATTCAGTTTTTCTCCTCCTAGACTGGCTGACAGTCTGTAATGCTAATTACCTTAATCATTTACTTAATCATAATAACTGGTAAGAGGTTTTCATACCTTTCCCAAGAATATTAGCACATTCAGTCAGTTATGCGCCATGTGTGATATACAGGTGATCATGTATCTTTCAATACATACCTGACATGGCAGATTTTTCCCCACAGTAGGTTGCCATTTCTTTCTGCAGTAGAAAAGTTGCCATCCAAGGCTATAGAACCCAGTCTGTTCTGCTATTTACCCATAGCTGGGAGGAATAGAAGATTAAGTGAACATAATGAAGCTGATTGGAATTTGAACTTCAAATTTGCTATAATTTTAATGGACCCTGAACCTAGCTGTTCATCACTGTATCAAGGCAAAGCATTTTTTTTATGGATGTGTATTTAAATACATTTTTTAGGAGTACTTCATTTTTATTTTTATTACTCTTTAGTAAAATTAAGTATCTCCCATTTCAAATTAAAAGTACCTATTATTTAAAGATTTAAATATATTTTGATAAAGGTGAAATGTTGCCCAATGAAATATTATGCCTAATTATTTTTCATTGCAAGAACACTGTTTTAACAATACATATATATACATTTCAAAACTTCAAAGTCCAAATCATTACAATGATGAAAACAATTACTGACTTTGAATTTTGTTTTCATCCTTGATAATGGCTGGAACTAATTGAATCCTTAAGATCTAACATCAGGGCCAATGTAAAGGTTTTGTGCCCCCAAACATAATTTATGATAACCCACCAAATCTATGATAGTGGTCCCTACTCTACTACATAACAATTTTCATAAGGTAATATTCATATAAAATACAAATGTTATTGTAACCTAATCATGTACAATAATGGAACATATGTAATATGGGTGGACAATTCAACTAAAAAAATAGAAAATAGATACAATGTATCTAAATACAAATTAGAGACCTGTCATAATACATCATTCCATCTTAAATAAATCAGCAATGTTTCGTGGCAATTAACATCAACTGGAAGATTTTTCTTGTTAAAAAGTTGAATAATTTAACACATTCAACATTAGAGACAAAAAATAGTAAATTTTATATAGTGTTTTTTTTTTTCCGAGACTTATCTTGAGCAAAATAAATTTATGGATTTGGATGGAAAAAAAAGACCCCAAAATAACATCAAAATACACAAATATTTTTCATCTTTTAATAATCAGTTGTGCCTAGATTAATTTGTAATGTATATAAATATAGGTAGAAAAAGCAAAAGTTGATAAGATAGTGAGTGTCAAAAAACACTGTCCCAGTTCCCTATATAATATATATATATATATATATATTAACCATCTTTGTTCCTCATCTGATTAGATGCTTATGTATTGAAACAAATATGCATCTTTGTTGTGAATACTTCTTTGTCCATATGTAACAACTTATAATATATATATATATATATATATAAACCATCTTTGTTCCTCATCTGATTAGATGCTTATGTATTGAAACAAATATGCATCTTTGTTGTGAGTACTTGTTTGTCCATATGTAACAACATTATATATATATATATATATATATATATATATATATATATATAATGGAGGTAAGTTGGAGTAATGGATTCCCCCCAGCTCTAGGTAAATAGCAGAACAGACTGGGTTTTATTGCCTTGAGTCTAACCAGTCTAAGAGAAGGAAAATCTAAATTAAAAACCTTCAACTATGTTTAAATAGTAGGACAGACTGGGTTCTATCACCTTTGGTGGCAACCAGTCTATATATATGAATGCATTAATAGATTTATTTTTTTAAATCTGACATTATTTCTTATTATTACAAAAGTAAAAATAATGTTGAATTAAAAATAACAAATTATTTAATTAATAATTAATATATTAATTAATAATTTTTTGGTTTATGTTTCACATCAGAAAATTTAAGTTAGCAAATAAAGATCCTGAAAAGTCTCTGTCGAAAAAAGATTCGACAAAGATCTGCCTTGCTGTAAAGATCTCCATGGCTGATTATATGAAGGTGTCTAGTTAAAAATAGTTAACTAGATGAAGAGAAAACAGGTTCAATCCCTGGAAAGAGGTTCATTTTCTTTAATAAGACTCTTTGTGATCCCAGCAGGTAGACATTAATTGTACTGCTTAAAAAAATAATAAAGATGTCAACTATGACATGTATACATAAATACAAAGAATATATTCCATTGATAAATAAACAGAATGGATATAGGCCATTAATACATCAATTCAAAGATTTTAGCTCATAATACATAAAATCAAAATCATATGAACATTTTTTTTTTACTCATTTCACCCCAAGCAAGGCAATAAATCCACTTTTTTACTTGAATATGGCATGAACTATTATTCACAGAAAATCTACCAGTAAAAAAGAATTCTCTTTTTGCTATATTTGTACAAAAACGCACAACTTTAAAATTTAAATTCAAACTCAGCATTGCGACCGCACGTTCCAAAACAATAATACATTTCTCATAGCATTTTTTCGGATTACATTTCTATTTTCGTTGTCCTCTTATTGCTGAGAAGTAAAAACAAGAACAAAATCTACTTCCATACCTGATGATGTCTGTAGGAACAGACAGAAGCTTGTAAAAAATTAAAAAGACCTTATGCAACTGGAATTTGTAAACAGGGATCATATCATTCATATACAGGTTCGGGGTTGATGTATCTTATTTATATATATTTATATTGTTTGCGACGATGTATTCTCGCCATTTAAATCATTAACCTCTATATTTGTTTTTTGTATGAATGATTCATGAATATATATATATATATATATATATATATATATATATAATATATATATATATACTTTATTTTAGGCTATTGCATCAAAAAACGTCAAAATTACTACACAAGTGCAGTCATGTTTCGATGCATATCAATGAATCACATTGCAGATGAAATTACCTTCCCTGCAGATGAAATGGGCTTGGTCTTCTTTGAAACAGGTAAGAAGAGGGGTGTTTCCACTGCATGGATTGTCATTTTAATTCTGGCTCAAAGGGTTAACCCTAACACTCATCCTGGGTTTGGAAATGTTCAAGAAAACCAGCTGGATCTGCCTAAAACAAAGTCAGATTTTCTTGTGATGAACTTTTCATCAGGTGTCAGAATATATGGCACCCCCCAGCAGAAACCTTTGTCATGCCAAGTTCATTGTGCAGAATATTCTCAATTCTATCACGGGATATACTAATAGCATTGACTATTTGATTTATAGACAATCGCCAGTCATCCATCACCATATAGTGAATACGATCAATCTTTTCCTTGGTAGTGGTAAATGCAGGCCATCCAGACCTTGGATTCTATTCAAGACTCTCCCTTCCCCTCCTAAATTCAGCTTCCCACTTTTGCATTGTTGATACAACTGAGGCGTCATCCCCTAATGAAGCAATCATGTAAACATAAATGTCCTTGGAAGCTAAACCCTTTTTCTCACGATAACAAATTTTGTCCATTTTCAAGAGAAGTCGCTACTAGTTACTTTTGAAGTCTTCTTTGAGCAGTCAGATGTTAGTTTACCTCGAAAGAAACAATGTCAGTTATTAATAAGAAGAGTTGAAATTAATGCATGCAAGGTTTCACAGTTCTAGCATCACTCCTCCATAGTCAACCTGTAAACTTTTCAGCCCACCCTCATATATATACACACATATATATGCATACATATTTACATACAGAAATATGTAAGCAAATATATGCATATAGATCCGACAGTATTCATAAAACATAATTAACATTCGACCCTATTCAATTCATTCTTTTTCATGTTGAATTGAATATGGTCGAATGTTAATTATGTTTTATGAATATGTCCTGAAGATGGTCTATTAGACCGAAACGTCCGACGTTGACATTATATTAACATTAAAACAGTATAATTGCATATTAGGATTTTTGTTTGTTTTTTCTGTATATTTTTCTTCATACACAAATATATACTTATACATATCCATATATATATATATATATATATATATATATATATATATATATATATATATACACACACACACATACATGTACACACAGATAAACATGGGAGATATTGTTTACATAAGACTAATAGTGGGTAATTGAATATTTTTCCATTTTGTCATTCAGTGACCTCCCCCCATATATTATTATATATATATATATATATAATAATTTGTTTGGAAATATGGGGAGGGGGGGTAAGGGAGATAGTGCGTGTGTTTGTAAAAAGGGAAGGGAGAGAGAAAGTGTGTGTGCGTGAAATTGGGAGGGAGAGTGTGTGTTTGGAAATAAGGTGGGAGGAAAAGATTGTGTGTTTGGGAATAGGAGGGAGATAGAGAGAGAAGGAGAGAGTTCCTTCGTGCGTTTGAAAAGAGGGGAAGGAAGGAGAGAGCGTGTATACTTGGAAATAGAGAGAGGATGTGTACATGCTTGAAAATAGGGAGAGGGAGGGAGTGTGTGTGTGTGTGTGTGTGTTTGGAAATAGGGAGAGATAGAAAATGTAGGTGTCTGTACATAGGGAGGGAGGGAGAGAGAGAAAGAGAGAGAGTATGTGCGAGCTTGGAAATGGGTAGGAAGAGAGAGAGAGAGTGTGTGCGTGTTTGGAAATAGGGGGAGAGAGTGAGAGTTAGAGAGAGAATGTAAGTAACTTAAGATTCTTTGAAAAATATACAAACGATGTGAGGAAATTTTATCTAATTTGAACGTTAGAATGGCAAAATAAAACCATAAACCCCCCACCACCAAAAAAAAAAAAAAAAAAGAAAAGAGAAAGAAAGAAAGAAAAGAAAAATCGCGTATTATTTCAAATTCAAAGTAACATATTCTTGCTTATTTATTTTTCTTATCTGGCTTTTTTTTTTCTTTGTGTATTCATTTACTTCCCAGCCGAAATCTGAGATCTCAAACAAGCAATAAATGTTTTTCTTGAACCCTGCTTGCAGAGCCTGGTGGCATCCAAGTCTTCAAATGAAAGCCAACATTTTTCCAGACTAGTTTTCCTGTCGCATTTCTTTTATCTGCCTCCAACCAAGAATGGCTCAATAATAACACTAACTAACAGTAATAACAAGAATAGAAATTGTCTTGCTGCACTGAAGAATCAGTGATTCATATATAAAAAAAAAAAAAAAAAAAATAAAGATTTGTTCGAATTTAAAAATACCTTACATTTTTTTTTTTATATGTCTTTAAGAAGTGTTATTTGTTTTTCGGGTTGGGGTTGCTAACACCTCATTTAGCTATTTAAAAAAAAAAAAAAGAAAGAAAGAAATCATTTAGTTTGCTATATAAGTGTTGGAAAATGGGGGATCAATTTCTTAATGAAAACTGCTCGAAAATGATCCCCGAGTTGTGGACAGTATTATTGAGGAAATTAGTTTCCATCAACTCAAATTAAGGCCATTCTTTTTTTTTTTATTGAAAAGTCGCATTCGATTTTTTTTTCTTTTTTAACTGCTTTTTTTTTTTTGCCTGACGGAATCCACCTTTTTAAGATTATATTATCTAATTTTTCATTTTAATTTTTGTTTTTCTCAAGAAACGCATTTATTTATTTCTTATTTGCGGTTTGTAATTAAAATTTGTTTAATTTGGCGATTATTTTTATAATAATTTTTTTTTTTTTTAATCAGAGAGTAGTAAAATTAACGAAACACTTGCTGGGGTCTTTTTTTTTTCGCTAGTGTCAGGCATGGAGGGAGAAAGAAGGGGGACATGTAACTAAATATGTTCTGTTCGTCGATTTTCCACTTAATAAATAGATGTCTTCTCTTTTCCGTTTATTAAACGGTACAGACGATGAGAATAAAAACGGGTTCTGTTTTTTTTAGTTTTATTGTGGTATTAGGGAAGAAGACGTATATAAAGATGAGATGGAGATAGAAACACTTGACTTGACTCAAGTGAAAATTATTGAACTAAAAAAAGCAAAATGAAATAGAAATCATAGTAAGAAGAGAAAAATTAATAATGGTGAAGTAAACAACGAGAGAGTTATTATTGTCGTACATTCAGATACTCTCTCGTCTAAGAAAGAAATATTCTTTTTTCCCGCTTCAGGGCATGTTTAAAGGCCCTATCTTTCTCTACCTAAACATGTTTTTTCTTCCTTCATTATTGCCTTTTTTTTCAATTATGTCTTCCTAAACTGTTCAGCAATATCCACAACTCCATTTACGAAGCTTCCAAAAGAAATCCTTATTTTCTTGTTTTATAATTCAAGAATTATAAATCAACAGAATTATAAATCAATTAACTCTTTGACTTTGATGGTACCGACTTTGAGAAAAGCTGACTGACCTATTTTCTTTAATACGGGAACCTCTTCTTGCTATAAAAAAAATGAATATTTATTTCACAACCAGTCCCATAATGAACACTACGTCTCGTTAATATACAAGGCGTGGATTTCTATTTTCTTACTGTATTTATTTAACTGCAGTTTGTAAATTTAAATTAATTGCAGTTCTATGTAAAAAGATATTTTGGAAGTCATATTTTTAAACAAACCGATAAAGTTTTCTTACGATCATAACAATAACATTTAAAAAAATTAACAAAATAGTAATGACATGGATATGTGTGACTGTGAATGAACTGTATTTAATTTTTCGTTTAGTTTTTATTTATAATTTAATCCATAAACGAATTGGTTCCAAATTTCAATTATTGTCATATTGTTCATCCATATAATAATAAAAAAATGTTCTAATATTTTTTCTGTGAATTACTAAATATAATCCTTAATTTTAATTGAGGAATTTCGAATTATTACTGATTATTAAAATTCTGTATGCCCAACCGGTTGAAACTTTTTTTTTTTAAAGATAAATGATAATCTACGTAATTATTTAAAAAATAAATCTTTGTTCATTCATTTTCCAAAAATATCTTGCTTCTTGACTTATTTGCTATTTTGACTGTTGATTTAATAGAGCGTGAAGAAAAAGGCAAACGACTTAAAATGGCATTTCATCTTTCTGGTCATTTTTATCTCGATTATTTAAAAAAAAAAAAAAAAAAATCCTACAGGAAACCTGGAAAAGCAATCGATGATTTGTTGTTTTCATTTTTTTTTAAAGCTTTGTTTGCAAATTGAGTGATTTCTTTAGAAATTTGTAGCAGTTCCACAGTCTGCTGTGTCGGGTTGCTGAGAGCAAATATTGAGAACTTAGCTATATAACAACCACCAAGCAAAGAAAATGGTTATGTCACTCAATTTTGTAAGGTTGTTCTTGTTATTCGCTAGTTTTTCTTTCTTTCTATTTCTTCTAGCAGCCGCCATCCTTGTTTTTCAACCTTTTACCTCAGCTTTTTAGCCTTTTTCTCCCCTGAACGTAAAAAAAAAAAAAAAAAAACGTTAGAAAAAGAAAAAATCTTACGGCAAACAAATTTTATTTCTTCCTTCATATTATCGACCAAATGTGATTAGTCAAATTTCCACAATTAAGGAAGCCGAAAAATAAATAAATTTAAAAAAAAAAAAAAAAAAAAGTCTAATATTCCGAGCAACTAGAGTTGACTCGGGGCTGCAAAATGGCAACGACGTCGAAGCGTGAAGTGAAAGAAGCAAGCCGTGCTTTATGCAAATCAGCCAACGACAGTCACGTGACAATGTTTTCGCTGTTCCATTAGCCTGACACACCTACACGGCAAAGCGTTCTGGCATGGTCTTTTACAGATCTTATCCGCCGCACGATTTCGCTGTAACGGGCGAGTAGAATTATTAAAAATGAAGAATAAAATTTCCGTCGATCGCTTTAATGGCTTCGTACATTTCGGGCCGGCCGAAGTGGCGATTTTTTTTTCTTAGCCGGCGAAACGTCATAGTGGGACTCGGTGCGCACGCTGGTCTCAACAGCGTTACAACATGGCGAGCATGTGTTAGTACGTTACCGGCTTGCCGAGTCATTTTTGAACGGAAAGAAACAAAAATATTTACAAACAAAAGCGAATCATTTACAAAGTCTTTTACGCTTCGTCTACGCGCATTATTTTCATTATCTTACCTCGGGACCTAGGACGGATTAAAGGTAAGACTGTGTACCGTTTTAACGGTCCTGTTCTTGATCAAGTGGGTCCTACCGCTTCTTGGCCGACATGTTCCAAGGGTCTTCCTTCTTTCTACTTTCTGTCTAAAAATCAGTAACGGCTTTCTTATTGTCTGGAAATATTTGCATTTTCATTTGATTCTACTCTTCTTTTTCCTCCCGTTCCGAAGAGTAACCTTCCCTGATTGCATTTCTTCTTCGTCGAGGCTTAGTTTCTTTGTTTTTGCCATTTTTTTTGTGTGTGTAAAGAATAACAATAAATCGAGTCTGCCCACCCTGTTGTTGGACATGTGAGAATGGCTTGCTTGAACGGAGACTTGATTTCTTTTCGTTGGGCTTTTGGAAAATGTTAGCCGCAACTGGGTTAGTTGATTAGGAGCTGTGAAGTCGTCGATTAATTGTGGAAAAATACCGACATTAAACATGGAAGCGAATGAGAAAAAGGAAGAAAAAGAAATCTAATATAGGTCAACTTCAAGCTTCTTGCTTGGAAATTCTTTTTTTCCCCTGATCTTTTTCTTTAGTTTGTCATCTTCCGCCTCAAACGTCTTTTAACCCCCCGATTTTCGTCAATTTATAAAATGCGAACTGATATTTTAAGCCATTTCCTTTTTGATTGTTGCGTGAGTTTAGTCGTGTCTGTGTAAACCTTAAAAAAAATCATTTGGGAACAAGGTGGGGAGCCCCCCACCCCTTTTTATTTATTTTTTTTTAAAGGTTAATTTTGACAGTGGTGTTTTTTTTCTTTTTGGTAGGATTGTACTCTTAAAAAAAAAAATAAAAAAAAAATAAAGTGATAATTCTATTTATGTCGTTACTAAAATAAAGAACTTATAGAAAAATGCATTTATTTATTTTTTAAATATGGTATATAATTTTTCTCACAATCTGATGTAAACAATTTTTTTTTTCGTTCCGAGGGGGGTACCCTACAAAAAAATCCACCCACTTTCGGGATTTTAACATACAGACATCCACACCCATCCCGATAGAATAAAAATAAAATATCTTTTTGTTCCTTTTTTTTTTTTTTTTTCTTTGTTTTATTTTATTTTATATTGACTTTGTGTCGCAATTTATTTATTTCATCACGAATAAAAAAAAATAAATAAATAAAAAAATAAACATTGCGAAAATAAAAATAAAAAAAACTATGCAATTTTTAATTTCTCAGTAAGCCAAGAAATTGTGTTAGTGTTATTTTTGATATGACGGTTATTAGTTTAGCTGTTGCACACGTGTATTATTGTTGAATATCGATCTTTAAATTGTCAGAAAACAATTTTAAACTTATTTTTAGAAAAAAAAAATCTTTTCTCTCTCATGTTAAAAATAAAAGAATTATTCAACCCTATGGATCAGATTTTTACTCCTATAATTTTGGTCATATGAAAATAAATTAAAGCTGTTAGCGTATATATATATATATATAATTAGAAGAATATAGTTTATTTTTCTTGGCTAGCTGAATTATTCTTTCTTTCTCGACCCCAACAACAACCGGTGCTTGATTACTCGTGCTGCTATGACGAGGAAGGAGAAAAGTCTTAATAATTTTCTTCATGTTGGTGGCAACACAAAAGGCTGCCGCTAAATTGAATAATTTGTTTGAATTTCCTTCTTGTCTGCTTATTGATGATCAGCAGTGGAAAAATAAATAAATAAAAACAGCCCCCACCTCCTTCTGCAACTGTTGTTGTTTCCCCAAGTGAATCAGGGGGCTGGGTATCCTTATTTTTTTTTCCTTTTTCAGGTGGTTGCTGCCTGCCTGCCTTAAGTCTTATACATACACTCACACGCTTCTACACTAGTCTTTCTTTTGTGAAACCCCATCGATCTGGGTGATCTGGAGAGTGCGTGCCATCGATCGCCTCAAAATTCCATATGTGATGCGTAAAATAATAATAATAATAAAAAAAAACAGGTTTTCTTGTCTCTTTCATAGACGTTGGCTTGATTACTTAATCTTTTTTATTTCTCTTTTTTTACTTCCCCCCTCCTAAGTGTTTCAAATATTCTCTTGGCATCTTTGCTTAACTCACATCCTCCCATTTTTAATTTTTCTGATGGTGTGTGGTGGTGGTGGGGGGAATCATACCTTTTTTTTTTTTTTTTTTTTTTCTCTTCTACGAAATCTATTTCTCCTTAATTTTTTTTCTTTTTATAACAAGGAAGCAAAATGAATTCCTTTATTCGAATCACCGCCAAAATTAATTTTTTTTCTTTTTTTTTTTTTTTTCTTTAAGGATTCATGTCCTCTCATTCAGCAATTTTATTTTGATTTTTTTTTTTTTTACTTCAATGAAACGACAAAAAATATTTCAGTTTTTCTTTTCTTTTTGAAAAACTGGTGTTATTTTTTTTTATTGCCATCTTTAAACCATTTTTTTCTTTTTTTTATTAGCTAGAGTTTTACACTTATTTTTTACAATCAGGTAAAATGTTAGACTAAATAAAAATTTAGATTTTTTTTTTTTTTTATTATGATTGGATACAATTAATGAAATAATCTTGAAATTCTATTAAATGTGAAAAAATATCGTGAATGTAAAAGGCTACACCATGTTGGTTCGTTGGTTGGTTCTTTTTGTGTTGGGAATCCATTATTATTTCTTTATCATGTCTGTCGTCCTGTTTAGTCTAAACAGCACGCTGATTTTTTTTGCTCTTTTCTTTTGTTTCTTAATACCTCATCACTATTGGGCATAGATTGTTTCAGTGGTTTTTGTTTGTTTTTTTTGGGTTTTTTTTCCTCTAGGAAGACTCTTCTTATGTAATCGATTATTAATAAATAACCGTTCCTTCTCACAAACAACCTGCTTGACATTTTTATTTCTTTTCTCACGGAGATTTAAGTCACTGCTTTTGACTCTACGAAATGATCATCATAATTATTATTTAAAAATTATTTAATCGAACTTGATTTTCACCTTTCGAGAAAAAAATACTACAATTCCATACTGAGTAGAACTTTACGTAACTACGCATTTATTTATGTTGGCAGAGGCTTCCATAAATAATGTTGTCATGATTTTGTCATGGTGTATTTTCTCTTTCTGCTGATGATCAACAACTTTTTTTTCTTTTTGAAAAACGTTCATATTGGGAATTCTTCTTCCTTATTATTATTATTTTTCAAACAAGTTTTATTTTCCCTTTAATTTTAACATCTCTTCCCATTATTTATCTTTTTTTCAATATTCCCATTTCTATGCTTCGCTTCCTTTTATTCACTCCCGCCACGGCCACTCTCAATGACCCCCAGTGGGTTCATCTTGACGTGACATCATCTGAGGGTCAGGAAATGCAGCGGAGAATCAGGATATAGAGGGAGGATTTTTTTTTTCCTTCTTTCCCCCACTTTTTAATGACAACAGGTTTTTCTTTTCTCCCCCCCCCCAAAAAAAAAAAAACCTAGTCATTCCCTCACTACTGAAATTTGTGGGGTGAGACGAAAGCGACATCAACCACTCCACCTCCTGCTCCTCCTCCTCCTCTCTTTGTATTGGTGTTGTTGCGGGTCTGGATGAGTTTGGCCGTCATCTTGCCCTTCTCTTTAAAAGTACATGTCAACTGTAATTTCACTTTCTTCCCTATTTACCTAAACGCTTTTCACAATCGCATCAACCCAGCGATCCCCCTTTATCACCCTGGCTAATGGATGAAACAAAGAATTCTTTAGCATTTACAACCCCCCACCAATTAAGTGTAAGGGCAAAGAAACAAATCAACGGTTGCAAGTGCGATTTTTTTTCCCTACATGACACTGATAATTCGTATCTTTAAAAGAACAAACAAAAAAAAAACTGCCACTTTGTATTCTTGTGTCGTTGAATATAAAATACATTCCTCTTCGACTAATCTTCATCTATTTCTCATCAATCCTCCTCACCCTGTTTGTTTGCATTTTGACACTTTCTTCTGCAGCTACAATAAGCACATGTCACTGCTACTAACAGTCGGATTTTTAACGCTCTTCTTCTCTAAGTCTTACCTTTTTTTTCTTTTCTTTTAAAAGAAATAATCCATTTTAAATTTCCCATATGTCAAGAAGGGTTGGTTATTGATTTCAATTCGTTACTTAATTTTGTTTTCGATGAGAAGTTTATTTCAAATTAAAAAAAAAAATCTGTAACTACTACAAGTGTGCGTAATAGTTTTTTTTTTTTTTTTTTTTTTTTTTGTCTACAAAGTAAAAACCTCAATTTTCATACGTATTTAGTTATTTTTTTTTTTTTTTTAGTTTTTCTTTCACGCCCTAGAACCCATTTTAATTGCACGTGGAGGTTTGTTTCGATCCCTAATTTTTTATTTCCGACTGCCTTCGTTATATAACGTTAGTGATACACTACAGATAATAAATAATATAATTAACGTTTTTTCGCTTTGAAAAAAAAAATGGAAAAGAGGCTTTTTAAGCATTTTGTTCTGTTTGTATACAAATGTTACTAGATTTTTTTTTGTCTTCCTCATCCGTTGAAGAAAGGCAACAGTGTTAACTGGTGGTAATAAATAAGAAAACACTCTTTCTCTCTGTCTCTTTTTTTTTTTTTTTTTTTTTTTTTCGCACGGTGATCTTTTATATTTAGAAACTCGTGTTTTCGTTTTACCCCATTCCGATGTTGTTGCTTTCCAATGATTGCTCTCCTAAAATACTGAGAAAATATAGCAGTATATATATATTATAAAGTTTAAACAGACAAGTTGCCAGTTGCCAAACAATCGAGGTGCGATTTATTACGTTTAAAATTAAAGGACAAATAAAACAGTTATTGACTGGAACAATGTTGGGTTGGTGGTTATAAATTTTCTTTTTCATCAAAACTAGACACATTTTTGGAGAATTTATTCTTAACAACAAGGAGAGGAATGTTCAGCAACAGGCAACATTAAAAAATAGTTTTTTATTTACGCCACGGATTCGTTTGTTTTTTTTTTTTGTTTTTTTTTTCTTTTGTTTTTGTTTTTTCATCAATTATTTTAATCTTGAAACCTTTGTTTTCTGATTGTTTAACAAATATTTTCAGTTGTTTTTAAATTTTGTTTTTCTCTCCTTGATTCTTTTCAAATTCTTCACCCAATTCAATAAAAAAAAAAAAAAGTGATTACTTCATAAACGACTTTAATTTGAACGAATATTTGTGACTAAGTAGGAAAAATTGTTACAATCTTTATTCAAAATAAATATATTTCGAGTTTTTTTTTTTTTTTGTATCATCCTTCTGTTTAAATCTTACTCTCTGCATCTGGGTCCTGGAATTAGTGACAATATGAAAATCCAACGAGATTTTAAAAGTGCATCATGAATGGAAATGCGTTGACACTTAAAGTTTTTGTTTCGGCTTTTTGTTTATTTTCTGCATTTCCTTGAATTTAGTGAAGTTTTTGCAATTTAATTTTTTAATTTTGGACAAATTAAATTGGGCACAAATATAGGTCAGAGTTATAAAAAAAATGGCTTTAACTTGAATAGTGGGCAACTTTCCAATTCTTTTATTGATTGCTATTACGAGGGAGAAAACCCTTTGGTACACAATAACAAATAAATTTGATAAAAAAAAAAATGCTTTATATTTTGAGAGAAACACGTTATTTACACAAATACTATTTACACCAGTAAGTTCGACTATCATCCAGCCACCCACCCACCCACACACCCACCGATCTCTTGAACAGGTAGAGGATTCTTATCCTTTGTTTCATGTTTAGGATTGGTTTTCCTGTTCCTTAAGTCTTCATTCTCTTTCACTCCCTTTTTGCATCTTAGTAGCATTTTTTAGCTTAAAGAAAAAGTACACGTCACAAATCATATGAAAGTGTCAACTCAATTCTACATGAAAATTGAGAATTAGTTTTTAATCTCTTTTCATTAAAATTTTTTTTTTTTTTTTTTTTTTTTACAAATCTGTACAAACTTAGTTATGTATGGACTTAGAATTTTGTAAAATCTTTGTAATTGATGTAATTTAGGTACGACCACAGAAAACGTGATCCTTAAGGTTTATTAAAATGAATTTTAAATAATGCTTTTAATTTAAAGCTAATAAGCTAAATTAAATTTAATTTCCGATAAGCAAAATACATTTCAAAAACTACATTAACTGGACGAGTTTTTTTTTTTTTTTTTTTTTTTTTTTTTGCTGCTAAAACAGTTGATTAGCACTCTTTGTAGCTGTAATTCGCTTTATTAAAAAATCTAACCAAAAATAAAACATAAGTTTCTGAAACTTTACTTGGCAAATAGCTGATTTAAATGTATATTATTTTTACTTTAGTTTAAAATATTGCAAAATGCATTTTTAACATGATAGTAGCTGTTTATGCTGTTGACATGTTTGGCGGATTTATATTTATCTAATGTTATCTATGGAGGCCACAGAAAGTAATGGAATATATAGCATGACCAACTTGTGTGTGTGTATGTATATATATATATATATATATATATGCGAAAAAAACAAAACATTTTAAATCAATTTATAATATATTATAAATTGATTTAAAATTTTTTGTTTTTTTCGCAACACAGTTCTAACCATGTTTCAAAAATGGAAGCTGAAAGCTTCGACTTTAATTTTGTAACAAAATTAAATTCGAAGCTTTCAGCTTCCATTTTTGAAACATGGTTAGAACTGTGTTGCGAAAAAATATTTTAAATCAATTAATATATATTAATGCTCTGTAAATTTACATGGAGCACTATTTTGTAAAAATAAAAATATCTATAAGAACACCGGATTATATATCTTACTGTTCTTTCTTTTCTCACACACACACACATATATATATATATATATATATATATATATATATATATATATATATAATTAATTTTAAATACATTCTAGATTTAAATTTATAGTTATCCCTCTTATTTTCTAATAATGTTCTGTGCAGGCACCCATATCTACAAAAACTGGTGCATTTATACACCTACAAAAAAATGTAAAATTCTTTTTAAAATATTAAATTTTTAATAGATTTACAAATATAGTTTTTACTTAATATCATCTAAAAGGGTGAAATTAATACAGAATTTAAAACTTAACAAATTATTCTAATTAAAATTTAAAAGAAAACTAAAACAATTCTTGTATAAATTCATTATTCATAAAAAAAAATTTTTTCTTAAGACAATCATGTCCTTAATATATCTCATTTATAAAACCAATTAAAAGCTTTTCTTATTAAATATTTTCTGTAAATGGTATTTCTCTGATTAAATTATCTAAGGAGACCTGCTTTTAACTAATGAATATAAATGGTTGAACTTTAATTTTTCAAAATTTCATAAAATTAAAAGGGCGTAACATTAAAAAAAAAACATTTTACCAAGATTTTCTTAAAAAAAAATTCAAAAATAATTTGATCCATTTGTGAATAAGTACTGAAAATTGCATTAAAATCTAACAATTATTTGATTTTTGCAAGATTTAAAAAAAAGAAATGTTTTTACGACAAAAAAAAAAAAACAAAAAAAAAACACTAAATTTTCAATACTAATCTTTGGTCCAACCGCCGATGCAAGAAAAATTGTTTTTTTAACCCAAGTTTCAAATGTGTTAGGATTTTTAAAAATTTAATAAAATAATCAAAAAATACTTTGGTCTTTTCTCTTAATAACGAAGAATTTTTTTGATAAAACTTTATTTTCATCAAGTTTGGAGCCTTTTTCATCATGGCATGTTATTTAAAGCCCAAAACATTTTTAGATTGCAAGAATTGTTTTTGGAAATGATAATTTAGTGATACAAGTCTTACTAATTAAACCCATAGCTGGGGAGATGAGGTAAATTCAGCTTTCCTAAGGGTATTTGCATGTAAGTGAATATAATGAACCCAAGTAGAATTGGAATTCAGCTCTCTTATTTCCAATTCTGAACCATTATCCATTACACCACCTACACATCCAAGCTTATAGCATTTGGCATTCCCAAGTAGTAATCCATCTAGGTAATGATCAGGTTTGATGTTGCTTAACTTTGGTGGTCATACCAGAGCTGGTGTTTCAACATAATATGGCCATAGGTCTTTAAAATTATGCGCTCTCTCTCTCTCTCTCTCTATATATATATATATATATATATATATATATATATATATATATATAAATCTTCTATTAATTTCCTGTTTCTAAGATAGAAAAAGCTTTTATCTGAGAGTGAATGGATGGAAATTTAATTAGGAAAGGTGGAATTAAAAAATCTTTACCATAAAAATGTAATGATACTAATCTTATGAAGTTTAATTAAAAGCCTTTTGTAATAATGAAATTTTGTATAATTTTTTTTTTTTTAATATTGAAACTAGAGGACTATCATGTGATGTATAAGATATGGAAAGAAAGATTGCTTTGTTTTTTTTTAACAATATTTGAATATTGATATGAAGCAACAAATTTAATGAGAAAAAGACATTGCTTTTAATTCTGACATATTATCACCATACATTCTTGGATAACTACTTCAGCTTCTATTTGAATGTAGCAAATATACTTTTTAAAGATAATGGCTGATTAAGCATAGTTATATATGCAAAAAGCTATCTGAAAGTGTTTTTTTTTTTTTTTTTTCAACTTTTGTCACTGAACCTGTAATGAGCTTTAATTTTGGTGATCTTTTAATATTATGCACATCAGTGCTAATCACTTATGGAATGAAGCAAAAACTCCAATGAGCTTCCCAGGCTTCTTTTTTTTTTTTTTTTTTTTTTTAACATCTTTAAAATGATTTAGAAATTTTGCTTTATTGCAATTTATTTAATTCTCTTTGGTGTTGTAGGGTTCTGAAAATTGATTTCTCAAAATCTTATATTTAAAATCCACTTCGAACACAGAATTTTGAACTGTTGATACTGAGTTCTTTATTTTTAAAGAACTTACTTTGTGTTAAAGTTCAACAAATATAGATTTTGAAAACAAGGTTCTTTTTATGACTAGTGCATTTTTGTATCTTCTAGATATATTTGACAGGAGGGGCATAAGAATTCTGAACTTATAATTTACTTTCAAAGAATAGGATATCATATTTTTTGGTTTTCCTAGATTATGATGCAGATTCTCTTTAGATTGTGAATATGTCTTGTTGATTGCAAGAAAATCTTTATTTGCTTGGTAAAAAAAGTTGCCATTGCTGATTCTTTAAAAAAAAAAAATAAAAATAAACATTTGTTTGTTTTCAAAATGAAACTTATTTTGATTATACTTCTTGCATTGTAATGCATGTGCAATTCTTCCAAGCAAAAGGTCTTTGAGAACATTCATACCTGGGTGGAGTGTAAAATGAACATTTGTTCCTTTTACACAGATTATTTTAACTACCTTCACTCTTCAGAAGTGTTTCTTCCTTTTAAAAAGTGATGATAGCATTGTAACGAAGCCTAAGAATATGAAAGTGAATTTATATATTTATCTATATATTTTTCTACTGTTCTTGCAAATTTACAACAAAAATATTAATACTACTATTATCTGCATTTACAAGAATAATTTTATATTTACATTCATGTATTAAGACGAATGCAATGTAATATTTATGAAAAAATAAATATTTTTTCTTCATAAATTTATAAACATTTACTAAATTAAAATTATGTGAACAATTATAAGGAAATCCTTACTATTTACCATTTTATAAAGTTTGGCAATTAGCTAATGTTTTGCCAAGCATTCTAATAAACAATTTAGTCTTTATTAAAATTCTAATCATTGCTTTCTAAAACAAACATTTCTGGGAAGTGAAGATAGTTAAAATAAGAGCAGTGTCAAAGGAAAACTCATCTTTTTGACATTTTTGGGCACTAAGGTTAAACATTGCCATGTTTTTTTTTAATAAACTTTTCTTTTTTTTATTATTTAAGAATCATTCAGTGTATCATCAGTTTAATGCTAATCTTACATTGTCTGATCAAGAAGGGATTAAAAACAAAATTTTATGTTTAATCATTTGCTCAGATTTTTGGCTCAGGCCAAGAACTTCTCCTTTTGTATTAACCCTAGAATGGCTCAAATCCAAATCAGCACCCTCCTATTTTTCACATTTTTAGAGAATGCCTTTGCATGATTTTATATAAATTGTATTTCTAAAGAATGTTACCCACACAATTTAAAGATGGTATAAATCTTTTTAATAACCTGCCCTCATATTTTAAAATTTTTCTCAGTCATCAAAGTTAAGCAATGTCAAGCCTAGTCAGTGCCTACATGAGTGTCTGCTTGGGAATAACAGGTGCTGAAAGCTTGGATGGTGTAATGGATAATTGAAAATCAAAGAGTTGGGTTTGTTATATTCACTTGTGTGTAATTACCCTTGAGAAAGGTATGAATCCACCTCTTCTCCCCCAGCTATGAGTTAATTAGTAGGACTTGTATCAGTAAATTATCTCCCCAAAATTCCTACAATCTTAATTTTCTGGCTTTAAATAATATGCAAAAGGTTGATAAGCTGTTTAAAAAAAACTCAATGTTTTTGAATTGAAGTTGCTCTGTATTTTTTTATTGTATCTTTTTAAGTTCAATTGTTGGCATATTTAAAGCATTACTTTGGAAATGAAAATGAGATTCTTCAATTTGGAATGGTTATTGAATTCCTGCAGATTAACATTTTTCTTCCTTCCATCATCTTTGTTTGATGAGGAGACTACTATTACTAAGATGTTTCTTTATGAACACAACCAGGTACAACTGGAATTTCATTGGAATTTGAACATGCTATTTTCTTCCAAAATGCAGATTCAGAAAAGACAGGCTGTTTAAAAAATATTTAAATTCTATAGTTTTGAAGCTGAAATTTGATGTTATAGAGGCTGTTGTTCAGTTATTTGATGATGCTATTCAAACCAAAGATTATTTATCAAAGATGTTTTGCAGTTGTTTTCTTCCTTTCATTCTACAAAATATTGCTAACATTTTTAATGTTATGTTTTTGTAACAATTGCATGGACACAGCTTTTATCTGTACAGAATTTGAAAAGGTTTAATTATAATTACAATAATCTGACAGTTTCATTTCTCAGTTGTATCAAATATAAATCTAAGCTTAGGTAGAAGTAAATGTCCATGATAAAAATGGCATTGAAAATTATTTTATTAGTACCATAGATAAAGTACATTTTATTTTATTTTGCTTAAGATTCAACTGATAATTACATTAGGTAGACTTATAGGTTGCTACACAAACTTTGATTTAAAAGCAGCTTTTTTTTGCATTTCTTATCAAATGAAGAGTTAGATCATATCACAAAAACTTGTTTAACAATCACTTCTGATTTTGTTATTTGTTTAAGTCTTATTTTCTGGTGAAAGGTGGCTTATTTCTAAATTAGAGCTCAAAAGCCCAAGTTATCAAAACAAATGTATTTGAAAGTATCTTTGCTATGAGAGTTTAATTGCTGAATGTTTTTTATCTGTAGTGATCTGCTGTTAAGATAAACTTAATTCTTTTTCTTTTTGTGTTGGCAAATGATTTAAAAAAACAATTGAATTTTTATGGTGGCAATTTTATAAATTTCCTGAGTTAATTTCATTATACTAGAATAGAAATCTGCAGTGAAAGCAAATGGATCAGATTTTATGGAAAACATTAAATAGTTTGACAATTTTTCTTTTTCTTTTTTTTTTTTCTTTTTCTTTCTTTTTTTCTTTCATAAAAAAACCCATTTTTCTTATATTGAAAGCCACTAAAACTTAATGATTTGGAATAAGTTGTTTATTTTAGTTTCAATAGAAGTTTTTGCTTTTGATTTCTAGGTTTGTATGTTCACTTAATCACTTTTATAAATTCAGTTGAGAAATCTAGAAATAAACTAGACCATCTATAAACCTGTTGACCTCCTTTTAAAAGGAGTTCATGATACAAAATGATGAGGTAGCAATATTAATTTTATTACATATATTTTTATTTGCTATACACATTATTGTAATAATTATTATTCACATTATACAATATTACTTAAATCAAAAGCAATAATACTTCTTCACATTTATTTCAAAATATATAATGGCAGCAAACCAGTTGAATCTATTTATTTACCATCAAGTCATGTGATGCAATTTTCCAGCCATACAGATTGTTTTACAAGGACGCACCCACATCGCATCTTCAGCTTTCAAGTACTTGCCAAACATCTGAGATATTCGTTTATAAAAAAAACTTCTAATGTAGTGTAGTGAATTGTATAAATATGTTGTGTTATGTATATTTAAATTTATTTAATAATGTTATGTGTTGTGCAGGTTTATTTTTCACACATATAATAGAATATAATATGCTAGTGTTTGCTTATATACGTAGATTGATATAAGAATGTATACTGAAAACAAATACTGAATTTGCTTTCAAAAATGCTGTAAAAACAAGAAAACAGCTTAAGCTAAAGAACCCCTTGTCTAATTTTAATGAAATTGAGCACTTGACAGGGGTTCAAGGTGCAATACGCTTCTAAATTAGCTGGGCTATTATTTATCATTTAAGCTGTTATCTTTGAAGAACACACAAACATACATACAAGTCTAGAATTTCAGTATTATATAGATATTGCAATAGAAAACGGTTGTGAAATGTAAGTTATTGTTAACAAGATAATTGCCCTTTTACATTTGATTTGTAACGTATTGGACTGAGCAAAAAGTTTGTTTTGTGTTTATCATCAGATGGCATTGGGAACATTGAACTTTAACTTTATTCAGAATACTTTTTTCTTTTTTGACAGCTGTCATATCAGCAGGTATTTTTTCAAACAAAATTTGTCTAAATTGACATGTTTTTGTTCATTATGTCTAATATTGAAAATAGAAGAAAATATGTAACCTTTTGGCATAGTTGTTTGCAGAAAAAGTAGGAATGCAACTCGAATGCAAAAATTTGTGCAGTTTTTTTGTAAATGGCATTGCAAATGGTCAAATGTATTGAAAGTGGTTTATGAAGTTTTGCATTGACTGATTTTTCACAGCTAAGTAGACAAGTTGAGGTTGCTTGCGATCACATCAAATATTACTTGAAAATAATTGATGTTAAATAATGTAGGAGTTAGCCAAAATACTCGAAATATTTAAATGAAGTATAGAAAATTATTTGCTTTGCTTTGGTTGTGTTAGTTGCTTTGATGTATGGTTTCTACTGAGGAGAAAAAAATTACAGCCCCATATTGATTTTTTTTTTTTTTTTCCTCCCTATGTTCAGTGATGAAAAGAGGATGCTTTGCAACAATATAGGGCAAGCAAACCACAAAGGCTGGTCTTCATTCAGAGAAAATGATAATGCATATGTGATGGGATTGGAAGTTGGTGGGTGGGCTCTGAGTTCCTTCCAAAAAAACAGAAGTTGCAGTTGATGGAAAGCATTCAGAATTAAGAGAAAGCACATATTCTACTGTGATAATGTGAAATTGTTGTTTATTTTTTATTTATTTATTTATTTATTTTTTTTTTTTTATTGTTTTTATTTTTTCAACAAGTTAAAACTTGTCACATTTTGTTTGGAAAGTTTTTATTTTTATTTTTTTCATAACTATCTTAATACCTTGGAAAATAGGAAAAAACACCTAGGGCATTTTTTTTTCTTCTAAGATGATATAAAATTTTGTCTGGGGGGCATAGAATTATGAAGTTACCTGAAAGAACAAAAAAGATTGGGAAAAACAAACTTTTTTTTTTTTTTTTTTTTTTTTTTTTTTTTGATTAAATTTTTATTATTCCACACCATTCAGAGATTAATTCTATTTCATAGTGTTTTATTTTATTCTTTTTATTTATTTTTTTTGTAGCATTTAACTTTGAGCAATTTTAGGTTTAAGTGTATCCTCTTTGTTGGCATTATCAGTAGGTATAAATTGATATTTGCTGTGTATTGTATGTATCTGTATTTTGATATGTGTATAGTGTGATGTATATATTTTTTATAAAAATATATACAAGTGCACAACACTAAAGTGCTAAAGTATAGGGATGGAACAAAAGTTTGTACCATTTGTGCCTTGCACATGACTGAGATTTCTAACACACAAATTCCTTTCCTGAATTGCCATTAATTCTTGAATGATAGTGGAGTGATATTTTGGTATGAAATTTAAATATTTATATGTCAAAAGTGAAAATAGAGGAAAATGAGACCTTTTCATCATATGATTTTATTTTATTTCCAAAGTGTAAAAAGCTGTAAAAACAGCAAAAAAGATATGTGCCATTTATAGAGATGGTGCCATAGCTGAGAATATTGTTCATAAGTGGTTTGCTAGGTTCAGAGGTGAAATTTTGTTCTGGAAGAACCAGAGGTTTGCATTTTAAATGCTGATTAAAAATAATCTCTGTCACTTGACAGGATATTGGAGATACTCCACATATTGCATGTGAGTATTGCAAGGCATTTGAAAGCACTTGGTTATATGAATTACTATAAATCGTTATAAATGCCTCATGATTTAAAAGAAATTAATTGCACTTCCATATTTGATTCTCTGCTCAAATGCAACAAAAATGACCCATTTTTGTAAAGGATGTTTATAGGTGATGAAAATGGGGATTGCTTACAGAAATGTAGTGCAAAAAGGTCCTAAAGGAAATAAGCCACTGTTAACCACTCTAAAATCTGATCCCTATTTGGAAAAAGGGGAATCTGTGTATCTGGTGAGATTGGAAGGACATTGTGTATTGTGAGCCACTTCCACAAAATCAATCACTGAATATAAATGATCATTGTTCCCATTTGAACTGATTAAAGTTGGCAATGAATGAAAAGCATCTAACAATTGAAAGTATGTTGTCTTCTATCATGACAATGCCAGACCTCGTGTCTTTTTGTAGACCTGGAAGAAATTGTTACACCTTGGCTGGAATGCTGCACTCCCTTAACTTTGCATCTTTGAATTACCATTTGTTTCGATTCCTACAAAATTCCATTTCCTAGAAGCCTGTAAAAACCAGTTCATCACCCAAAAGAATGCTAAATTCTGGCAAGATGGAATTCTGAAGCTGCCTCAAAGATAGCAAAAGGTAGAATAAATTTATAGAAAAATATCTAAATATTGTCTTTGAAATTAATTTTTAAAATGCCACAAACTTTTGTTCCAATCCAACAGTATAATGCATTTCTACTTAGTGTGTGAAGAGTTTCATTTCCCTAATAACTCTGAAAAATAACATTCATAAATATCCTTCGTTAAAATTCTACACCTCCTTTTTTAACTCTCTTTGCTTTTGATCTTTCCTTAATGTCCTTTTGTCTGCAATTGTTTTAACTGGTCTTTTTCTTACAATCTATTATGTGTAGTTAACTTTGAAAATGAGAATTCCAATTACAAATCCTCTTGATGTATTGTGTAGCAGGGAATTTCTAAATTCATTCAAGTTTTCTTAAATTTTCTTTTTTTCTTTGAAACAATTTAAAACTATAAGATTGCTTTTATTAAATATTTTTATTAAATATTTATAAATAAATCCTGAATTTTTGATTTGCTCTTGTTTAAATGTACAGGGTGGGCTGGGAGGAAGAAACTCCCTATTTGTCAATAGCTTTATTAATTATTGGTAGATTTTCATAAAACCTGTTATTTTGAATGATATAATGGTAAAAATAGAGTACAGAATATTTCCTGTAACTTTTGCCCATTTTCTTCCAATCTGGATGTTGAAGGACAACTGCTTTTGTACAGATCTACCACAGATCCTGTACTCGTCAGCTTGGAATGACAGTTTTTTTTTTTTTTTTGTTTTTTTTATTGTTTTGGCTTCTATTGAAGCACAAGGTCCATGATCACTGTACCACCATCTCTGCACTTATGCCACACACTGGATGCTAGCTGAGCACACACATGCAATGTCAGGTGTTATGTCATTCTACACTACACTTGTCACTCTGAAATAAAAACAGAAATTAGCAAGGAAATTCTATCACTTTAAGAATCACAATATATTTTGTTTCATGCAAATGTGGTGATGTTAACAAAAGTTATAAGTAATTTTCAATAGGGAGTTTCTTTCCACCCACCCTGTATATGTAAGAGATTTGCATAAAAATATCTATATATCAAAGAATGTATATTTTTCTTTTCAGAGGAACATATTTACAATATCACTATGGATATTACTCATGCAGTTACGGTAAGATATTTTTAAGTTTGAACAAAAATAAAATTTTAAAAAAATCTCAACAACTTGTTATAGATTACAAACCCATACTCAGAAGTTTTCAGCTGATAAAAAAATACAATTTTTAAAATTTTTCATCCATTGTCTGCTTCAGTTTTCATTTTTTTTAACAATTCTTAAATATACTGTTTGTTTACTTCAAGTAAGCTGATTGCACTTAATCTTAATTTGTTTTTGAATTTATTTTGATTAAACAGTTAATGTTAATTTGTATTTATCAAAATCTATGAAAATTTTCTTGAATGTAAATCTTACATATCATTGAATGAAAAAAAAAATATTTTCCATGATTTTTCTTGACATGCTGAGCAGGCACATTGAAATCTGTTACATTAAAATAACAATACATCAAATACCTACAAGTTATTGTACTTTTTGTGTTGCTGTCTTTTTTATAAAACTGGGGACAGAAAGATGTTAATTTTGTTCATCAGATTTAATAAGTTTTGATTGAAAACAAAATTATAAACGTCAGGATGTCCCCATAGCTTGATAATTGATCTTGAATTTATTCAACAAAATTGCAATGAAAATACTTGCATGTAAGTATTTACATTGGATTATATAAAAACTGAAATAAATTTTTAACTTCAGATGACAATTTTGTCTCTAAAAAAAAATCCTAACCTTTTCATTCTGGCTAGTACATTTGCATTCTTGTAAACATAACACTATATGTTAGGATGATTTGCTTAATAGTGCAATGGTAAAGAAATCTGAGTGGTTGATGTATTTTGCATAGAGGTTAGATTTTTGTATATGAATATTGAATTGAATTCTTTCAAAGAGGTAACAGTCATTGTTAGATGTTGCTTTATGAAGGTCAATGGAGACAATTATAATTTATTGCACTGATTTACTTAAGGCAGGTTTAACCCTCTTTTTTTTTTTTTTTCTTTGGGTGGGGCAACTCTAGCTTCTATTCATTCTAATTGCTGTACAATGTGCACAATCAATGCACATTTTTCTTAACAAATACTGCCAATAAATCATACCAAAAAACAATGACTACATATAAACCTACCTATTTTTAAAAAGAAAAAGTAGCATTAATTATAAATCTACTAATCAACATAAGAATAATAAAAATTATATATGAGACTCTATTGTTAGTTGATAGTTTTGAACAAGAGCATTCATTTTCAGCATTTATTCTTTGTCCAAATTACATATTCTGATAGTGAAAGAACATCATTCTCTTTGTTTTCACTGTACACTGTTGGATGTTATTATGCAGCTAAATGTTTTCAGAATAAAATTTATAATAACCAATGTTAGTAAATTGTTCAGGATATATTTATATAAGCAACATGTGTTAAGTTTTACATTTATATCTATCCTTATTAAAAAATATTGATAACTCATTTTTAATAGGCAGGTGAAATTTTATTAGGCAAACAAAGCATGGCATATATTTTAATTCAAATTTTTCTTTATCCTTTGATTTTTTTTTTTTTTTTTTTTTTTTTTTTTTATTATCGACAGTTTTGACTTGCAACATATATATATATTCACCCCAAGCAAGGTGATAATGGCACTAAGACATCAGGAGCTACTGGGAGTGAAAGAGAATGAGAAAACTTTAGAATGAACAGAAAACCTATTTCTAAACAGGAAACAAGTGACAAACATCTACTCCTGTTCAAAAGACTGGGGAGGAGTGTGAACCAGTTTATAGGCAAACATTGCTTAAATATTGTTTTCCATTCATAAGCACCTATTTTAATAATGGGCCACAAGTTTTCTATTGGATCATTCCAATAACTTGGTTGTTTTGAAATCCTCTTTTTAACAAAGGGATGGATCAATAGTCAATTTCTTGCATAAATATACTTTTGAGTTTGATGCTTTTTTTTATGATCTGTACCATTCAAAACAACTGATAAATAATTCTTTAAATTTCTCTTGACACTTTCATCAACTTTGAAAGAAGCTATAATTTAGTAAAATTATAAAACTAGCTGAAAATATTAATCTGTTGTCTTCTAAACTACCACAAAGGACCTAGCCATCAGGTCCATCCAATGTTGCTCCCTAATCAACACTAAAAAAAAAAAAAAATGATAAATCAATTTTGATGAACTTCTTTGCTTCACACATTTACTTCTGTAAGCAAACATCACCTAGGCAAGGATGAAAGTTTGGTTGCTTTCATGTCTTTAGCCAATATTCTTAGTATTCTGCATCTTGTTGGTCAGTTCACTTCATGCTTATTATCCTTGTAGTTTTTCTCAAGTATGTGTGTGTATATATATATATATATATATATATATATATATATATATATATATATATATATATATATATATATATGACAATAATTGTAATTGCATAATAAAATCTTATACCACCATTTCAAGG
The DNA here is from genome assembly GCA_963932145.1 of Acanthosepion lycidas. Lineage (NCBI taxonomy): Eukaryota > Metazoa > Mollusca > Cephalopoda > Sepiida > Sepiidae > Acanthosepion > Acanthosepion lycidas. Next base: position 39,059,363 of record OZ010599.1, read on the forward strand.
TATTGTAATATTCCTGATAATACAAACTAAAATTCACTTTGTATGTTTATAATATATCCTGAACATTTTCCCAGTATTGGTTGTTTAACGCCAAATTTGAGAAAACTGACTTGCATTGTATACAATTTAGCTTGTTTTTTGGTGTGTTTTTTTTTTTTTTTTTTGTTTTTTTTTTTTTCTCTAAAATTTTCCATGTAAAAGGTTTTTAGATATAATTTTGACCAAATACTGGTAAGCTAAATGTTCAAATCTCTACTAATTTCCAAGTTAAGTCAGTTTATACATCTTGTAATATTTTAAAAAAATAAAGAAATAGATTTTATATTATCAGTGTAATTTCAATTAAACTGACCTTTCTTGAAAAGTGGTCAAAGGTAAAAATTGTGATAATTCTATAATTTGATTTACACACAATGATAGCTGACTGTACAAGTCATGACACCTAATTTGAAATTTTTCTCTCTAAATAGTGTATGGGGTTGGGTGCTGAAAAGTTCTCAGACTGATCTATTTCTAAATAAAAATTCTAACTAAATGATAAGTCTTGTTTAGGCTGTGAACTTTTCACCACACACTTCATAGTAATTCTATTTTCTGATTCATGTAACTTTATGTAATAATTTTATTTTTGGTTAGCATTTCATTAAATTTTAGCTAAAGAAAGATTTATTTTTTTATTGCAGTTTCCTTTTAATTTTGAAAAGTTACAAAGGTGAACATTTAACTAAACATTAACTCATTAAACAACTTTCTACCCATTTTTGAGTTGTTATTTTCACTTCACAAACAAGGAAATGACACTACTAATAAATAAATAGTTCACTACTCCAACTGTCTTGTTCCGTCATTGCATATACTGTTTTCTCATCCCTAAATTGATTAATTAAACTAATTCTGCATTAAACTACTGTGTTGTGATTTGATTGCTAAATTTTCAAAGTGAATGATTTAGCAAAATGCATATGTTTTGTCTAATTGATATAAGACTTGTTATAAAAGCCTAATGGAAAAGCTATTCTCATTTGAAGGCTTTTAATGGAAAGCATTTAATGTTTCATTGAGATGTAGATACTTATGTTTAGTAAAACACTGTATTGTCAAATATGTTTTTACGCTCTTTACTAATGCATTTTCTTTGATTGAATTGTTAGAAACTGGAAATATTCTACCATGTGATTTTAACTGAGCAAGTTGCTAAGTGTTGTCTGTTTAAAAGTTAATAACTCATGCTGTGCTTGTTAAATTCGCAGTCAGTTGTTTTGGTGTCCACTTGAGCCTTAACGGTTGTCATTTGTTACAATTAGAAAACCTGATGGCCTTTCATAATGGATCTCATGTTAGGCTGAATTCATGTAGTGTTGCCCGTTTGAGCAAAGGTTACATTTCCTTATTATTAAAAACGTCTTAGTTTTCTTATTTACTGTTTTTTCTTGTCTTCCTCTTAATTTTGATAACAAATCCAAATTTAACCCTCTTCTGATATTTGGATATGTAGCAATACAGATGTGATTGTCACATTTACTCTATTAATAACATTAGATACTTTCTGCAGAGTTGTTTTTTTTTTTTTTTTTTTTTTTTTCTTAGAGAAGCAGCTGTTCATTTCCTCTTCTTTTACCCCCTTTTTTTTTTTTTTTTTTTTTTTTTTTTAATGCAATTTGCCAACAATTTATAAACTTAGGGTTTAAATGAATAAACAGTACAAATGAAAACACTGTTATTCAAGCAATTGCATAATGTAGTTCATAACTTGTTTAAATCCAGTAGAAATGAGTTTAGTTTTAAAGAAAAGTATTTTTGACAAATTAAGAACACCAGATGAAAATGGTTTCTGGATGTGACCTACCCCAGGAGAGAGCCGCACACAATAAGAAAGACAGTCAAGATTGAGGATACTAGGTTAATGACGCTAATACCACCACCACTTTTTTTTTTTTTTCTTTTTTTTTTTTCATTTTGAACATTTCAAAAATGTCTTGTATATATTAAACAATAATACAAACAAACACTCCACAAAATCTAAATACAATCCAAAAGAGTGTAGATATAAATATCAATGAGAATTTTCTCTTTAAATGTTTGATGTTTGTAACTAAATAAAATCTATGAATTTGCAGTTTCAAAATTCTCAATCTTATCCAGAAGTGTAAATTATTTGAAAAGCTTTTTAAAGTTCAAATTTGCTATAAAGCAATAATTCATTAACCAATTGAGAATTACAGCATATCATTGTGAAGATTGAACATTAATTTGAAGGTTTTATCATAATGAAAATTTTATTCATTTGCTTGTTTCTCTGGCCTTTTTGCTTATCTTCAACATGTTTGACCATCAGTTTGAACAGTGAAGCATACTCTATAAAATAGCAATAGTTTTTAAGAAACAAGTTTGGAAAAGTTGATTACTATTCACTTAAGGTCTAATGAAAATTGCCTTTGATTCAAAGCACTGAGGCATAATATTCTTTGCTTGGGTATGAGAATATGTGTGACTTTATAAAATAGTACATATTTTAAAATTAAGCTCTTCCTAAGGTCTAGTGATGGTTTTTTTTTTTTTTTTTTTTTTTTTTTTATTCTTGCATGGATTTACAATGATTTGAAGTATTACAAAATTGTTTTAATTTGACAGTAAATAATTTTGTGGTTCCTACTGCAATAAAAAAAGACCTAAAGCAGGGCTGTTCTGTGAATTTTGTTTCAGCAGCTCATTTGGATGGTGATAAAACTTTGATGCTCACCAACTTTTTTCTTGGAACTTGTTTACATGAAAATGACCAATACCTGATCTTGCCTTGTTAACATCAAAAGAGAAAATATAATTGGCACCTTCATCAAAAGGAGATGATCATTACATATGAAAAAACAAAATTGAGCATGATAGAATTGTCACCAAATTTCTGGTTGGATGCTGTGAAGATATGAAACATTTCAATCAATAATAGATTGTGTGGTATAAGTGGGTCACTTTTGGAACCAACTGCTAATGAGATTTATTTGCATAATCTTAAATAGCAGAAGTATCTATGGGGAGAAACCTGATGAGATCCTCTTTAACTATATTGCTATCCTCTCTTCAATCATTGTTTTATAGCTTAATTTATTATATAAATGAAAACTACTTGGATTCAGAGGTAAATATTTAAGCCTCATAAACTGGACAAGATTAAAAAGGGGGGGAAAAAAAAATTTTAAGTTTTAATTTTTGTGCTTTTTTTTTTCTTAATTTTCTTAATTTCTGCTGTTTAAAACATGTCTACCATTTCTCAACATACATCATGTCATTTTAAAAGATTTTATTTTATTACTGTTTCTTAAAAATTTACTTGAAATGAAATAAATCAATGAAATTGTTTGATTTGGTATAATTAGATTTTTGTATATGAAAAATTGTTCTGAAATTTACTCCTTTTACTTTTGAACTATTAGTTGTTTGCCAGATACTTTTGAAATAAAAATTTTGCTTTCTTAAAAAATAAAATGCTCAAATTTGATATCAATCATTATCTTAAGCATTTTCTGCTTTTTGTTTTTGCTTTACCCTAATGATTAAGGCAGTTCCAATGTTCAAATAAAATTTTTAAGTGTAAGTTTTTAAATTTATTTTAAGGCCTGGAGTGAATTTGAGTAAATATTTACAGGCAGTATATTTGATTTGAATATTTTGTTCTGTTGCTATAAGACAATTTTTATTTTATTTATTTATTTATTTATTTTTTTGCTTTGTCCTTGATGAAGAGCGTTTTGCTTTCTGAAGTCATTTCCTCCCTGTGAATTTCCCACACTACATGTGCTATCTAGCCTGCTTAGTTGGACTTCATGTGATAATGACCTCATGGTAGAAATGATCAATTAGAAAAGAATCTATATGCAATTGTTGACATCTAATGTTCTAGTTGCAAAAAAACATTTTTTTTTGTCAAATTCAAGAAAAGGTAATATAGTGCAACTCTTATGTTAAGAATAATTTGCATTTTATTTTCTTCAGTTAATGGCAGCAGCATCGATGTACATAATACTTAACCATTATTAAAACACTCTAAGTTCTCTATTCCAGAGTGGAGTCTGTGGATATTCTTACTTTTTATTGGTTGATTGAAGAACAAGAACATTAGTTATATTAACAAGCAACAATAACCTGTTTTCACAGACTAGAGTTTTCCATGATACGTTAAAAAAAACTCCAATAAACACTGAAATAAAATAGAAACAGAAAATCATGGAAAATGGAATTTTTGCTATTAAAAAATAGAATGTTCCGCCAGTAAAATGTAAAATTCCTGTGCTGGAACTCGGCAATCATTATTTTGCATATATTTGCAATACATAATGAAATCAGTCACTTTTATGCAAGTGCTGCAACATGTCATTCTATAAATAATATGGGGTATTTTCCACTACTGATCCCAGTACTGTATAAGCACCCTAACCTAATTCATGATATTAACCTTGCCAAACTAGTTGCTGAAGGGCAAAACCCCACATGTGATATTAGCATGCGCTGTCAAGGGTAGTATAACTAAAATTTGTTTAGTAATTACATATGATTTTTAAATGTTGGTTTGATTAAACAAAAAGATAGCAAACTTGATGGGTGCACACTTCCAGCATTCTGAGTTGCTTTTTATCCTGATGGTGATAAATTATTTTGCAGTTGTCAACACACTGTAGATTGGACTCTATAGGGACATCTCTAAAGAACACAAAAAATAAAGATGCTTCTATAAGCAGGCTATATATTTGTATATTTTACTGTTTACGCATAAGTCTTTGTTTTTTTTTACATGTTTTTGAAACAGAAAATTGAAATTTGTCATGGAAGAACATGGAATTTGATTCTTTTAGGACACAAAGAACTTGCTGCTTTAGCATAGACATAAATTTAAAAGGCATGATTTGCTTCTCAAAGTTAGCTGTATCATTAAAGGATACTAAGCCATTGTTAATTTCTAATGTTTCTTGCATCTTCATTTCAATTACTTTTCTTTTTTATTATTATTATTTGGATCATCAGTCTATATCTGTGAATAAACTGAGTGGAATGGAGATTGAATCTTGCTTCCAGCTTATTCTTTATTTCAAAACCATATTGATGACTCATAACTAGCAAGACAATCTTAGTAGTTGTGATAAAAAGCAACTAAAATTAATACTAGTTCAGTTGACAATGCTTCAGCCAATAAAAAAAAAAAATCCAAAAAATTAAGATAACATTACTACTACTAGTAATGTGTGTGTATGTGGGGGGGCATTTACTAGATTAGCCTTATGTGATTTTGATGAAAAATAAGGAATAAATTTATAAAGTTAGATTTTATATTTTGCATCTGTTGGCTCTATCAACTCACTTAGAACTGTTGATATACATAAGTCTCTTCAGAGCTAAAAGGGGCATGAGTTTGAATCTTATTAAACTTATTTTGTATTCATGCTGTTTACTAATGGCCATAGAATGATGGTCAGTATAATGGAAATAAAAAAACAAATTAAAATGTAAAAACAAAGAAAAGTACTGGTGACTTATCTTTTATCTATAATTTTATGTGGGTTTCTCTAAAAGTAATGCATCCTATTATGTTGGCCCACAATGTCAGAGGTCAATGTAGGTAGTATGGTAGGTGAACCCTGCAACCAATATCTTAAATATTTTTGCTGTATTACACAGGATAACTAAGTAGTATGTGACATGAATGTGTTTACAAAGCAGGCGTGTTGTTGAAGTTTTGCATGCAAAAAATATTACACTCATTGGCGTTCATTATTAATACTTGCTTTAATTTTTACAAAACCAAACAGTGGATGAGAGCACAGGCAGTGAATAAATGTGTTTCTGCACTAGCAACAATGATGTATGTGACGATCCAGATTTCAGGCAATCCTGCACAAGATTTTATTTATTGCTGGTGAAAATGTACAGGCAATAATGTTGACTGGGGGGGGGTGATAATGTGTTTTATAGCTGAATATATTCTCTTCTCTTAGTGGTGTTATTGTGCTCCTTGTATCTTGTAGTTTCTATAGAAATAAAAAAAGGGAGCATTACTTTTCAAAGAATCCTGCTACATACCATTGTTGATATAGAATCTGTAGAAGAAAAAAAAAACAAACTATGTTCATTTTTGGGGTTGCAAGTGGGTAACACCTTTTAATTTTTTTTTTTTTTTTTTTTTTTTTTTCAGGTTTGTTAAGCTTTCTTTTTCCCAAAATCTGCAGAAATCCCATTTTATTATTACTTATGTCAAAAGACTTGAGAAACATTTTTCGCTTTGTAGAGGTAAACATGCTTTCTTTAGAAATATTGCTTGCTCGTTATATTTGAATAACTTTGTTGAAATAACCTGTTATCGGTTTATGCTTTGGAATGTCTTGCCTTTCCCGGGTTGTTTGTCAGCATACATTTCATCAAATTTACTAGCAATTCATTCATTATTGGACTCAATAAATTAATTTAAATCAATACAATTAAAAAGAACAATCCAGGTAAATAAAAGTAGAAAAAAAATTCCTTCCTGCTTTTAAGCATAACAATAATCTTTTAATAAATTTGTGTAAGGTTAAATTTTGTCTGTGTCCCCCCCACATGACACCAGTAGAACAAAACAGCCTATCTTGCCAATACATGATATATTCTATCAGCCTTTTATAAATATTAGTAATATACTGCATTTATAACATTCAGTGCTAACATTTAATTTGCATAGCAATTTTTAAAAACATAATAAATTCATCTGTTATTTATTTTCAATTCAAATTTTAAAAATTGTCATATATAAGCAGTGCTTTAGTTGATAGTTTTAATTCATCACATTTCTATAAAATGAATTTATATGATCCTTTTCAAATTGTTTAAGTTAGCAGGAAAAATGTTTATTTTGCATTTACTTTAAATGTAAACCTAATCTTTGCTTCTAAAAATCACTTTATTTTATTTTTTTATATGTGGATATAAAAGTAAATAATTAAAAAAAAACATTAACATTTTCATAGACTTGGATAATTTAGGCCTGTCAATGTTAGTTATGATCTTATTTCCTGCAGCATTCATGATAACCATTGTTGTCTGACATTTTAAATTGGCTCCACTCACACTAATTTTTAGTAAAGGGAAAATAATACAGGATTAGTAAATCTGATCTATTTTAGATTTTCTTAAAACTGTACCAAATTTTTCAAACAAGTGGGGTTCCTGAATTTTTATTATTACTACAAGCAAGAAAATACAGATATTTCTCCCTGTCTCATGTAGCTATGTCCAGGGTAGGAATTTTAAATGGACTTAATATAATGACTAAAAGAACTTTAGAAAATATCTTGCCGAAAATATTATTTATACAGAAAATTTTATTGAGGTGAGAGGACTTTTATGACATTTCTGTTTGTGGAAAGGTTATTTGGCTAGTAATAAAGATACTTTTTTTGAGAAATGAACTGTTGATATGTGCATCAGTATTTTCCATGATTTGGTTTTGGTATTAAAGTGTGTTTTTGTTATTTTATGTGTATTTGCAATGCGTACCATTTCGGCATCTTTTTCTTCTCCTCTACAAATAAGCATTACAAATGCATAAATTATAACTTTTCTTCTATTTTTAATGTACCTAAAAATCTTTAATATATACATAGAGAACTTGGTAAATTTGATACCATTTTTATGTTGTATCTTGGTAGCTCAAAGTGTAACCAATTTATGAGCATTTAAAGTTAGAAACTTAGAAAATATAATGTCTCATGCCACCTGAAAATTGGTTTCATGTTCAGAAAGCAATTTTAACAAAGTATAACAGAAGATGAAAGCCTCAAACACGTGAAATGTCATATAGGTAGTCTTGAAGTAAAATACTAATGGAATCGATGCTTATTAGATCTGGCCAGCTTTAAACATTGGGGAAAATTGTTCTCAAAAATGAAGTAGGTTAAAGAAAAAAAAAAAAAAGACATAAAGGGAGCAATTCTGACTGTTCATATAAGCTTCATTTCATCTTTTTGCTATGATTCATAGCACAACAAAGAGGGAACTAATTTTTTTTTTTATTGTGGTAGTATATTTAAAAAAAAAAAAAGTAATATTTTATCATGTAAAATCAACCAGAAGCATAATTTCACAGTAGGTCAAAACCAAGTCAAAAATGTCATCCTGAATTTACCATAAAAAAAAAAAAGTATCCATTGGCAGTATATGCTTGAAACTTTACTAATTTTGGGGTGAGGAATTCAACAATTCTTTTCCTTGTAATATGAATACCTTTTCTCATAAATATATCTAATTTTGAAAATTTTAGGAAATTTGGCAATTTTTAACTTATCAAAAAAAAAAACAGTAAAAACTACAAAACTTAGAAATTTGTTTCATTAAATGAATCATTGGTCAATTCTTCAAAAAAAATACATATTGTAAAACTTTAAACTGATTTATCTTCAAACTAAAAACACTAAAAAAAAAAAAAAGAAAAAAAAAAGACATTTTGGATAGTTGAATATGGTCCTCTTGTATTTCCTCTTCTAATGGTATTTTACCATCTGAACTTGTTTAAAACCTCTGCTATAGCCAATATTTCTGGAACACTCCATGTCTTATCACTCAGAAGTAGTATTATATCAAAGTCCCATCTAAAGACAAATGTGCAATATCATCCAGTAAGTCATCAAAAATAATAATTTCTGCCTTTGGTTGGAACTAAAACTTTGATTACAGCACTGAACAGAGATGTAATATCAATGACTTGGTCAATTTAAAAGTTGGAATAAAGCATACTACAGCCCATTGGCTTTGGCACTCATAACTGAGGGTCATTTGTAGTGGTTCTTCTTCGTCACAAATGCTACAGTTGTTTGAATACACAGATTCACTGGGTGTTTTTTCTACTTGCTTTTGTTCTTTTAGATGTGAAGTTGCATTAAAAGTTATATCACTGTAATACCTATTCCCCTAATCACAGTTTTTAACTTCGCATACATTGCAAGGAATTTGTGGTCTTCTTCAACCTGCTTCTCCTGCTTAGAAGAAAACTACTTCTCAGGGTCTTTTCATCCTCTGAACAAAAAGGTCTATATTGTAGAAAGCAAAGTGCTAATACATAAAAAAAGAAGGGGCAATGATCAGATACAAGATTAAAAATGATGTTATGCTTATTATCTTCCATAACAGCTTAAGGAAAAAAAATTATGAAAAGGCAAGCATGTTTTGTAAACGGTGAACTATAAAATGTACCCACCCCCTTTATTTTTTTAAAAGAAAATGTAACAATTTCATTTTAATCTCTGAAATAGAACCTATTCCCAAAAATGTTACCCAAATGTGAATGAAATGAATGACCATTCAAAGGGGAACTAGACACCTGTTTTTTTTTTTTCTTTTTTTTTGTTTTTTTTTTTTAATTTAAATTTATTACAGACAAATGTGAGAGTGCTAAATTTAAAGAATTAAGAATATATCCAATTTATTTATTTTGTTAATTTTATTATATGAATTCTGTTTAATGGCTTTTAGGGAAATACATAACAGAAGCAAAAGTTATTCAAACATGACAGCTTGGAAGAAAAAAATACAATATATCCTTCATGTATCATTAAGGAAACTATAAGAAAAAGATTTAAACTAATATCTATTGATGAAGCAAGTCCGATTTAAAATGGGGTTGACAATGTTGTCAGTCAGTAGACAGTATAGATTTTAATGTTTGAACGCAAAGTTTTGCACAAAATGAATGCACTATATGCTCTTTTTGATTCAAATGCCTTTAGTTGTATAGGTGCAGATATAAAACCAACTGATTATTAAAGATTAAACATTGTTCTTCAAGAAGTTGCAATTTTCATTTTTTTTAAGAATTGAATTTCTTTGGTATTTCATCCACTAAATTTTTCAACTAAAAAATCTTTTGTGAAAAATAACTTCAAACCTTATCTTAAACCCACCAAATTGATGAGCATCTTTTTTTCTTTAAGATGGGACTATTTTGATATGTTTAGGGAGGCACAACTTTGAGCACAAGTTTGAAAAAAAACACCACTATGAAATTATCAGCTTTGAAAATGTGAAAATAAAGAAGTGCCTTTCATTGAAATAGGGACATAATTTAAAGAGACCTGGAATTAAAACTATTCATCATGCATGAAAAAGAATTATATTTTTTGGAAGAGAAAAGATTAAATTTTGTTTACATACTAACTTTATGAAAATAACCTAAAAAATAAATGGGATATCAGCAGTTAAAATTGAAAGAAATTACATTATTTTGACACCTTGTAGTGTAAAGTAAAGCAGTTTGGGATACCTATTAGTAAATCAGCTTACCTATATGACCTGTAAAGAAAATTTTATTAAAAATTCAATGAATAAGATTCAGAAAGTAACTTTATCAAAAGCAGTTATAAATGTGTATTTTCAATTTTGTCATTGGGAAACCCAAGTTTTGGAGGTTTGTCGAAATGTTGTGAAGAAAGTTATGATGATAGATCAGTGCGGTTACATATATCAGTTGGATTACTTTTTTTTTAATAATAATAAACAAAACATTCTATCAAATAAACAATGCTTTAAGCCCCTCACTGTTGGAGTTTCCAGTTGTGTTGCCTAAATTTCAAAACCAAGAGACACCATTATTTCAGCTGAACATCACAAAAGAATGTGGATAACGCATCTTATAGAAATTGAGGGAATTAGTTATGTTGTCTTCTTTCAGTAAATCTGTCATTTGTATTATGATCATACTGGTGTACCCATGCCATAAAAAAATGACAGCAATTGTTAGAAAGTTTTAATAGATGTAATGAAACAAAACTCTTGAAACAATGTATTTAAATTCAATAAAGTGGAGATAAAGAATTCACAATAGAGGCCAATGAACTGTTTATATTCCTTTATATGTTCAAAGTTATCTATGATTCATTGATTACTTCTGGTATTATATAAATCACTTCTTGCTCAATATCTTTTGTGTTAAACATTTTATGTGCTTAATATAACAGTGAGATAGAAATATCTCTTGGAAGAAAAAATTAGCAACAAAATGATAAAGCTTATTTCAAGACCATTTTGAAACAAAACTATGACTTATGACAAAGATATCTGAGTGTCTCACATGAAAGGCATGAACAAATAAGACTGTAATCTAAGAAATGTAAGTGTAAAAGAATGGATTGATTAAATGGTTTATTTTGCTTGGGAACTAATTTTGTCTAAATGCAGATAAATATTTTATTTTTATGGATTAGTAAAATGACTAAGAGAAGTAGCCATCACTGATAAACTTACTACCTTAAGTTGAGTTACCTCCCTTCCCAGCACAGATGGGACAGGAAATATATAAATAAATACACATTGATAATTATTATATGGTTTGATGTGTTTTGAAGGGAAATGAAGTTTCTTCAGTTAATGAGTAGAAATTGTGGAACCTGAGGAATATTGGGAGAAGCCAAACGTTATATTCTTCATATAAGTTCCTCATGTGAAATACTCTCCATTGAAACTTCTCTTGTTTAATCACATAAGGCAAAAATAGACTTAACATTTATTTTTCCCCAACTGTAAAATCTCTCTTTCTCTTTTGAGGTCAATCATTGACCTCACACACATCTCTAGATGTTTTTTTTTTTTTTTTTTTTTATCATTGTGGTTTTTGTTTTATTTTTATTTTTATATTTTTGTTTTTAACAAGATCATATTAATATGTAAGGAAAAACATCAAAGTTAAAGTTCTGAATCTCTTATTCTAAGTCTGACATTTTATTTACATAGACATCTGAAAGTAAGTCTTTATATTTGCAAAAATTGTCATGTAATAACATTTTTGTCTTACATATTTACTAAGATTAATCTCACATAAGGTTATACTTTCAATTACAGTAGTCCTACTTGCTTGCATTAGAAATCATGAATTTTTGACACTGACTACTTGTGTAAAATGCTTGACCATGTATCAAGGTATATGTTATTTTGTATTTGTTCTTTATGAATACCTAATTCATTTTATGTAAAGGTTTATCCAACATGTCACTCAGCCTTTATGAAAATTAAATACTATGACTCTTAACATAATTGTATTACAAAAATAATGTTAACACTGTTTACACACATTTGGGTAGAAAGAGTAGAATCGTATAGGAAACTAGATGACCCATTAAGGGAACTTCAAGTGAAAATTATGATGGTAAAAAAAAGATAGTCATTTAATTTGTTACTACAGATTACAATACCTTCTGTGTATTATGTGCTAAAGAGAAGAGATATTTTTTTTTTTTTTTTTTTGTTTCCTCCTATTGAGCATGATTGTGAACCTCACAATATTATTCTATTATTATTTATTTATTTTCATTCCTTAAGATAGTGCATGTTAGGTGTACCATTAATCGGTATCTCTGGCTACAATGCACTTTTTTCTCTTATTTAGAGAGGTTACATACAGACATCAAAATCAAACTTTTTATATTAATATAGAATCTAATAAGTAACTTGGTGTTTTGAAATTGGTGACATATTTTTCTGTAAAATACAAAGAGATGATTATTTAAAAAATGTTCTAATTCTGCAATAAGTACCTATAATTGCAAGAAATCTTAAAGCCTTAATTTACAGAATAATTTTATCCCTTTTATTGGATCAGTCAACCATCTGCTTTTCTTTCTGTCTATTCAATGAGACATATGCAATAGAAAATTAATGTTTATTTTTCGTATTAAGGAAATGTTTTGAAGTTGACTTGTAATATCAGCACAGATGGACATCAATTGATTTGTCAAATTAGTTGAATTTCTTGATTTATCCGTGTCATATTAGTAACATTCTGACAGCTTTCTAAGTATGAAGGAATTGTTTCTTGTTCACCTTTTTTTGTTTTTTTGTTTTTTTTTAACTTCAAACTCAACTGATATCTATCCTACTTGTCCTCATCATACAGTTATTTCCTCCTTCCCTACAATCTTGCTCATTTCCCCTCTATCTTAAGTGGTCCTTGGGCCTTGTATTGGGTGAACTGTCGGTAAAAGAAAAAGTCATTGGTATTTGTAGCATTAAAATTCCTAATGGACTCCTGCATTGTAAAAATAAACTGAATTTTACTTTACTGAATAGCATATGTACTATTTTGTTCTATTTTCTGTCATCTTTCAGACAACTTCATAATTCTTTACACCTAGAATGGTTTTATCATTCTAAACAAATAATTGGTCTCTGTGACAATTGTAGTTTACTAAAAAAAAAAAAAAAAAAAAACATTAAGAGAGTTCTGTAAAAACCAGAATAAATGGTAACAACTTAAAAGTGATTATGGTGAATGAAAAACTTTACAAACCAAACTAACAATTTTGATTTAGTCAGTAAAGTAGATACTGGCGTGAGATCACTGGAAAATGACCACAGCATGATAATAATGGCCTTAAACTTGAAGAAAACAAAATTTTATCATCAAAATGTTCATGTTACTATTGAGAGGGAAGAACAAAGTAATTTTTTAATTATTTAAAAAAAAATGTCTGCCTATATTAGAACATTCTATCCTTTTGATTGAAAAACCTTGTTTCTCTTTATCAGTGTAACTACTAGTAAATAACAGCAAATTTTGTATGCATTTTTTTATGACAGACATTAATTTTGAAATTCTTCCAAAAATAAAAATAATTGTCGGATTTTAATGAAACTTTCAGAAACTATTCACAAATGATGGAAATTATAAATATGTAAATTTTTTATTCATGGTAAAAAAAAAAAATTTTACCCCCACCCTGGAAGCATCATGAAAAGAGAGAAAAAAATTGTATAATATTTCAAATGATAAGGTTACCTACAAAGTATTATGTACCTATCTTAGGAAATTTATATGGTCTTATTTTTATATTATCTCAGTTAGTTATGACATTTTTCCATAAATGAAATATCAAAATTAATAAAATGAGTGAAAATACAAATAATACCCTAAAATGTAATAAATGTATATTAAATTATGTTTTATGCACACTTAACCTTTCATAAGTACCTAATTAATTTTATGTACCTTTCTTATAAAATTTTAACTCACTCTCAACAGTGAGTTTAAAATTTTTCCTTAAAAATAAGGTAAATAAGCTGGTTCAATAAGCTAAATTATGTCACTTCTGTCCCTCCGTATGATCAGTTTCCCTTGCCAATATGTACTGAAAGCATCAATCATCATATAGTCACGTGTCGCTGCTGTTAAGACCTGCTGTCTCTTGTTTTAAATTACATTTTTTCAGCACATAAAGTAATGCTTGTTTTAAAATAGAGTAAATAAACTTTAAAATTTCTAATTTTGTTAAACTAAATTTTTAAAAAAATATAATTGATTTTTGACAGAAAAATCAATTTTGTGTCAATTTTCCGGATTGAAAAAAAACATGATTTTAAACGACAATTTTGGGCATGCTAGGAATGATTTAAAAAATGTAAAAAAAATAATCAAAAAATACTTTGATCTTTCCTCTTTATAATAACAAACATTTAGACAATAAAATATTATTTTCATCAAGTTTAAGGCCGTTTTTATCTATGCTCATTTTTCCAGCAATCTCATGCCTATACCTACAAAGTTGATTTTTGTTTGTCCCCCCCCACCTAATTCTGAAGACCTTTTCTTGACTGCTGTCTTTAGTTGATCCAGTTAAAAGTAGTATTTGTTTGAATCATTAATTCTTTGTCTTTTGGAAAGGAACTCATAGTCATGGACTCTCTTTCCAATCCCGCTATATATACAGCATCACTTTCTCTGGATGATCTAGTTTTGTCATTCATTTCACTTACATTATGATAATCTTTGTTCCATTTTGTCAGGTATCTATTTTCATCAAAATTTCTGGCAGAAAAAGAATGTTTTTGTTACATTTAAGTAGTACACAGAAATATGATCCAGCAGCAGTCCACTCTTCCCCCACTCCCAATTTTTAATATAACCTAATTGATGTAAATAACTTTTAGTGCTTGATTTGGATATTTTGAGTATGTTGGCTATTTCCCATGTTTTATAATGCTGTTGATAATATCTTGATTTGATTTGCTATCAGCCCCTCAACTGGTCGACCTGGCAATGTATCATCAATTGGTGAGAAAATCTCAGCACAATATTTTGCAAATTGATTTTGACACATTTCATCAGTTTAAATTTTTTTTTTTTTTTTTTTTTTTTTCCCCCCCCTATTTTTCAGTTGTATTTTTACCTTTCTTGAAAATAACAAATTTAATATGCCAAAAATGTTACTGCTTTTCTTCCCTCTTTAATGTTAAAATAAATAAAAAATATTAATTTTGCCAAATTAAAAAAAATAAAAGCACGGATATAACAGTTGTCACAATACAATCAACTGTGATGTTTCTGAATTAAAACAAAATGTTATTCATATTAAAAACAGGACAAACATTTCGGCAACTCACTATATTTTTTGTTAATATATTGTTCTACTTGTGAACTATTTTTTTTTCTTAAATTATTTTACATTTTTAATTGAACTCTCACTTCTGAAGATTTTTCTTTTCTTAAATGTTTTCATTTTTATGAAAACCAGAAAATAAAGGTAGTTTTTCTGTTTGAAAAACTAGAAGGAAATTCTTCGGTAATCCACCTCTAGTTCATGTACACTAACTTTCCACACTCTCTTTTCATGTGTAAATTTTTATTTTTTATTCTACTCTGTCACTTAAATAGCTTTTCAGCTTCACTGTTTATTAAACTTGAAAACTTCATTCATCTTCTCAAATTGTTTAAAGATCATAATTTTACCCAAAGTTTATAAGAAGTAAAATTTATGGGTTAGATAATTAAATGCACATGGTTTTTATTTAGATATTTTCATGGGTTTAAATTGAAACAATTGGTAAGATTTTTTTTTTTACTTTTTAGTTTGATGATCTATCAGTGTCAATGTTTTGTGACTGATTATTTTTAAGAATAAATTTGAAAAGCAACTTGTATTCATATTTTTCTTAGCAATAATTCCAAGAAATTATAAAAAAAACTTTTTTTTAATCACTAATAAGTTTTACTGTCTAAAATAAATTTCTCACAAGTAAAAAAATTGAATAATTTCTAAAAAGAATCAAAAAATGTTTTATTTTTGTTAAAAAAAAAAAAAAAGAGTAAAAGTCTAACAACACAGTAAAAACATATCTCTTGATTTTTTTTTTTTTAAGAGATATAAGCAATTTTGACAAACTTTACAATAATTTAAAAAATATATTAAGTTGAAAGCTAAATAATGCTGATATCCAACTGATTATTTTATAAGGTATGAAATGAAACTGTTACAGAGAATTAAAATAAAAATAAGATTAAAAAAGGATTAAAATTTTCATAAGGATAAGCACAATTGTAAATATGTATTTTTTGCATGGGATCAATTTTTTTTTTTTTTTTTTTTTTTTTTTTTTTTTTTCCAGTTATTTATTAGATTTATTAGAAGATGAAATTTTATTAGTTTTATTTAAAAAAATATTAAAACAAATCATGTTAAAAGTGGGGAACTATAGCTTAATCCTGCCAGATAAAAATGGAATAGAAATACTCATTTTAATTTTCTTTTTATACACTTCTACTTATAAAACTTGGATCTCATTTGGCTCCGAGGAGGAATAAATGAGAAAAAAAAATTAAAAAATACTTTAAATGTCAGAATAATTTAACACAGGAAAGTTCAATTATGCCAGAAAAAAATATTAGTAAAATTAAATTCAATTTTTGATGGAAGTTAGTTTTTAGGTTTTTTTAATACAAACTTTTGTGTTATAAAGCTTTTTTCAGGAAACTTCAAATAAAAGTGTATTTTTTTTTTTTTTTTTTTTTTTTTAAGTAAATAAACATGAAAATCTGTTTTGAAAGCTATAAAATTTTAAGAAATACATAAAATATCATAGAAATAAATTTAACTTTCATAAAAAGAATCTTTACTTTTAAGTCTCAGTTATTGAAAAGAAGGTTCGTTTTTGTTTACATAGTATACTATGTAAACAAAAATATTTTTAATAACTGAGATTAAAAAATGATTTTATAGACTAAAACAATTATAAAAACAAATTGTGTCATTTAACTACCTCACCACAAGGATAATTTGTGACACAACATCAATTTTTTAATGTGAAGAAATCAAATGTGTTATTTCCATGCATTCATTTTTTCTTTTTTTATAAATTAAAAAAAATTGTCTTAAAATAGAGACCAACAGAACAGCAATGTGAATTCATTTTGTGTTTATATTACATAATTTCGATTATAATTATTAAATTAATAATTTATAATAATAAATAGGTGAATTAATAGTGTTTAAAAAGAAATTAAAAATAAATCTTTTATTTTGAACCAAAACAGACTTTAAACTAGCAAATTTTATGAATTTTTTTAGAACTGAATAGAAACTTGGACATTTTTTTTTTTTTTTTTTTTTATACAAGGAAAATAAATTTACATCATACTTAGGTGTGATTATGATCTATAGATTTTACTTTTACTGATAGTTTAAAATCAATAAATATTTATATCTTTATCATTAGTTATAGTTGTATCATTATCATTCCAGGAATAGAAAATTAAGTTTTAAGCAAAACAAAAAAAATTCAAAGAATCATGTTTGGAATCGGAAATTAGGTTAAAAATTCTCAGGTTCTGGTATCCTGAAAAGTTTTGATATTTCTGATTCTTGATTCCAAATCCAATTAATTATCTAATCACTACTAAGCAGACTTTCTGAAGTTCCATGCCAAAACACCATTTCTTTCTCTCCCTTCCTACTTCCGGAATGGTTGATGATTTTTCTCTTGTTTTTCCTATTAAACAAATCATGGGGACATTGAATTTAGTCCTAATCATCTGATTTCTCTTTTGACTTAAGTGATTGTGATAAAAATAATTAAAAAAAAAAAAAGAAAGAAAAAAGGCTTTGTTCTCCAAATATTATCAAAATAATTTTAGTTGGCATTATTACATTGAATTGAAATGGTAATTCAATTTAATCTAAGAGAGTAAGTCTTTTTTGATTAAATAGAATTAATATAAAAAAGAAAAACTCTGGCCATGTTTAAAATGTTATCCAAATTGCCCTGGTGTTTTATGTCTCATACACAGTTACACATCATTTTCTATTGAATTATTTCATTCATTTTAAGAAATATTTTTTCTTAATCAATTTAAAAAAAATAATTTTGTCTTCTCAAATATTTTAAGACATTTTCTCACAGACCCCACAGTTTTTCATTTTCTTTCTGTTAACAGTTCATTAAAATATGTCATTTCTATGCTGAGTAATTTAAGAAAAATTTTATGCTTAAAAAGGATGATTAGGATTTGGTTTTAACTAATTCTTGGGTTACTATGGATATAAATTTAATCGTTTTTTCTTATTAGATTGGTGCAAAAATAATGACGTAATAATGTCGTTTTTTGATGTTAAAAAATACGTCAAAAAACAACATTATTACGTCATTATTTTTGCACCAACCTAATAATTTTCTGGTATTAGAATTTTATTGAACTTGTTTGTTAAAAAAAAATTAATGTGTGTCTGTGAAACTGCTCTGATTTTGGTTTTATGGTTTTCTTTGGAGTAGATGAAAAATGTTTGCTTTTAGTTTTTGCATAGATTTAATTATGAAATGGTTTATTTTATAGGATTATTGATTTGGCACAAAAATATGAATCGAAAGGTTTCATTATGAAAACATTTCTATTTGTATGATTTTCATATTGAATTTAGTGATGGATTTATTATCATTGTTTTTTTTTCTTGTCATTAAATTTCCTCTTTATTCTGGCTACATAAATTTAATCTCCAAATAGAGAAATGATTTTACTGGATGATGGTTTTATTTACTTTTACCATCAAATTATTTGAAGATTTGTAAGTTTTCTCTGTTCTTGTTCAGATTGTTGACCTATTGCAGTATTATGTGTGTAATAAACAAAAAATAACATTTTTTGTCTATTCTTAAAAAAAAATAAATATAAATTCGATTTTGTTTTTGACTATTAGGGTAACATTTATATTTTAACTAACATGATTCTGCTGCCAGTTTTATAGTTTGTCATATGAAATCAGAGATTATCTTGAACCTCAATATTTTTAAAATAAAGAAACAAGAAAAGAATTCATACTTAATAAACAAATTTGTTTATTAAGTATGAATTATTTTCTTGTTAAAACAATACCTGGATGCACAGTTTTCATTGTTGTTTTTCCTTCAAAGACTTTTTTGCTCATAATTCATGCAAAATCAACTGCACC
This sequence comes from Acanthosepion lycidas, assembly GCA_963932145.1. Classification (NCBI taxonomy): domain Eukaryota; kingdom Metazoa; phylum Mollusca; class Cephalopoda; order Sepiida; family Sepiidae; genus Acanthosepion; species Acanthosepion lycidas. The sequence continues at coordinate 39,078,580 of OZ010599.1, forward strand.
CTTGTGTATAAATATTTAATTTCTACTTAAAAATATTACACCTGGTTTGGTTCTTTTGGTATAATAAATATAATTGTCAAACAAATAACCAACATTCTTCCTTAATTTTCATCAGTCCTCTTTTTCTAAACAAATCCCTATTTTGCAAACTGTACATTTTTTTTTGTCTATTGAACATTTTTGCCAAAAGCTATATAACAGATTCTATCACCCTATCCTAATGTTTCTCTTCTCATATAATCTGATGTTAAAAAATATTAAGGCTGTGGTAAGTAAATTATATCAATTGGAAGTTTTATGAATTGGCTTTGTTGAAAAGAATGCTTCAATATTTGCAATATTAGTAATTTTAGTTAATGTTTAAATTGCATTCAATTAGCAATCTTTGCAAAATCACATATTTTAAAAGAAGGCTATACATATTGTGCTTGACTTTGTCATGTGTGATTGTTGTTATTTTTTCACAAGACAAGAATTTCTTGTCAGGCAAATGAAAGAAATGAAATGTGTCCAAGTGTCCTGTTTCTTGGGTCAATAGTTAAATTGGATACTAAATTTCACACAAGCTTGCATTAGCCTTGGAATAGACAAGCTCAGTGAAGATTGTTACAAGTTTATTTTAGAAGATTCACTCTTTATTTCTTTATTGTCTACTTCAATTGCATGCTTTTATTCTCTGATTGCTTTAATACTGCCCACTATATTTTAGTTTCAACATTGGCTTAAGATCTGTTTAATAGTTTTGCAATGGTCAAAATTGAGACTACATTTGAGTAATTTCATATGGAAATATGAGCTTTTACTTTTCCTTTAATTGAAATTGATGAGAAAATCCTTTCTATGATAATTTATTGCATATGTCAATAACCATAGAAGTTTAACAGTCATGTTTATTAGGTTCGTTATGAAATTAACTTTAAATTAGTTTTGTTGATTTTAAACATTTATAATGTTATCATATAGGTTTGTATTATTATTTTAAAATTTATATTAATTAAACAATTTATTTTGTAATATATGTCAACTTTTGATAAACTAACTTTATGGTTTGAACTTAGTTTTTATACCTTTTCATTGGCAAATAGGAAAAAAAATCCAATCAAGTAGAATCAACTACAGACAGAAACCTCTTTCTCTTCAACTGTGGAAGTCAAATCATTTAAAAGTCCATGTTATTTTGTATATAAAATTTACTTTTTTCTTTTTAGTACTTTTGTATTAGCATTTCTAAATTATGAAACAAAAAGTAAGCTGAAAGGTCCAGTTTCTTCTGTAACTGTTTTTTATACGAATGAAAATTGATCACGTGTAAGTTAAGTGTTGTCAAAACAAAGGTTTTCAAGACAATTGAACTATGATGAAAAACTGCAGCAGTATTGTAATTCTTTTTACTCCACATGCCTTCAATCAATTCTTAAATCCTGCAGATAGGGATTGATTACAAATAAATTATTGGCTCTCTTTTTTTCTTTGCTGCTAATAATTTAAAATTTATTGTATTTTTTAAGCACTTTTTAGCATTTCTATCGTTTGGTATAATTTGTTTTGTTTTAATTTCATCCATCTCATTTTTAAATCAATTTTACTTTTTCCATTTTCTAAAGGATCATTATTTCTGAAATGTTTGTAGTTTTCTTTTCTTTCTGCAACACTATTAACTTTTTCATTTGTTTAGAAACTTCTCTATTTGATTTGAGATATTTATATTTTGCCTATTTTTTATGTATTTGGTGAAATGCTTTTCATTTTAGTCCAAACGGTGTTTAATTTTTTTTTTTTTTTTTTTTTTTTTTAAAGAATACACTGCATTATAAAATTTAAAAAAAGACAACTGAAAAATAATGTTTATATTTGAAATGAAAAGTAGTAATGTTTTAGTAAGGATGTTTTTATTTATCTCCTAATAAATACTAGCAACGGTCTCACTAGTAAGATTTAACAGTTACTCTTATACTTCATTTGTTAATGTAAACTTTGATACTGACATTAATATGGTTTGCTATTTAAAATGTCTATTTAGAATTACACAGAAAACAATTACAAAGTGATTGTCTTCACACTCAATTGTTTAATTGTTAAGTAAATATACTTACAACTTCACATATCTTTCCTGTACTTGTCTTTAATACAAGCTTTTAATTTTATTTATATATCATGGGAACTCCTTGTTTAAAAGAAACTGGTGCCATATTTAATTAACTTTTTTGACTCAAAGCCTTATTTACTGCCACTCTATTTTGCTGCCTTGAGCAACAGATTCTCTAATGAAATAATGGAACATCAATTTGGTTTGGAAAGCTTAGAATGATAAAGTTTGACAAAATATATCTCTGAATAATTCAAACAATAAATGCTGCATTTCTGGGTGACCCTTAAGTGTTGATATTTCAAGTTTAAATTTACTTATTCAAATTTAATGGAATGTATATTTTTGTTTTAATAAAAATGTATGGTTGTATATATTAATCAAAACTGCTGTATATGCACAAAATATTAGTGCTAAAAGATACAAGTAAAATGTTCCAAGCTTTTTTATATTTCTCCATTCTTCTATAGTATATGTGTGACTTAGCCTCTTCTGTATGAAATTGATTAAATCTTGAATAATATTAATGTTTGCAAGCAAATTTTCAAAATGGATTTACAACACTTGTAAAAGGTTGGCTACAAATTAACTTAAATTCTTATTACTCATTAATGTGAAATGGCACTTGTCGATGTTATACAGTTGAACAAAGATTTATTTCTGATTTACCAATGATACTTGAAATTGCGTTAATGATTCACTTGTGTTCATTTGTAGTCAGTTTTTAATTCCTACTTAAAGATTAGTTTTAAATAGGAGTGGACCCTTTAAGAGAAATTGTCATCTAAACTTGTTTCTAACAGACTAATTACAATGATCTTTTAGATTTTTCAAAATATGAAAATTACTAGTTCTAAAATTTTGCTAAAAATGTGTGTCCTGACATTTTTCTTTCTCTAATTTGAAGTTTGTGATGGAAAGAATACATTTGAAAAAACAACTTGAGAGAAAAAAATTGAAAATTTAAATAATTTTAACTTGATATTGAATTTGTTTAAAATTTTCACATGTAAATAATTTTTTTTTAATGTGAATTCAGAAGAATGTGAATATTTTGGTGCTAGTATTAAAAAGAATATTTGGAGATTCACTTGCAGTGGCACATTGATCAGGAAATATTGCTTACATTTCATTTACTATTATTTAAAAAAACATTAATACAACTCAGTATTTAAATTTGCCTCAACTGGGAAGTTTTTAAACAACTAACACTGATGGTTGGACAGTAACTATTTTTTAATTTAATGTTTTAATAAAAGTTTGTAATACTGGTGAAAAATGAAACTTATTTATTGATGCTTTGTTTCCATTTTTCATTTTCTGTCATTGAAGTTCAGTAAGCTGCTTTTTTTTTTTTTTTTTTTTTTTTTTTTTTAAATAGAGAAAGCCAACTTTGGCTGCTTCCTGGAATGTATATTTTCTGTTAGTTACGAGACTTTTATTGATGTTCTATTAAAAAGTAATAAAATAATTCTCTAATGATTAGTGAAAAGGAACAGCAAATTTTTTAGGTATATTTTGTACTTTAGCAAGTTTTATTACTACTGCTCTCTCTTTCGATGGTCAACTTTTACTGTTTGACATTGAAGAAATTTTTGGTATTAAGTAGAAAAATGTCAAGAAGAATAATCAAGTTTCGTTATCTTGGTTGCACTTAATATAATCCATAGTATGTAGGATATTAAGGGTCTATAATCATCTTTTTCCTTCAGGGATCTGTCATAGAAACCAAGAAAATAATGAGGATACTACACCCAGAGTAAATAATCCCATTCTCCTTGAGGAAGATTATTATCATTCTTTTTAACCCAACATCTGTCCACTCAGTCTTTTATTTGAGTTGTTTTTTCACAGAATCCTAATAAATTTATGACCTCAGTTATCAATTAGTGCATTTGCTGAAACGGGGGGGGGCAACTTAGTAGTGGAACAGAGATTGAAAATTCTAGTGCCCAGAAAGAGTACTTTTATTTATTTTTATTTTTTTTATTGAAGTCTGAGGAGTGGTGGGGGTCACTTATTTCAGTGAATCAGTTACAGTGACAAATAGTGCACACTATAGGTAATGCTGTTGTCATCAACAGTGGCCAAAAGAGGAAGTCATTCTGAAAATAGTCTGTATATGGCTTGGTTCCTGCCTTTTTCAGTCTCTTGAAAAGATACTGAGTAGGACTTAGCCAGTGTTTTGATTCTGATAACTTAGGTGGATGCCAATATTAAAATGTACATTTGATGAAGAAGAAAAAATGCTTTCTCTGTATAGTGTTTAAGTAGATCCTCACCGAGACCTGTTGGAAATATATGTTTTTCTTAACATGTAATACTATTTCAAATGCCCCTTGTATCCTAATAAATATTGCAAATGTGAAAGAATATCTTGTGTGTGAACAGAAATGATAAGTTTCTTACTCCCCATCTAGATTTAAAATGGATTCCTCCTTTAAATGATAAACTAGCAACTCATGAGAAATTGCAGTCAGTTTCCTGTTTTTGAGTTTTAAAATAGAAGCTAATATTTTCATTTCAGAAATATATTACAAAAGTAAAATTCATTTTGTAAATGAAGAAAATCTTTGTTTAGCTAATATTTTGCACTGTTTCTTTTTCTTTTTTTCTTTTTTTTTCTTTTTTTTCTTTTTTTCTTTTTCTTTTTTTTCTTTTTCTTTTTTGTCTTTTTCTTTTTTTCTTTTTCTTTTTTTCTTTTTCTTTTTTTCTTTTTCTTTTTTCTTTTTCTTTTTTCTTTTTCTTTTTTCTTTTTCTTTTTTCTTTTTCTTTTTTTCTTTTTTTCTTTTTCTTTTTTTCTTTTTCTTTTTTTCTTTTTCTTTTTTTCTTTTTCTTTTTTTCTTTTTCTTTTTTTCTTTTTCTTTTTTTCTTTTTCTTTTTTTCTTTTTCTTTTTTTCTTTTTCTTTTTTTCTTTTTCTTTTTTTCTTTTTCTTTTTTTCTTTTTCTTTTTTTTCTTTTTCTTTTTTTTCTTTTTCTTTTTTTCTTTTTCTTTTTCTTTTTTTCTTTTTCTTTATTTCTTTTTCTTTATTTCTTTTTTTCTTTATTTCTTTTTTTTCTTTATTTCTTTTTTTTTCTTTTTCTTCAAAAATATAAAATCAGATTTCACATCTCATGAATTTGTTTTGTAAATTTTTAAATCTGATGTTACTTCATTTTGTCATGAAGTCGATTTAAATTCTATTTGCATATTTTGTAATTTAGTTTTAGTTTACTTGTTTTACTGTCTGCAGTTTTAGTTTGCAGTCGGAGTTTTTGTTTTTAACAAACTTAGACACTTAACTAGTGATTGAGAATCAAGGGCATTTTATTTGTAGTATTTTATATATTTAGTGCTACATTTGAAAGATCTTCTCTAACAACAGCTTATCTTTTAGGTGATTTATACTACTTTTCTTTGGGCCTATTTGATGACATGCCTTAACCTTGGATCTTGAAACACACTTGTAAATTGCAGTCTGTTTCTTATTTAATGTTCCTCATTCCTTTTTAAAAATAACCCTCTAAAATGTTCAGACTCTCGTAACTAATATAAAGCCGTTAGTATGAAAATATAAAATGTGTGCACTATAATTTTAAACAGGTTAGCAGAATTATAAATGATTTAAAGAAGAATTGTTTTGTAAAGATTTACATTTTTTATTTAATGTATTTTGTAAGGATTGTTGATTTACAACTTAAATGTTTAAGTGATACTTTTTCAAGATAAAATTACTAGTGAATTTTTGAAGTCATAATGTGTTTATTTTAAGTGGATGAGTTGGATTTCAAAAATACTTTAATTTTTTCTTCACTTGAAATGTCAATTTACTTTTCTATTTCTGATTATAATTAACTTTGCCTTGGATCAAAGTCTGAATATTTAGTTTTATTTCTTAGAGAAGGCAGATGTGTTTAAATACAAGTAATCCATATCTGTGTACATTTCTGAGATGAAGTATTGTCATTATCTACAATGTTCAGGCTGATGTTTCAGCCATTGTTAAAGGGAAATAACAAGCTGAAATATCTGGAAGAGGCATGGCTTGTGGAACTAGAAGAATTTACCCTGGAGGACAAAATAAAGGGCTTGGTTCTAAATTCCAATCACCTGAAGAAGACCAGAATGTATAACAGCCAAAATGTTGTGAATATGACAACAAAGATGAGGACAACAATCCGGACATTAAATAGTGTAAATTACTAGCACTCCAATTTAAACTTTTGCTATTAAAATTTCTTCTAATTGAAGAAAATGTGGCTAATCATATTGTATTTAACCCTTTTGCACAAACAAATTTTTTTTATTAATGACTTCATGTGTGTCAAAAATATTCTAACTATATTGTATGTAACAACTGGGTTTATTAATATATTTTCTTGGAACAGATCTATTCCATGAAGATTGTAAGGTTTAAGAAAAAAGATTACTGAGAGTACCTAGCAGACATTGAAATTTTGAAGATCTCTCTATACCACTATTTTTTTTCTTTTCATTTTTTTTTTTTATATGTTTTTTTTTTTTTTTTCAATGATCCATCAGTTATTAAGGTTGAACTTATTGCTCTTTGCTATCATTAATGAGGTGATTTCTTAATTATATCTCTCTGGGAAGACACTCATAGCATGTAGCATACGACGGGTTGAACCAAACTTTGTGACTGGAATGGAATTGATGAAACTTTTCAAAAGCCATTGACAATGATGTTATCACAAAGTCACAAATCCTCATGACTGAGGGTTTAAGGATACTGGCTTTGTTCAACAACTGATCATGCCAGATTATGCTCCTGCTTCCTGATTGTAAGTATGGTCCACTTAGTATAAGTGCAGTATAAACCATTAGGTTTGTTCTGCAGGTGTCAAAGAAAGACTGATATGCCTGAGCAGGCATCTGTAACAGGGATTAGCTAGCTATCCTAGCAAAGAGTTGTACTCTGAAATGAGCAGCCAGACATTATACAGTTAAAGAAAAACAAGCAATACATTTTCAGTTTGTCTGATGTTGTCAATAGGAATCAACTTTACAGAGAAAATCTTTCAAATTGAAGAAAATTTACTTTCATTCAACAAGCAAATAGCTTCATAATGCAAAATCTATTGTCAATACTTAACCACCTAAAATTTGTTTGAGAAAAGTTTTTGGAGGTCTTGAGAATTTTCAATTTTAACTTAACTATAAGCCAATATGTTGATCACTAAACAAAATATTTAAATCTCAAATAACCACACTCACTCTATCTCTCTTTTTTCACAAACACACTTCTTCAGCTCAGTGGTGAGGTTATTTGGGCCAAGTCATTAAAGATTACAAATAAAAGATACTGTTATGTAATTGTCAAAAGTGATATTTTTGATAATACTCATTAAAATACATTAATTAGAATTTCTACATTTTTTTTTTTTAATTTTTTTTTTGTTGTTGGGGTGTGAAAGCTTAAAAGCTGTAATACTGTAAACAATGTGCTATTTCACAAAAGCTGACATTTCACCTAAACTGTCACAATACACAGATAAAAAAAAAACAAAATGTGCGCCCATATGTCTACACAAAAGGCTGAAGAAAAGTTCTGGAATTTAAAAAAAAAAAAATTCTGTTCATTTAATATTTTGTGTAATGGATTGAGTCAGGATATTTTCAGTACATCCTCATGTGCTTGTGTATATAGCACTTTTCACAGTTTACAGATACTACACTTTGATGTGAAACGAGAATGCTGGAAAGCAACACTTATTTTATTCTTAGACAGAATTGCCAATCCATTTGTAAATAATTTCATAAAATTTGATGGGTACTATGCTACTTTAAAATATTGCTTCAATATTCCAATGTAGAATATTATGGGTTGAATATTTTGGTTGATTTCTTTATTCCTACCGACAAAATATTATAGTAAGTTTAGGGGGTCTTAGTGTTAGTTTTTTTTTTTTATATAAGATTAGAGTTTCAGAAAGAATCTTTTAGTAGATGATAAATCCTTTATTAGTGAAGAAATCCACTTATTTTTTACTTTCTTTTCATTTTGAGCTTTATTTGAATAAAAGCAATTGTATGTTACTGTGTAAATTTAACAACCGTCAGGACATTTTGAGTGTGTATAAGTGGTAAGCAGTATTGATTACATTTGACAAAGTAGATTCATGGATTTTTAAGTTTCAATTTTTTTTATTTTGTTTTGCATTGTGCTTTATTTTCTAAGATTGGCTTGCATTTGATTAACAGTGCAGATATGACTTTCTGTTCAAGAATATAAAAAGTAAAAAAAAAAAAACATATACAAAAAACACTCACTAAAGTAAATAAAAATTTGATCTCAATTTGTAATTGCTTTTTATTTTTTTCAAAGATTCTCGGTTTTAGAGGATTAGATTTATCAGCTTGTAATGTTCTATAAAGCTGTCTTGGCTGTTGTGTAAAAATCTGTGGTTTATCAGGCAAACTCTGGTTAGATTTGAAAATAAGATTAATAATAGTCGTTGGCAAGCCCTTTCATCTCACCAATTTGTTGGTTTTTATTGCAGTTTGTACAAATTGTATATTTAATAGGTGCGTTTAGATATTACAACTATAATTAATTTTGCTATATTTTTTCTCTTAGTATTTTTCCTTCATTTGTAAGAAAAAAAGTTTTGTTTCTCTTCTGTTTATTTAATGAGTCTGTATTCTATTTACTTTCTTTCCAGTTGTTATATTCTCACTGTTGCTTGTGAGCACCCTACCTACATTTATCTTTAGAAAGAAACATTTCAAAAAGTGAGTTTTATACCTGTCATGTTTTAAACAACTACCCTCCACAAATTGTTATTCATATCTATTTTTAATTTGTATTTGTGAATGGCAAATCTTAACGACAACATTTTTTTCCATAGAAATATCTCAGCTGCTATAAAAGTGTTTATTGCATTGCACAATGGAAATTCCAAATACAACTGTACTGTTATGTTTGCCTGGCTCAATTTATTACTAGATTCAGATTCTCTTGTTTCTAATAAATAACTATGGATCTAATTTTCTGAAATAACATTGGTATATCAGGCTCTGTATTAAATTTACATGGTAACAATTATATCTGATGTTTATATACCACAATTTAACTTTTAACTTATGCAAATGTGTGTGAAAATATATATATATATATATATATATAGTTGGGGCTGACATTTGATGTGACCCATTGATGTTTTTGATTGTGGAATATTTTATATGTCAGTTTTGTCCCTTTGCTCGAATTTAATTTTTGTTGTTTTTTGTTCTTTTCAGCCTGGTCGTAAAAAAGTTTACAACATGGAACCACGAACTCCACTAAAAAGACAAAGAATCCCAGTGCAAAGATTCCAGTCTCCTGTTCTAGAAGAAGGGGCACCCAAACCAAAAATTCCTACAGAAGAGAAGATTTTACTCTTCAAAAAAGGAACTTTTCTTGCTGTTCGGAATCCTGAAGGTTTCCTACTTTTACATCTTTCCTTTCTTAACCATTTCAATTTACTCCTGACCCATAGTCTTATTTAAGTCATAACTTTCAAATGACTTGTTACAGTTAACAACAGCATTCTTTATTTTTTTTTTTTTTTTTTTTTTTTTTTTTTATGTATGAGGTTGCATTTTTTTTATCCTTTTGAGATTTACATTCTTTTGTATTATCAGTTGGATAAATAGGTTTTGTATGTGATCATACTCATAAAAAAACATATCCAAAGTTTTGATGTATGAGGTGTGAAAATTTAATATTATTGCCATCAAAGTACTCTTTTGAAATTATATACTTTGTATTCAACTAGTGGCATGATCATCTCATATTCTTGCAACTTGTTTTCCACAATACTTGCCAGTAATGTATTAGGCTGGTGCAAAAATAATGTCGTTTTCTCACATAGTAACATATGTGAGAAAACGACATTATTTTTGCACCAACCTAATAGTTACATGTTGTGGAATATCAGTGGTCTTGGCAAACATTTGTTCTTCCAAGGCATTTCTTAATTTTAGAAATAGTCGAAAATTTACATTTCGCTTGTGGAACTCTCCTCCAGCTTCTTGCCTGTCAGTTAACTTTGATCTTCATAATTTAAATGCAATTATCAATTGTTATCCCTTGTCTTTTTTTTAATTCTTGTTCATTTATTGTCCTCTTTCCTTAATAGTATATTTATCTCATATTCTTTAACACTCAGTAACCCTTTGTATCTTAGTGGCTTTATTACCTTGCTTGGAATGAAATGATTAAAAAAAAAATTACATTTGTTTAAGTCTTGTAAATAAAATGAATGGCCTATTTTTGTAATTGATTTCTTAACCAGGAAATTATAAACTCTTAATGCATCATGTACAGTAGCATTCCCATGGAGAATTCACTTGCCAAGCCAGAGTTCAAGTTTTTTCTTTTTTTTTTTTTTTTTTTTTTAACCTCTGATCAAATTCTTGTTACCCTTTCAGCACTTCCAGATAAACATATTTATTGAGCGTTTGTCCTTGTGCTAAACTACCATATGTTTCCGCATATGTGACATTTAAGCTTTAAAAATTACCCTCCCAAAATAACAAGTAACATAAACAAATCTTTCATTTTTGATTTGTAGTGCTACGAGTGCATTCACACCAATCATTATTTCTCATAGTTAAATAACAACATTTAGGATAACATACAATCAATATTTCTAATTAAGATTCATTATTGTTGTAATGTTAAATAACAGCAACATTTAGTATAACATGCAAACTTTATTTTTCAATAACATACATTTAGAGTATTTTATTTTGCGGTGTTAATCAAAAAGACATTTAAGATGTCATAAAATGTTTATTTATCATTGCAGAAGACGTAACTTTTGTTTTCATTCGTACAAGTTTTAAGAAGTTTTATATTATTTTATTCCTTCTGATTTGATAACGATAAAGGTTAGCAAAACGACATTTTTTAATAACATCAGCTTTATTTTATACTCAGAAGAATCATTATGATAGGCCTAACTGCTACTGGCTAGATTAATTTTTTCGGTCATCTTATACTATAGATATCAGATAAAATCTCAAACATTTACCTAGATCTTGGGTTTTGTCTTATCTATAGGTTGCCTTATACATGGCAATATACAGTACTCCCTTTTGATGAAAAAGATACAAGCTTGGTTTTGAAATGTGAGCGAGACATTAATTTTTTTTTTTTTTTTTTTTTTTTTTTTTGTCAGTGGAGATAATTTTTGTTTGTTTCTACTGCATCCTCTGCTGTTATGTTTCCAGGTTGTATTGAATCTGCATTGATTCCTAGTCACAACTTGTCAAACATCTCCGCATTGATTAAAAGATCTGTTGAAACTTAAAGGCAATGTTATTTCGGTTCATCAGTTTAAGACTTGAGGCATCATCTTTGAGGAAATGTTTCACATTCATAAATCCTCTTTTAGAATCTGCTGCATTGTTTTCATATTCAACTAACCAAATCCCCCATCTTGCAAACATTTCTCTTGATAACAATTTAAAAATAATGCTGTAGACGCTGTTGTTTTATTTATGAATAGCAGCATGGCCTGGCGTTGCGCTTTGCTTGATTCAAAAATCGTACGACTCGTACAGCAATCGCTATCACTTGATTTAAAATATTTTTTCCCTTCCTTGCCTTTAAAGGAGTGCCCCTTGCCGTGCTGATGTTGCTACATGCCTTACTTCTTGCCTATCTCACACTGCAAATTTTTTCTAAGCTCTATACTAAACATTAAATCTGTTATGAAAAAAGAACTAAACAAAATGAACACAAAACAATCAGCTTTAAAAAAGGACTCGTAACTGGAAAAACCAATTGAAAAATAATGTTAACAACAAATACTTTTCACACCCAACCCAGTTCCACAGAATCAGAATCAACGTTGAGTTTAAGCAAGCGAATGAGCCAATTGGAGTAAAGTACCATGCAGATTTAAATTTTTCCCACTTGTGACGAATGCAGCTATCGATTTTTTTTTTTTTTTTTTTTTTTTTTTGCATGCTAGTTAACATTCGTGTCAGTCAGTTGTTGGCTCTCATGCTGGCCAATAGAATCTTCCTGCCTATTTGTGGCAGCCAGCTTTTGGCTCTCACTCTGGCCAATAGAAAATGGCCACAAACTACATGAAAACTGCTGTAGAAGCATGAAAAAATCGATTATTTCCATTATCGATGGGAGTTGGGAAATGCAGTCTTGACTTTCCCGCTAACTTAGAGCATGTGCATGTAAATTTTGGTGCAAATCCGTCGAAAATTGCAGCCGTGTATTCGTTACATGCACACACACATCCTGCCTTTTATAGATAGAGATAACTGGATTTTTGGTGATTTCCATACTTGAGAGAGGGTACATTTATTGTGATCTCCATAGTTTCTCAGCCTTTTGGTTGGGATCAAAGGGTAGTATCTGCCCTTGGGCAGATAAATTACATTTCATCTCTCTTTTGAGTCTCTGTATTTGAACAGAATGCAACTCATTTATGCAACTGAAAATATTATTAAAGAGGTGCCCAGTCTCAAGAAACAGTGGCCTATGGCAGTACCTGCCTCAATGAACTAAAGCAGAGAGGTTGCTAGTAATACTGACGCCAGCACAACTGACAGTTGCAGGGGCTGGACTATTTTTAAACCTGGTCCAGGTGCATGCACTCAATCTCCCCACATTGAACTTACCTTGTGTTACATCCTGCCCATATGGGTTAGCAAGAAAATACAATCACTTGGCCTTTTAGCTAGGATCAGAGTGTAGTATCTGTTCTGCTCGGGTTAATTTGATTCTCTTTTTCTCCACTTCTATTTCCCTTATTTTTTTCTCTTTCTTTCTTCCATTTTCTCATTGAAACCAAATAGTGTCTTTTCCCCTCTTTCCACACAATCAAAACATAATAGTTCATTATTTATGAGGTATTGGCTAAGCATAACGGTCATGTGAACTAAATGAGAGACAAGCACAACCATAATAGAATTCTTCTATCAGTTGCACACTTAATCTTCAATCTGAGCATACTAAAGTTCACACTCTGTTCTTTATGATTTCAGCTGCCCACTTCTTGCATTATTGCATACATTTTCTTCCCCTTTCTTGAACTGTCTGTACCGCTCAAAAATCTTTTTTTTTTTTTTTTTTTGTATTTGCAATAAGCCATTTTAATAGAGCCAGTGTTTCACTCATACTCTTTACAATCTTTACACAAGGAAACATTTAGCATGACTTGAGCAGCCAGTACTGCTTTAAGTTGAAATTTATAAAATCTCTTAAAACAATTTTTTTTAGGAAAACAGTTTTCTCAAGTTCACTATTATCACTTTTTCCAGTATTGATGGAGGTTTCTTTCCTAACCTTTTATTTGAAGTAGAGTGGAATTTCAGCACCTTAATCATGTTATTTTCTCTTTGAGTTACATGTGATATCCATTTTAGCTGTTGCCGCTGTTGAAAGTTCCCAAGTGTGTTTTGTTATTTTCTATTATTTGATACAATTCTTTGTTGGTGATGCTGTGGTGTCAGTCCATAAGGTTCAAAGAAAGATGGTCCTCACTCAAATGTTTAGGCTTCATTCGCTTGAAGTCATTTTTAATCATTGATCTTCACCAATAGTGATCATGTAGTATACTTTGCTTTCTCTGGGCCATTCAATTCAAAGCATTATGTTTGAGGAAATTTTTCTCATTCCAAAATTCTTTGTGAGAATTTGCTGCACTTTTTCCCCTATTTATATTCAATTCTTCTATCAGTTACACTCTTAACCTTTGATCTAAGCACACCAAGGTTCACATTCTGTCCACATTTGCATCTGTTCTTTGCGTTTTTGTTTGCTCACTTCTGTTGTTATGCACATCTCCCCTTTCTTTGAATCACCTATACCGCTAAAAAACAAAACCCTATTTTTAACGAGTCACCGTAAACCGTTTTTTAGGGCTAACATTTTGCTAGTATGATTACCAATCTTCACACAGAATCTGATGTTAATCTGCTGTTCACTCATTTCCTATCAACAACTGTATAACAATAACATGTACAACTTCCTTTACTGCCTAGTAACAAATGACTCATCTTGTCTGTGTCTCAAGGAAGTGAAAGTTGGTGAGAGGGGACATTTCGTTACCAACGACTCAACACTGCCCAACTAGTATTGCCCTTCATATTGTACGCATTAAAGTCATGTAATAAAAATTAATTCATAATAAATTACTTTTATTCAGTTTTAAAAAGTTGATGAAAAAATTACATGTCGTTGAGTCGTCCTGCACCCAAATTTGGAATATACTCAGGTACAAATGTTAACTTGAAGTGTTTACTCATATCCAGAATCTTAAATTTTATTTTCGTTTCCCATGGTCTGATTACTCTGTCCATCTATGAAATTTGTTTGCATGCATCTTTTCACATTTCTTTTTTCTTTTCTTCCAAACTTATCTGTTCTTTATTTAACATCCTTTTTTTTTCTTTTTTTTTTTTTTTTAAATTCTTTATATTTTTTTCAGGAAGCTTTTATGTTTGCAAAGCTCAACAAATTGTCTACCGGTCATCCAAACGTTTCCGTATCCAATGGCTGAATTTGGTTCAGCCTCCAGATGTTTACAAATTGGATTATATGGATGCTACAGAACTGGAATGTGTGTTGTGTGATGTCAAAATGGATAGGATTGAGAAGGATACTTACCGACTACACTTCGTTCAACAGTCACGTGCTGAAAAAGCATTGAAGAAAGTCTTAAATCTTGAGAGAGGCTTGCCTATAAATGAAGGAAGTAAGTTCTTAAGTTTAAATAAAACACACTGCATGCCTGTTTATTTATTCAAGATATTTTTTTTATTGACCACCACCAATTCTGAGAGCTTCTATCAAATGTAACTGTTAAGAATGTGGGTGAAGGTCTTCATAGTTTGGAAATAGTTATTTAGTAATCTTAGTTGAATACAAAACCACAATAGTAGGCTACATAACAAGAATCAAACTTTACTAACCATTACACCATAGTAAATGTATATTCATCTGTAGCATGGCGGGGGGAACGTGGTTGTTGGGATTTCATTTTGATGTTTAAAAATATCCATTGAAAAAGTCCATTTAGATGATAACCAAATGTCAAAGCCATCTGATATTAAATATTTAAATACTCAAAAGATACATTATTGATGTCCTTTGGGACAATGGTGTTGTAGACATAGGTGTTGGTTAAAGATTTGTAACTGTCATCTAGTGGTTATGAGTTCAATCTCTGGATCAGGTAATGAAACATCAGTTCAGCAGGAATGAGCAATAACCGGCATCACAGGGACAAATATAACGATAATTAACAAATATCCCCATATCCTCCGAACAATGGCCACCTGATGATGGCCAGAATGTATTTGACTGTCTATAACGACATCTATAATAATTAAGATCAGAACAATATTTCAAAATAATTGAAGTCTATATAGATGATTAGACTTTGCAACTGTATAAAATGCCTTTTTCTATTGTTTTTACATTTTGCTAAACAGTGGGTTATTTATTGGGTGAAATTTGCTTGTTAATTCTGTGATTAAGGCTTATGGCCACATCATCAAAGTTAAGCAACATTGAGCCTGGTCAGTACCTAGATTGATGACTGCATGGGAATACCAGGTGCTGTAAGCTTGGATGTGCCGGTGGTGTAATGGATAATGGGCCAGAATTGTTAATTGGATAGCCAAGTTCCAATTCTAGTTGGGTTTATTATATAACAAATTGCCTTGGGAAAGAGATAAATCCACCTCTTCTCTCTGCAGCTGTGGGTTAATTAGCCAGACTTGTATAACTATCATTATCTCAAGAAAAATTCTTTCAATCTACAAATATTTTCTGGCTTTAAATAACCTGCAAAGGGTTGATAAACTATGAAAAAAATGAATTAAAAAATCGATCTATGTGATTATACAACGTTTTGTCTTTTTTTTATATTTGAAAATTGAGAAAATTTGTTGATAAATTACTATGATGTAAGCATAGTCAAGTGGGAAGGGAAATTTGCAAATGTTTTACTGCATTGCTTCAGTTGTAAATGTTTTTTTTGTTTTTTTTTGTTTTTTTGTTTGTATGGGGTCTGAACAAAAGTGCATAGCATTTTCTTAAATGAATTTCAATGGCAATATTTAGATATTTTTACTTTTACATATATAATGCACACCAGAATGCTTCCTCAGTGATGTTTATTCTGGGGTTCAGAAAGTCCCTGGCCTCCATGACCTCAGACAACCCCCTGATTAGCCCAGCCAAGAGCAATCATTTCTCAACTAGCATTCCGGCATAGCTTCCGCATGATTGCAAGAATTGTAATAGTATTTGTACTTACTCAAAATTGATCCGTTTATTTAATCCTATATATGAATTCTGACCAATTGGAATTTGTTCGTAGATTTATTCAGACGCGTATGTGCCATTTTGTTCCACTACTTTTGGCATCTTTGAGGTGGCTTCATGATGCCATTCTCCTAGAACTTGGCATCTATCTGGGTAACAAACGGGTCTTTACATGTTTCCAGAGAATTAAAGTCCTTCCCATTTCCCAAGATAATTTTGTAAGGATCGAAATAATTGGAACGTGCAAGGTCAAGTGAGTATGGTTGGTATAGTAGGACATCCCAACCAAGCTGTACCAATTTCTACCAAAAGACATGAGATCTAGCATTGTCCTGATGGAAGATGACTCCTTCTGATTGGCCAATTTTGGACACTTTTCATTGGTTGCTGCCTTTAAACAGTCTAGTACTGGTTTGAATTCAATGTCTGGTTTTGCAGGAGTACAATGCATATACAATCATACCAAATACACAGCATCACCTTTTTTGCTTGACATTATTGTCAACAATCCATGTGCCATCACCTGTGATTGTTCTTTGTAAAAATGTCATTTTTTTGCATTTGAATTGCAGATGAAATTTCCATCTCAAGTCACCCAGGCAAGTGTTTTCAAATGCTTTACAACATGTATACCTCATATGTGTAGTAAATCATTTGGAAACACTTTTATACTAATTGAAATCTAGCCACAGGCATTGACCATTGTGGATGAGGAATCTTCAGTCATTTAAAAATTCACTCATCCTTTCATATCCTAGCACAAGATTATGATTATCCCTTTTTTACATTAGATTTCTTGAATATGTTGAGCAATATATTTTGTTTGTTTGATCTTGTAACTTTCAAGGCATGTTTTGTTTAAGATGATTTATAATATCTGTTAGAATTGCTTCTTGTTATATGGAACTGGCATCCTGATTGTTAATTTCTTTCATTTTGTTTAGTTGATGAAGATGAACCTTTAATAAAAAGGAAGAAAGCTGTTGAAAGCTCCCCTAAACCATCAGCAAAAGATGCCAAAGTCACATCCAAAGGTATGCATTTATTTTTTCAAAAATAAGTTCTCAATTTTGACAGGAAAAAATTATTTTGTTTGCAACATGTTCAGGATGAAAACCCAATCTTTAGGCGTTAAAGGAAAACGTTTTCTTTACTTTTTTCTTTTAAAGGGAATGCATGTTTGGTCTCCTTGAGCTAGAGTCTGTCAAATACTGAAGAATTATTTTTTTTTTAACAGTTAGGTTCATCCTGTTCAAGGCCCAGGAGCCACTCCAGGTAGATGGTTACATTAAAGGCTGGTTTATATGAATAAGAAGGGAAGATAACAGTTAACTCTAGATTTGAACAGGTTAAGATTGTAATCATTGGGGAAACATCTTCTTGGGAGTCTGTTCCACAGGGCAATGATTTGTGAGGAAGATTCAGCTTGAGTGGATCTTCTCACCAACAGAATATGGGTGGTTTTCTATTATGTAAGTGGCATGGTGGGTCTTAGATGTGAAGGTTAGACTTGGTGGAACCAAGGAATGTAGTTCATCTGAGCACTTTCCAGGGAAGTAGCGATAGAGCAGTGAGAGAGGGTGGAAAATAATTCTCCTCCAACAAAGACACTTTTGAACTCTGTCAAGGCTGGAAATGCATTTATAGAAGTACAGGAAACACACTCATTTTCTGGAAAATCTAGCTGACAGAACTCATTCATTGTAATAAATATATTTTACTATTAAAAAAAAAAAAAAAAATGCAGTTTATGGTTTTCTGATCAAATCATTGACGTTTCAGACAAAGTAATGCACAAGGAAATTTGATTTATGTTTAAAATATTAAAGTATTACAAAACATTCGAGTAGTTTTTTGCAACAATGTAAATTTCGCAATCTGATTTTTTTTTTTTTTACATTTTATTAACCTGTAATCCCATACAAAATAGGATTTAGGCTGCAGAAATTTGGGTTTTCACAATATTTTCTTCTTATTATTAAACTCTTGCACAGTTAATGACTATCTATCAAGGGTTTTCTAATTTGCTAATTAAAATGGGTCCTAATAGCTTTTATAGTTTGCCAAGACTTTTTCTTCTTTAATCTTTATCAATAAGATTTAATTTGTGTGTGTTTGTCTTTTTATTTGTCTGTACCTAGTTTTTTATCTACATTGTTCCATAGAAAATATGAAATATGTGAGTCTCACTCCATTTTGATTGTTGTCATATATGAGACTTGATCAGTTTTTTATATATATATATATATATATATATATATATATATATATAATACCTTACCTGTGTATTGGCTGTTCAAAGTTGTGTTTCTATTAAGTTGAAGTTTCTTTTTTATCTAGGGAAAGGCAAAACTGAAAAAGCAGCAGCGGGGAAGCGAAAAGGTGGAGGTGGAAAGAACCCGGATAAAAAGCTCAAACCAAACCCTAACATTGTAGTACTGGATAAAGAACCATTCTTTGAAACAAAGTAAGTCTAAATTTTTACTTTGTAAATATTTTTGTGTACAATGGACCTACACTATGTCCGTCTTGATGAAACAATGTGAAGGTGGACTGAATAGTTCATAGCTTTAGACAGACTTGGAGAGCAATTACCTATTATTCTTCCAGCAATACTGCAGTGCCTGAATTCTGCTGGGGAACGTTACCTCCTTGTGGTCAGGAACTCCATAGCTGCCGAAATTGTATAAATAGAGCAAGGCACCATTCAGGGATGTTGGGCCTTGATGTTTCATGCAGCTGCTTCAACAAGGTAATTTGGTATTCTTTGGTTATTGTTTTGCTCCATGGAACATAGTGAATTTGCAGTATTCCTTTTGAATCTCAAAGCTGAATGCTGTGGGTTTTTTTTTTTTTTTTTTTTTTTTTTTTTTTTTTTCTCTCCTCTCCTCTCTAACTGATCAAAGGCTGACTGGTCTCATCCTTGGCTCAAAACACTTGATCTAACTTTCATGTCTATTTATCCAGTAGTCTGTTCCATATCAAGGCTGCACAAGTTATAAAATAGGAGTTATTTTATGCCTTTTTTTTTTTTTTTTTTGTTTTTTTTTTTCTTTAATAAAGTGATACCAAGCATCTGCCATGTATAAGTCACAATATTCTGAGCTTATTCAAAGGAGGTTGGCCAACAGGATATAATTGTTTATTTGATTGCAAACTAGCTTTTGCTGCTGCTGTTGTTATATAGCATTATTATCACATAGTGCTATCTACTTGCTTTAGTGACATGTTAAATACTTTTTGGTTTGGATAGTAAACATTAAAAAGAATTAAACTTGTAAATGGTTATTTCCTATATTTAAATAACAACTAAGACTATGATTTTTAACCTTTTAAAATCTTAATTCAGTATTAAATGAACTGCTTCTCTTTTCAAATACTTATAACATCTTTGTTTGAAATAGTTCACAATTGGCTTAAATAAAGATTTTTTTATTGTCTTGACTCCCTTAGAGGGAAGTTAAACTTAGCACCAAGGCATCATTGTATATAGCTACTCTTTTGTACCAAATACAAGAGCTGTCTGGACTATACCATTAGAGATTTTTCAACTTATAAAATAAGGATGTTATTTCAAATATTCTACTCAGAATTTTTATGTGAGTTTAATAAATGTGCCAGATCAGAGAAAACACTAAGAACAATCAAGTGTTAGTATTGAGAAATATTTCAAGTACTTCTCTATTTTGTTAGTGGTGAGCATTGCATTATTTTGTATTAGTTTGATGACAGTACTGTATTTTCAGTATTTATTTTAATAGGGTCAGGAGATGTCAAATGTGACACTTCAAAAAAAAATAAATAACAATGTTATAAAGTTGTTTCCTAACAAATAATTGTGATCTTGTACACTGTCAAGAAAGAATGTGTAGCTTTTTATCTTGGCTTGATTTTTCTGTCTTTCTCTAATAGTGGGTGTTTTAAATATTTCAGTGAAGCTGTGCCTTTCATCTCTGCCCAAGTGAATGGAAAATTAGCCATTCGGGCTGTTTTGCTAAATGACATGACTCTGCTCAAGTCTCTCACTCATGGAGTAAGTTTTTGTTTTCTTTCTTTCTTTCTTTCTTTTTAAAGACGTTTACCTATTTATTAATCTACAAGAATTTTATTGATTTACTGACTTATGAACATTTTTTGGATTTTTTATTTCAGCTTGATTATCTAAGATCACCTAATAACAAACTTACTGCTCTACACTATGCTATTCAACGACAGAACCGAGGAGCTGTCATTTATCTTGCTGAAGATTACTTCAGTTCTAACCGAAAATCTTCACAACAGAAGACTAACTTGTTGATCAAATCTATGAACACTGGATGGTAAGTTAACCATGTTTATATTGTTAGTACACATTAATATGGATCTTGGATTTTATATACCTAATGAATTTTTTTCTCTCTCTCCCCCCTAATGGTCTTTTATCAGAAATTTTGCAACAACAGATGAAAGATTTATTTAGTAGAATATATTTAAGATATGGACTCACAAAAAAAAACAATGTGTCAAAAGGACGGTTTTTCCCTTGACACCACTATTATTTTATACTCCATTGGCAATTATTATTGTTTTAAGTTATTTTTAGAATTTGAATAAAACCCAAACATATGAAACTGGATTTATGTAGTCTCTTTTTTCTTGAGAATTCGCAACAAAAGAATTAAACACTAGTAATTATTTTATTTGATTGTTAATTTACAATAACAACATTATATTCACCGGTTTATAAAATATGTGAACAACTCCAATGTAATATTTACTATTTATTTACTATATCATCAAGTAATAACTATTAAAGTAAATTCTTTTATTCATAAATTTATAAAAATGTGTGTGAACAAAAGAACAAAAAACTTTAAATATACACATACTCATAACTAATTGTAATTCTAAATATTTAACATTTTTAGATGGTTATTTTTAACATATGTACCCACAAAAAATGATGTTTCAGAAGGATGTCCTTTTACTAGTGACACTACTATTACTCTATACTCCCTTGGCAATTATTATTGTTTTAAGTTTTTTTTAGATTTTAAATAAAACCCAAACATATGAAACTGGATTTATACATTCTCTTTTTTTCTTAAGAATTGGCAACAAAAGTATTAAACTCTATTTTATTGGATTGTTTATTTGAAAGAATAATTTATCTTTACAAATTTATAAAAAATACACTTACAATGTAATGTTTATTTTTTATCTCATTGTAAAAAAAATAACTGTGAAAACAAAATTTTTTTATTCATAAATTTATAGAAATGTATGTGAACAAGAAATTTTAAATAAACACAGGACGATGAGTAATCTACAGGGAATTCCAAACTGAACCTTTTACAAGTAACTAATTATAAATTTTGAAAACTGCATTTTCCAGGCATTTCATTTACTTGCTCCCGTCACATAAATTCACTAAAATAGGTTGTTAGCATCTAAATTTATACTTTATTATTAAGGAATGACAACAAAAATGTTAACATTATTTGTCAGTTTATTTACAAGAATATTGTTTAATATGTTCGTTAATTCTTGAGAAAAAAGAGAATGCATAAATTCAGCTCCGTATTTTGAGTTTCTTTGAAATTCTAAAATTAGCTTTTTAAACAATAAAAATGGCCATGGAAGTATAACATTAAAAGCAATGTCAAGAAAAATACGTCTTTTTGACAGACTGCTTTTTTCCTTTTGGTATGTACACCCCTGGTCAAAATCTTAAGACCAGATACAAAAGGGTTAAAAAAAAATATAAACTACTGTTACTTTAATCAAAATATATTTGCAAAACATTTATTTAAAAAATTTAGTTTAACAAACAAGTGAACATTTTCAGCTTTTAATTGATTAATTTAAACAAACATTTAAAAAAGGATTTTTTTTTGGTTGGTCATAAAGATAAGACCATGTAAATAAAAATAGCAAATACAGAACAAATAAGTCACTACGAGATTTTAATTCTCAGTATAATCCTCCATTTTTGTGAATTACTACGAAAATTTGCCTTGGCATACTGTTATTTTCGTAAAAAAAAAAAGGAAACTAACTTTCTTGTCCACGTGACTTTTCACACGTTCCCTTTCCTCTTTAAAAGCTGCGTTCTTCTTCCTTTTTATTCTGAATTCTTTCCTTTGTTGATTACTGACTGCTGTGAATTAAGTTCAGTAAAGCCTTAAGAAAAGGTTATTCTATCCTTGCTTTCTTCTTTGTACTACGTAACATTAACAACTTCTGGATGAGGGTGCTTGGGATGCTCACCCAGGATGCTTAAACTGCAGCATGAAGAGCATCCACAGTTTCAAATAGTGATCCATGTTTATAAACATCCTTGGCCATTCATCACCAAACATTCTCAATTGGGTTTCGATCAGGAAAGTGTTATGGATTGCAGCTTGTCCTGCTGGAAAATCCAGTTTTCTCCACACACACATGAGGGCCTTCAGTAATTAACAATGCCTTTCTTAACATGTCAATGTAACTAGCAGCTGTTTGACAACCTTTTACCTTCTGTAACTCAAGAGTTCCATTGTACAAAAAATGAACCCCCAAACCATAATTGATTCACTTCCACTGTGTCATGTTGAGAAAATTTATTTTAGGACATCTTTTGCATGCCAGTAATTCTGAAAACCATCTGGGCCATCAAGATTTAATTTTTTTTCTTGTCTGAAAATGACACTTTCTTCCATTTATCGACATCCCAAGTTTGATAATCGGAAGCAAATTGTAAACAGGAGGTTTTATGGCAATGAAGAAGGCAAGGCCTCTGCAGCCATTTCATGTCCTTAAACCCTTTCTTATTTAAATGCTGTTGAATTGTTCGAGAGCTGCATTCAGCATCTCTATTCACTTTATCTGATTTGATGTTAGGTTTGAATCTCTCTTAACTTCTCGCCTAATGTGTCTGTCTAGAGATGGTGAGATTTTATTGGGGCGACCACTTGATTTTTTTAGAAGCATATGCATCTGGATCTTTAATGAAGTTAGCAATAACAGTTCTGCTATGGCGAATTTCATTTGCAATGAGTCATTGCGAAAGACCACATCTTTGAAGTTCAACAATCCTGCCCTGTTCGAACTTTGTTAAAATTTTACCCTTAGCCTTTTTAAAATCTGAAAATGGAAATGTGCTACGTAGATGTCTATGTGCCTGAAGCTATGAGTGCACTGACTAGTTCTAAAAATTTTGTCCAGTAATTTTTTTTTTCACACATGGTCTTATCTTTATGACCAAGCAAAAAAAATCCTTTTTTCAATGTTCATTTAAATTGATCAATTAAAAGCTTAAAATTTTCACTTGTTTGTTGATGAACTACACTTTCTAATTAAATGTAAATGTTTTTCAAATATATTTTGATTAAAGTAACAGTATTTTATTTTGTTTTATTTATTTATTTATTTATTTTTTTTTAACCCTTTTGTATCTGGTCTTAAGATTTTGACCAGGGTCTATGTTATGCTCTATCATTTATTCTACTAATGACTTGGTCAGTTAAAGATTTCATGTAGCAAAAACTTTGTCCTCTAAAAGGTCACCTATTTTAAATTTGGGTATAGATTAGCATTTTCAGGGCATCAGAAACCTTTGCTTTGATTTTTTTCCAATTTAGTGAAGCAAATAAAACTATGTTTAAATTCTCAAAGGACAAAAATTTGTTCAATTAGAATATCTGCTCAGTACAGACTGGCAAAAGAAAAAAACATGTTGAAAGTTGTTTGCAGAAATAATTTATATCTTGGATTTTTTAAAATGACAAATGCCTATAAAAAAAAAACATGAAAACATTTTAATACCTTAAAATATCCACTGATAATTATTGGTCTCTTGTAAAAGATATCAATTTCTATTTTGGTAGAATTTTATCACAAGTGATCAGGTAATATTTGAGTTTTATTGTTAACAGAACAAGAAAGCTGTTCAGGCAATGAAAAGCTTTGTTTCGATTGATTATCATTTTCTTTTCTCAACTTGCATTAATTTATTTAGACTTTGAATGTGTTGTTTGTTTTTTTTTTGTTTGTTTTTTTTTTTTAATACAAAGTTTTCATTATTTTTCTAATATTCTCTCAAATTTGTTAAGCTTTCTGATTTTGATGTTTAATCTTATCTAATGGAATTTTGATTATTAACAATTTTGATGGATTTTTTCTTTTTAAGTTCTTGTTGATTATTTTTGCTGCCTCATTGCAGATCTGTATGTCAGAAGTCTAGACCTTTTGACATTTTTTTTTTTATTTTCTTCCATTTTATTTAACTTGTTTTCTTTTCATCTCAGACTCATTGCATTCACCCACCTCCACAATAACTTAAAGCATCAGTTTAATCAAACTACATAAATTTCTATTTTTCCTTTTGTGAGATATATAGTAAAAAAAAAAAAAAATTATCTGCCGGTATGAACTAAAAAAAAATAGTGCATGTTCCTTCCCCTCACTCTCTTTATCTGATAAAATATAGTTTTACATTATACTCTATTTATAAAGTAAAAGTACTCAATATTTGAGATAGTGTGTGTAAATATAAGAATTGTGCATACTGCTGTCAGTACTGAGTGGCGACTGTCTGTTTCATGCATGAATACAATCTTCAGGCTTGAAGACTTTCTCCACTTAGTGTAGACATCACAGTGTCCACTTCTATCTATTCATCTGTATGTATATATGACATTCCAACATTTTCAGCAGATTTTCTCTTATCACAATGTGGGATATTTAATAACAAAGATGATGGAAATGATATAGAAATATATATTAGACTAATAGTGTGTAATTGAATGACAAGATAAAAAAAAAAAAAGCTCCTAAATTGTGTTTAATCCCTAGAAAGGTTTACTTCAAACTAATAATTGCTTATCAGTGGAGTTTTGTGTACACACATATATATATATATATATATATATATATATGTGTGTGTGTGTGTGTGACCTGACGATTGCATCTAGCATGAAACAGTCTGTCGCCTCTAAGTGTTGACTTCAATGTTCACTTTTATATTTACACACACTCTATCTCTGATATTGAGCACTTTATCCCATAAATATAGCATACCTTAAGAGTGTGTGTGTGTATATATATATATATATATATATATATATATATATATATATATATATGTGTGTGTGTGTGTGTGTAAGGAAAGAGGAAGAAATATTATTATACTTTTGGATAAGGTATTTGAAGTTGTGGATAAAGTGTCCAAAGTTCATATTTTGTTATTTTTGTTCAAGTGCTTTTGACTTTCCTGTCATTATCAAGAACTGATGTAGTGTCTGTGGTAGTTTTAAAATCCTTTGTTTGCTTCTTGGTATTCATTAGGACACTGGATGTTTGAAATTGTTTAACTTTAACAAAAATAATAAAATATAAACTTTGGACAGTTTATCCACAACTTCAAATATAATACTCAACATCTAAAAGTTGGAAAAGGATAATAAAAAATGACATGGTCGATTCTTTTTAATCAAACTTGTTATATTTGCTGTCAAAATATACCTTTTTTTACAGGGTGGCTAATGAAAGACTGAATGATATAAAACAAAAATAACTTTTACAAACACATGATTATCTTGAGGTAGTAAAGTTTGGACTATTTGAATCTTGTATGGAAACATTTTTTAAATCAAGTTTCAGAATCTTCTGGGACGATGTTCTGGCAATGTCTAATTGAGAAGAGCAGCGACCTCAAGGACACTCTGCAGTACAGCTTCCACTGTTGCATCAGAGTGCACTTAGGACCTCTTCCCAGAAGATCCAGTTCTTTCAAACCAGACAATTAGGTTCTGAATCATGTTATTATTCAGAGATACTCTGACATTAAAATGTTGCAGGTATTTTCTCTGAGTTTTGAATAATTGATCTCTCATTGGAATAGAAAAACTCTTGTGTTTTACTTGTTGCTGGACATCATATGTATCCATTTTTAATCTCTAAGGGATGCTCTATAACCTGCAAAAAAAGAAAAAATGAAAATGAACAAGTTATGACTTTTTCAAACCCTCCAGCTTTTCAGTGGCCACTATATATATATATATATATATATATTTCAAAATGTTTTTGATATTCCTTAAAACCCTGTTTCTTGATGTTTTTCCCATTTAGAATAATAAAGAGAATCACTGGAGCTATTTTGTTTTTAATGTATTATATTTATTAATTCAGGTATAATCCCACTTTTCTTGGAATTCGTAATATCAGAGCTCTCACTGTTGGCAGAGGAAACCGTGAAGGAAACAATGCACTAACAAAGGTCGGTAATTTCTATTTGCTAAGATTTCCTTCAGATCTTGAGATTAATATTAAGAATTTGACCAATTATAATTGCATTAAAATGATTAATTTTACACTCTCAGTGGAAGATACTTGTGCATATTCTGAATTTTAAATTTTGATACATTATAACCAAAAAATGTAAAAGTGATTATAATTTTTTTTTTCTTCTGTTCTCTTCAAATAATTTTGATAAAATAAGGAAAATATTATTAGCCTAAAAAAAACTTTGAAAGCTTTGTGGGATATTTAATATGCAAACTCATAAAGAATTATCTTATATTTGACAAACTTTTGCCTAAACTACTTAATGTTATTATTTTTAACTTAACTAAATATCCTAGTTTAACTTATATTTTTCCTTTTGTACCCAAATTACATTTTATATATATATTGATGGTAAATGAAAACACTTCATTTTTAGTTCTCCTGCAATGTCATCAATTTGTGTTTTGTTTTTTAGGACATTAATGAAGATGTTATGTTCATGCCTGAAAATTTCTTTGAGTATGCTGTATCAATTGGAGCCAGCAAAGAAATTTTGGAATTACTTTTTGAAGCTAACCAGAATGAAACCAGAGATGAACAGGTTAGTTTTGACCAAGCATGTTTGTTCGGTCATTACTCATGTAGAACATTTGTCTGTTATCCACCTATACAGGGATGCCTACATTCACATGACCATTTAAAATAGAAAATCTTGCCCAGAAACCTGTCGTCTACAAATGAATACAGTTTCCACTTAATAAAAATAAAATGACTTGCAATTGTCAGAGAGAGAGTTACCAAACAGGATCATTTCACGATTTAACAGAATTATATAAATTTCTGTCGAGTGTTTGAGAATATAATCTTCAAAATACTGAATAATTTCATTAGTTACAGTTGGACTAATATCTGTATCTTTTTTAAAACAAGACTAGTAATAACTGAGCAGTACTAAAAATAAAAAAAGAAAGAAAAAGACAAGATATCCCTAGATATGAACAGAGAAACAAGAACAATGTAACCCCCATCAAATAAAGGGTTCACTTCAAAATTTCCTGATGGGTTACATGGATCAACAGACACCTGAAGAAGGCTGGAAGGCACAACGGCCAAAACAGTATAGTAATAACAGAAATGAAGACATTAGTCTGACTGTAAATAATAATACTGAACAAGTTACAGAAATTTCTTAATCTCTATCTATAAATGGCAGTGTGTGTGTGTGTGTGTGTAACGAATGCACAGCGACAATTTTTGACGGATTTGCACCAAAATTTACATGCACATGCTCCAAGTTAGTGGAAAGGCCAAGACCGACTTTGCATTTCCCAACTCCCCTTGATAGTGGAAATAATCGATTTTTTTTCATGCTTCTACGGCAGTTTTCATGTAGTTTGCGGCCATTTTCTACTGGCCAGAGTGAGAGCCTATAGCTAGCTGCCACGAATAGGCGGCAAGATTCTATTGGCCAGCGTGAGAGCCAACAGCTGACTGACACGAATATTAAGTAGCATGCAAAAAAAATCGATAGCTGCATTCATCACAAGCGAGAAAAATTTAAATCTGCATGGCACTTCATGCCAATTGGCTCATTTGCTTGCTTAAACTCAACGTTGATTCTGATTCCGCAGAACTGGGTTGGGTGTGAAAAAGTATTTGTTGCTAATATTGTTTTTTCATTTGGTTTTCCCAGTTACGAGTCCTTTTTAAAGCTGATCGTTTTGTGTTCATTTTGTTTAGTTCTTTTTTTGTAACAGATTTAATGTTTAGTATGAGCTTAGAAAAAATTCGCAGTGTGAGATAGGCAAAAAGTAAGGCATGTAGCAACATCAGCATGGCAAAGGGCACTCCTTTAAAGGCAAGGAAGGGCAAAAATATTTCAAGTCAAGTGATAGCGATTGCTGTATGAGTCGTACGATTTTTGAATCAAGCATAGGCCATGCTGCTAGTACATGATAAAATAGTTGTTAGTATGCATTTCATTTACTAATTTTATTTTTTTATACACCTGCATAGTAAATAGATTATATTTGCTAATTATTACAATCTAATGATGTATACATGCTGATCACAGATTGATTTTGAAAATATTTACTTATGCAGTAATGTTACTTGGTGTTATTTAAGATGTAGATAACATTGTCTTGTTTTGAAATTAAAGGAAAAGTATTCTAAAATATAATATTTTCTTTAAAAGATATGTTAAAAATGGGAGCCTTTACTAAAAGAAACAAGCATTTTGCATAAGTTGAATTAGATTGCAAGCAAATTATGACTTGATTTATTCACTGTTTCTACTAACCGCATTGAATCAATAACAGATTATGGTTTATATATTTTTTGGTGTACATGACCCTAAAAAAATCAACTATGATGAATAATTACGATTAATAAAAACACAAAATTTATCATGACACTTGAAGCAGTAGTTTGTGAGAAATAGATGTGGTGAAGTAGAAGTTGTTTTTATTAGAGTTGAAAATATTAGTTTTGTAGTTGTTACTGTGGACTATGTAGACTAATTGGCCATGGTTAAGTGTAGTTGACAAAATTCTCAACATGCGGTATTGGAAGTTCTTTAAGCAATAATAAAAAGGAAGAAAAAGAACTGGATAAAATAATACTAAGCAAACAATATTTATGCAAGACAAAAGTAGGTAAAGCAACAGTAATAAGGCAAAAAAGTATGGTGGTTCACACAGAAAAGCAATATAGTCAATTGATTGTTGTGTTTTGACTTCAAGACAAGGAATAATAAAAATATGGGGTGAGACTGACAATTGTCACTTTTTTTTTTTTTTTTTTTTTTTTGCATCTATTGGATTTGTTTATGAAGTTCTGGAGAGGATGTTGTTAGCAGTCATTTCTATGAGATTGGCACTAGCAGTTGCTTTAGTCAAATTTAGAATCCTATATTTACTAGAAAATATATTTAGTTTAAGTACAGAAGGAATCATAAAAATGACTTCCTCCAGACAGACCAATTAGCTCTCACAGCACATGCATTACAGTTTCATTCAAGTTGTGTGTCTGTGTGCGCATAGGTATATTTTAACTCAGTGACAGACCTAAAAATATATCTACAAAATTATATATATATAAAAAAAAAAAAATTAAAGAATAATTGTAGCTACTATATTACTTCTATTAAAGTCGAATTAAAAAAAGGTTTTGTTTTCCTTTTTAGATTTTATGATTTTAGGGCTCAACATAGGGTAGGGGTTGTCTAAGTTGAGTGAGAGGAGAATGTTATTCAAATGTCTTACTTCAAATTTAGTTAAATGTATGATTGTTTGTATATTAAATGGTACATGCACATGCAAAATTGAATGCAGACAACATATAGAGATTCAGAATTTTTTTTTTTTTTTATAGATTTAATAACTTTCGTTGAGTTTGTCATAATGAAATGTTTTCATATTTGAATATGAAGACTGAATAGACACTTTGTACAACTGTTTGAGGGATTTAATTTTCTCTTCGTTTTTTCTATTCCATGGTACCGTCTTAGTCTCTTATTAATTATAATTGACATTTCCAGCAGTTTTTCATTCTATGCTGGTGCTATTATCTTTCAGCTTGTTAGTGTGTATCAAAACATTCACCAAGCAATTGTCAAGGGTCATCGTAAATTGGCTGGCAAGTTGATAGAAGAAGCAGAAAAAGCTGGTGGACATGGTTATAACTATCTCCACAAAGAGGTATGTCTAATAAACTTCACTGTTGCTCCCGGTTGTTGGAAATTTTGTCGATTTCCTTTAAAGCATTCAATAACAACCCAATACTCCCTGTTCTTTGAATTTTATTGATTTCCTTACATTGTTCATTGGTAATCCCTTACACCCAGTTGTTTGTACTCTGTTAATTCCCTCACATAGTAACAATCCCTTGATTGCACTTGTTTGAATTCTGTTGATTTCTTTACAGCATTCAGTAACATTCCCTTACTTCCAGTTGTTTTAATCCTGTTGATTTCCTTACAATGTTATTAACAATCCCTTAGTCCAAGTTGTTTGAATTCTGTTGATTTTCTTACCTCATTCAGTAACAATTAGGGCTGTGGAGTCAGAAGCAATTAATGGCTCAATGGAGTCGGAGTCAGTACAACTATACCAGTTGAATTTACACTTTATGTAAAAAGTCTTCCATTATAGAATGTTTATTTTTATTTTGTGTCTTTTACATCCTGTAAAAGAATATAATTTCAACTTATGTAGTAGTTTTATTTTTGTTCTGTACTTATTTCTTATTTGCAAAGATGTAAAAAGTTTTACATTATAGCACTTTTATTGTTATTTCTTTGATATAGTCTCTAATTCTATTGGTTGGTGCAAAAATAATGTCGGTTTTTGATGTATTTTTAACGTCAAAAACGGACATTATTTTTGCACCAACCTAATATTAGAAAATATTGAAGAACAAGTAAGTATGCTATAAAAGTCACAATATCTCTATTTTTACATATAAACCAGTTCTAATGATATAGGCCTACTCAAGGTAGGAGCATATACATAGGCTTTATGGGATTTGTAGGCCATAATCACTTAATTACATAGAGAGGAGTTGGAGTCGAAGATTTTGTGTTCCATCTCCACAGCACTGGAAACAATCCTTTGGACCATGTTCTTTGAATTCTGTTGATTTCCTTACCTCGTCCAGTAACAATCCCTCGTTCCCAGTTGTTCAATTTCCTTACCTCGTTCAGTAACAATCCCTCGTTCCCAGTTGTTCAATTTCCTTGCCTCGTTCAGTAACAATCCCGCGTTCCCAGTTGTTCAATTTCCTTACCTCGTTGAGTAACAATCCCTCGATCCCAGTTGTTCAATTTCCTTACCTCGTTCAGTAACAATCCCTCGTTCCCAGTTGTTCAATTTCCTTACCTCGTTCAGCAACAATCCCTCGTTCCCAGTTGTTCAATTTCCTTACCTCGTTCAGTAACAATCCCTCGTTCCCAGTTGTTCAATTTCCTTACCTCGTTCAGTAACAATCCCTCGTTCCCAGTTGTTCAATTTCCTTACCTCGTTCAGTAACAATCGCTCGTTCCCAGTTGTTCAATTTCCTTACCTCGTTCAGTAACAATCCCTCGTTCCCAGTTGTTCAATTTCCTTACCTCGTTCAGTAACAATCCCTCGTTCCCAGTTGTTCAATTTCCTTACCTCGTTGAGTAACAATCCCTCGATCCCAGTTGTTCAATTTCCTTACCTCGTTCAGCAACAATCCCTCGTTCCCAGTTGTTCAATTTCCTTACCTCGTTCAGCAACAATCCCTCGTTCCCAGTTGTTCAATTTCCTTACCTCGTTCAGTAACAATCCCTCGTTCCCAGTTGTTCAATTTCCTTACCTCGTTCAGTAACAATCCCTCGTTCCCAGTTGTTCAATTTCCTTACCTCGTTCAGTAACAATCCCTCGTTCCCAGTTGTTCAATTTCCTTACCTCGTTGAGTAACAATCCCTCGATCCCAGTTGTTCAATTTCCTTACCTCGTTCAGCAACAATCCCTCGTTCCCAGTTGTTCAATTTCCTTACCTCGTTCAGCAACAATCCCTCGTTCCCAGTTGTTCAATTTCCTTACCTCGTTCAGCAACAATCCCTCGTTCCCAGTTGTTCAAATTCGTTACCTCTTTCAGCAACAATCCCTCGTTCCCAGTTTTTCAATTTCCTTACCTCGTTCAGCAACAATCCCTCGTTCCCAGTTGTTCAATTTCCTTACCTCGTTCAGTAACAATCCCTCGTTCCCAGTTGTTCAATTTCCTTACCTCGTCCAGTAACAATCCCTCGTTCCCAGTTGTTCAATTTCCTTACCTCGTCCACTAACAATCCCTCGTTCCCAGTTGTTCAATTTCCTTACCTCTTTCAGTAACAATCCCTTACTCCCAGTTGTTCAATTTACTTACCTCGTCCAGTAACAATCCCTCGTTCCCAGTTGTTCAATTTCCTTACCTCGTCCACTAACAATCCCTCGTTCCCAGTTGTTCAATTTCCTTACCTCGTCCAGTAACAATCCCTCGTTCCCAGTTGTTCAATTTCCTTACCTCGTCCAGTAACAATCCGTCATTCCCAGTTGTTCAATTTCCTTACCTCGTCCAGTAACAATCCCTCGTTCCCAGTTGTTCAATTTCCTTACCTCGTCCAGTAACAATCCCTCGTTCCCAGTTGTTCAATTTCCTTACCTCGTCCACTAACAATCCCTCGTTCCCAGTTGTTCAATTTCCTTACCTCTTTCAGTAACAATCCCTTACTCCCAGTTGTTCAATTTACTTACGTCGTCCACTAACAATCCCTTGTTCCCAGTTGTTCAATTTACTTACCTCGTCCAGTAACAATCCCTCGTTCCCAGTTGTTCAATTTCCTTACCTCGTCCAGTAACAATCCCTCGTTCCCAGTTGTTCAATTCCCTTACCTCGTCCAGTAACAATCCCTCGTTCCCAGTTGTTCAATTTCCTTACCTCGTCCAGTAACAATCCCTCGTTCCCAGTTGTTCAATTTCCTTACCTCTTTCAGTAACAATCCCTTACTCCCAGTTGTTCAATTCCCTTACCTCGTCCAGTAACAATCCGTCGTTCCCAGTTGTTCAATTTCCTTACCTCGTCCAGTAACAATCCCTCGTTCCCAGTTGTTCAATTTCCTTACCTCTTTCAGTAACAATCCCTTACTCCCAGTTGTTCAATTTCCTTACCTCGTCCAGTAACAATCCCTCGTTCCCAGTTGTTCAATTTCCTTACCGCGTCCACTAACAATCCCTCGTTCCCAGTTGTTCAATTTCCTTACCTCTTTCAGTAACAATCCCTTACTCCCAGTTGTTCAATTTACTTACCTCGTCCAGTAACAATCCCTCGTTCCCAGTTGTTCAATTTCCTTACCTCGTCCAGTAACAATCCCTCGTTCCCAGTTGTTCAATTCCCTTACCTCGTCCAGTAACAATCCGTCGTTCCCAGTTGTTCAAATTCCTTACCTCGTCCAGTAACAATCCCTCGTTCCCAGTTGTTCAATTTCCTTACCTCGTCCACTAACAATCCCTCGTTCCCAGTTGTTCAATTTCCTTACCTCGTCCACTAACAATCCCTCGTTCCCAGTTGTTCAATTTCCTTACCTCGTCCAGTAACAATCCCTCGTTCCCAGTTGTTCAATTTCCTTACCTCGTCCAGTAACAATCCGTCATTCCCAGTTGTTCAATTTCCTTACCTCGTCCAGTAACAATCCGTCGTTCCCAGTTGTTCAATTTCCTTACCTCGTCCAGTAACAATCCGTCGTTCCCAGTTGTTCAATTTCCTTACCTCGTCCAGTAACAATACCTCGTTCCCAGTTGTTCAATTTCCTTACCTCGTTCAGTAACAATCCCTCGTTCCCAGTTGTTCAATTTCCTTACCTCGTTCAGTAACAATCCCTCGTTCCCAGTTGTTCAATTTCCTTACCTCGTTCAGTAACAATCCCTCGTTCCCAGTTGTTCAATTTCCTTACCTCGTTGAGTAACAATCCCTCGATCCCAGTTGTTCAATTTCCTTACCTCGTTCAGCAACAATCCCTCGTTCCCGGTTGTTCAATTTCCTTACCTCGTTCAGCAACAATCCCTCGTTCCCAGTTGTTCAATTTCCTTACCTCGTTCAGCAAC
Source organism: Acanthosepion lycidas (assembly GCA_963932145.1). Lineage (NCBI taxonomy): Eukaryota > Metazoa > Mollusca > Cephalopoda > Sepiida > Sepiidae > Acanthosepion > Acanthosepion lycidas. The sequence continues at coordinate 39,112,803 of OZ010599.1, forward strand.
AATCCCTCGATCCCAGTTGTTCAATTTCCTTACCTCGTTCAGCAACAATCCCTCGTTCCCAGTTGTTCAATTTCCTTACCTCGTTCAGCAACAATCCCTCGTTCCCAGTTGTTCAAATTCCTTACCTCTTTCAGCAACAATCCCTCGTTCCCAGTTGTTCAATTCCCTTACCTCGTCCAGTAACAATCCGTCGTTCCCAGTTGTTCAAATTCCTTACCTCGTCCAGTAACAATCCCTCGTTCCCAGTTGTTCAATTTCCTTACCTCGTCCAGTAACAATCCCTCGTTCCCAGTTGTTCAATTTCCTTACCTCGTCCACTAACAATCCCTCGTTCCCAGTTGTTCAATTTCCTTACCTCGTCCAGTAACAATCCCTCGTTCCCAGTTGTTCAATTTCCTTACCTCGTCCACTAACAATCCGTCGTTCCCAGTTGTTCAATTTCCTTACCTCGTCCAGTAACAATCCCTCGTTCCCAGTTGTTCAATTTCCTTACCTCGTCCAGTAACAATCCGTCGTTCCCAGTTGTTCAATTTCCTTACCTCGTCCAGTAACAATCCGTCGTTCCCAGTTGTTCAATTTCCTTACCTCGTCCAGTAACAATCCGTCGTTCCCAGTTGTTCAATTTCCTTACCTCGTCCAGTAACAATCCCTCGTTCCCAGTTGTTCAATTTCCTTACCTCGTTCAGTAACAATCCCTCGTTCCCAGTTGTTCAATTTCCTTACCTCGTTCAGCAACAATCCCTCGTTCCCAGTTGTTCAATTTCCTTACCTCGTTCAGTAACAATCCCTCGTTCCCAGTTGTTCAATTTCCTTACCTCGTTCAGTAACAATCCCTCGTTCCCAGTTGTTCAATTTCCTTACCTCGTTCAGTAACAATCCCTCGTTCCCAGTTGTTCAATTTCCTTACCTCGTTCAGTAACAATCCCTCGTTCCCAGTTGTTCAATTTCCTTACCTCGTTCAGTAACAATCCCTCGTTCCCAGTTGTTCAATTTCCTTACCTCGTTCAGTAACAATCCCTCGTTCCCAGTTGTTCAATTTCCTTACCTCGTTGAGTAACAATCCCTCGATCCCAGTTGTTCAATTTCCTTACCTCGTTCAGCAACAATCCCTCGTTCCCAGTTGTTCAATTTCCTTACCTCGTTCAGCAACAATCCCTCGTTCCCAGTTGTTCAATTTCCTTACCTCGTCCAGTAACAATCCCTCGTTCCCAGTTGTTCAATTTCCTTACCTCGTCCAGTAACAATCCCTCGTTCCCAGTTGTTCAATTTCCTTACCTCGTTCAGTAACAATCCCTCGTTCCCAGTTGTTCAATTTCCTTACCTCGTTGAGTAACAATCCCTCGATCCCAGTTGTTCAATTTCCTTACCTCGTTCAGCAACAATCCCTCGTTCCCAGTTGTTCAATTTCCTTACCTCGTTCAGCAACAATCCCTCGTTCCCAGTTGTTCAATTTCCTTACCTCGTTCAGCAACAATCCCTCGTTCCCAGTTGTTCAAATTCCTTACCTCTTTCAGGAACAATCCCTCGTTCCCAGTTGTTCAATTTCCTTACCTCGTTCAGCAACAATCCCTCGTTCCCAGTTGTTCAATTTCCTTACCTCGTTCAGCAACAATCCCTCGTTCCCAGTTGTTCAATTTCCTTACCTCGTTCAGTAACAATCCCTCGTTCCCAGTTGTTAAATTTCCTTACCTCGTCCAGTAACAATCCCTCGTTCCCAGTTGTTCAATTTCCTTACCTCGTCCACTAACAATCCCTCGTTCCCAGTTGTTCAATTTCCTTACCTCTTTCAGTAACAATCCCTTACTCCCAGTTGTTCAATTTACTTACCTCGTCCAGTAACAATCCCTCGTTCCCAGTTGTTCAATTTCCTTACCTCGTCCACTAACAATCCCTCGTTCCCAGTTGTTCAATTTCCTTACCTCGTCCAGTAACAATCCCTCGTTCCCAGTTGTTCAATTTCCTTACCTCGTCCAGTAACAATCCGTCATTCCCAGTTGTTCAATTTCCTTACCTCGTCCAGTAACAATCCCTCGTTCCCAGTTGTTCAATTTCCTTACCTCGTCCACTAACAATCCCTCGTTCCCAGTTGTTCAATTTCCTTACCTCTTTCAGTAACAATCCCTTACTCCCAGTTGTTCAATTTACTTACGTCGTCCACTAACAATCCCTCGTTCCCAGTTGTTCAATTTACTTACCTCGTCCAGTAACAATCCCTCGTTCCCAGTTGTTCAATTTCCTTACCTCGTCCAGTAACAATCCCTCGTTCCCAGTTGTTCAATTCCCTTACCTCGTCCAGTAACAATCCCTCGTTCCCAGTTGTTCAATTTCCTTACCTCGTCCAGTAACAATCCGTCGTTCCCAGTTGTTCAATTTCCTTACCTCGTCCAGTAACAATCCGTCGTTCCCAGTTGTTCAATTTCCTTACCTCGTCCAGTAACAATCCGTCGTTCCCAGTTGTCCAATTTCCTTACCTCGTCCAGTAACAATCCCTCGTTCACAGTTGTTCAATTTCCTTACCTCGTTCAGTAACAATCCCTCGTTCCCAGTTGTTCAATTTCCTTACCTCGTTCAGTAAGAATCCCTCGTTCCCAGTTGTTCAATTTCCTTACCTCGTTCAGTAACAATCCCTCGTTCCCAGTTGTTCAATTTCCTTACCTCGTTGAGTAACAATCCCTCGATCCCAGTTGTTCAATTTCCTTACCTCGTTCAGCAACAATCCCTCGTTCCCAATTGTTCAAATTCCTTACCTCTTTCAGCAACAATCCCTCGTTCCCAGTTGTTCAATTTCCTTACCTCGTTCAGCAACAATCCCTCGTTCCCAGTTGTTCAATTTCCTTACCTCGTTCAGCAACAATCCCTCGTTCCCAGTTGTTCAATTTCCTTACCTCGTTCAGCAACAATCCCTCGTTCCCAATTGTTCAAATTCCTTACCTCTTTCAGCAACAATCCCTCGTTCCCAGTTGTTCAATTTCCTTACCTCGTTCAGCAACAATCCCTCGTTCCCAGTTGTTCAATTTCCTTACCTCGTTCAGTAACAATCCCTCGTTCCCAGTTGTTCAATTTCCTTACCTCGTCCAGTAACAATCCCTCGATCCCAGTTGTTCAATTTCCTTACCTCGTCCAGTAACAATCCCTCGTTCCCAGTTGTTCAATTTCCTTACCTCGTCCACTAACAATCCCTCGTTCCCAGTTGTTCAATTTCCTTACCTCTTTCAGTAACAATCCCTTACTCCCAGTTGTTCAATTTACTTACCTCGTCCAGTAACAATCCCTCGTTCCCAGTTGTTCAATTTCCTTACCTCGTCCAGTAACAATCCCTCGTTCCCAGTTGTTCAATTTCCTTACCTCGTCCAGTAACAATCCCTCGTTCCCAGTTGTTCAATTTCCTTACCTCGTCCACTAACAATCCCTCGTTCCCAGTTGTTCAATTTCCTTAACTCTTTCAGTAACAATCCTTTACTCCCAGTTGTTCAATTTACTTACCTCATCCAGTAACAATCCCTCGTTCCCAGTTGTTCAATTTCCTTACCTCGTCCAGTAACAATCCCTCGTTCCCTGTTGTTCAATTCCCTTACCTCGTCCAGTAACAATCCCTCGTTCCCAGTTGTTCAATTTCCTTACCTCGTCCAGTAACAATCCCTCGTTCCCAGTTGTTCAATTCCCTTACCTCGTCCAGTAACAATCCGTCGTTCCCAGTTGTTCAATTTCCTTACCTCGTCCAGTAACAATCCCTCGTTCCCAGTTGTTCAATTTCCTTACCTCGTCCAGTAACAATCCCTCGTTCCCAGTTGTTCAATTTCCTTACCTCGTCCAGCAACAATCCCTCGTTCCCAGTTGTTCAATTTCCTTACCTCGTCCACTAACAATCCCTCGTTCCCAGTTGTTCAATTTCCTTACCTCGTCCAGTAACAATCCGTCATTCCCAGTTGTTCAATTTCCTTACCTCGTCCAGTAACAATCCCTCGTTCCCAGTTGTTCAATTTCCTTACCTCGTCCAGTAACAATCCCTCGTTCCCAGTTGTTCAATTTCCTTACCTCTTTCAGTAACAATCCCTTACTCCCAGTTGTTCAATTTACTTACCTCGTCCAGTAACAATCCCTCGTTCCCAGTTGTTCAATTTCCTTACCTCGTCCAGTAACAATCCCTCGTTCCCAGTTGTTCAATTCCCTTACCTCGTCCAGTAACAATCCCTCGTTCCCAGTTGTTCAATTTCCTTACCTCGTTCAGCAACAATCCCTCGTTCCCAGTTGTTCAAATTCCTTACCTCGTCCAGTAACAATCCGTCGTTCCCAGTTGTTCAATTCCCTTACCTCGTCCAGTAACAATCCGTCGTTCCCAGTTGTTCAATTCCCTTACCTCGTTCAGCAACAATCCCTCGTTCCCAGTTGTTCAATTTCCTTACCTCGTCCACTAACAATCCCTCGTTCCCAGTTGTTCAATTTCCTTACCTCGTCCACTAACAATCCGTCATTCCCAGTTGTTCAATTTCCTTACCTCGTCCAGTAACAATCCCTCGTTCCCAGTTGTTCAATTTCCTTACCTCGTCCACTAACAATCCCTCGTTCCCAGTTGTTCAATTTCCTTACCTCTTTCAGTAACAATCCCTTACTCCCAGTTGTTCAATTTACTTACCTCGTCCAGTAACAATCCGTCGTTCCCAGTTGTTCAATTTCCTTACCTCGTCCAGTAACAATCCCTCGTTCCCAGTTGTTCAATTCCCTTACCTCGTCCAGTAACAATCCCTCGTTCCCAGTTGTTCAATTTCCTTACCTCGTCCAGTAACAATCCGTCGTTCCCAGTTGTTCAATTTCCTTACCTCGTCCAGTAACAATCCGTCGTTCCCAGTTGTTCAATTTCCTTACCTCGTCCAGTAACAATCCGTCGTTCCCAGTTGTTCAATTTCCTTACCTCGTCCAGTAACAATCCCTTACTCCCAGTTGTTCAATTTCCTTACTTCGTCCAGTAACAATCCCTCGTTCCCAGTTGTTCAATTCCCTTACCTCGTCCAGTAACAATCCCTCGTTCCCAGTTGTTCAATTCCCTTACCTCGTCCAGTAACAATCCCTCGTTCCCAGTTGTTCAATTCCCTTACCTCGTCCAGTAACAATCCCTCGTTCCCAGTTGTTCAATTCCCTTACCTCGTCCAGTAACAATCCCTCGTTCCCAGTTGTTCAATTCCCTTACCTCGTCCAGTAACAATCCCTCGTTCCCAGTTGTTCAATTTCCTTACCTCTTTCAGTAACAATCTCTTACTCCCAGTTGTTCAATTCCCTTACCTCGTCCAGTAACAATCCCTCGTTCCCAGTTGTTCAATTCCCTTACCTCGTCCAGTAACAATCCGTCGTTCCCAGTTGTTCAATTCCCTTACCTCGTCCAGTAACAATCCCTCGTTCCCAGTTGTTCAATTCCCTTACCTCGTCCAGTAACAATCCCTCGTTCCCAGTTGTTCAATTCCCTTACCTCGTCCAGTAACAATCCCTCGTTCCCAGTTGTTCAATTTCCTTACCTCTTTCAGTAACAATCCCTCGTTCCCAGTTGTTCAATTCCCTTACCTCGTCCAGTAACAATCCCTCGTTCCCAGTTGTTCAATTCCCTTACCTCGTCCAGTAACAATCCCTCGTTCCCAGTTGTTCAATTCCCTTACCTCGTCCAGTAACAATCCCTCGTTCCCAGTTGTTCAATTCCCTTACCTCGTCCAGTAACAATCCCTCGTTCCCAGTTGTTCAATTCCCTTACCTCGTCCAGTAACAATCCCTCGTTCCCAGTTGTTCAATTTCCTTACCTCTTTCAGTAACAATCCCTTCCTCCCAGTTGTTCAATTCCCTTACCTCGTTCAGCAACAATCCCTCGTTCCCAGTTGTTCAATTTCCTTACCTCGTTCAGCAACAATCCCTCGTTCCCAGTTGTTCAATTTCCTTACCTCGTTCAGCAACAATCCCTCGTTCCCAATTGTTCAAATTCCTTACCTCTTTCAGCAACAATCCCTCGTTCCCAGTTGTTCAATTTCCTTACCTCGTTCAGCAACAATCCCTCGTTCCCAGTTGTTCAATTTCCTTACCTCGTTCAGTAACAATCCCTCGTTCCCAGTTGTTCAATTTCCTTACCTCGTCCAGTAACAATCCCTCGATCCCAGTTGTTCAATTTCCTTACCTCGTCCAGTAACAATCCCTCGTTCCCAGTTGTTCAATTTCCTTACCTCGTCCACTAACAATCCCTCGTTCCCAGTTGTTCAATTTCCTTACCTCTTTCAGTAACAATCCCTTACTCCCAGTTGTTCAATTTACTTACCTCGTCCAGTAACAATCCCTCGTTCCCAGTTGTTCAATTTCCTTACCTCGTCCAGTAACAATCCCTCGTTCCCAGTTGTTCAATTTCCTTACCTCGTCCAGTAACAATCCCTCGTTCCCAGTTGTTCAATTTCCTTACCTCGTCCACTAACAATCCCTCGTTCCCAGTTGTTCAATTTCCTTAACTCTTTCAGTAACAATCCTTTACTCCCAGTTGTTCAATTTACTTACCTCATCCAGTAACAATCCCTCGTTCCCAGTTGTTCAATTTCCTTACCTCGTCCAGTAACAATCCCTCGTTCCCTGTTGTTCAATTCCCTTACCTCGTCCAGTAACAATCCCTCGTTCCCAGTTGTTCAATTTCCTTACCTCGTCCAGTAACAATCCCTCGTTCCCAGTTGTTCAATTCCCTTACCTCGTCCAGTAACAATCCGTCGTTCCCAGTTGTTCAATTTCCTTACCTCGTCCAGTAACAATCCCTCGTTCCCAGTTGTTCAATTTCCTTACCTCGTCCAGTAACAATCCCTCGTTCCCAGTTGTTCAATTTCCTTACCTCGTCCAGCAACAATCCCTCGTTCCCAGTTGTTCAATTTCCTTACCTCGTCCACTAACAATCCCTCGTTCCCAGTTGTTCAATTTCCTTACCTCGTCCAGTAACAATCCGTCATTCCCAGTTGTTCAATTTCCTTACCTCGTCCAGTAACAATCCCTCGTTCCCAGTTGTTCAATTTCCTTACCTCGTCCACTAACAATCCCTCGTTCCCAGTTGTTCAATTTCCTTACCTCTTTCAGTAACAATCCCTTACTCCCAGTTGTTCAATTTACTTACCTCGTCCAGTAACAATCCCTCGTTCCCAGTTGTTCAATTTCCTTACCTCGTCCAGTAACAATCCCTCGTTCCCAGTTGTTCAATTCCCTTACCTCGTCCAGTAACAATCCCTCGTTCCCAGTTGTTCAATTTCCTTACCTCGTTCAGCAACAATCCCTCGTTCCCAGTTGTTCAAATTCCTTACCTCGTCCAGTAACAATCCGTCGTTCCCAGTTGTTCAATTCCCTTACCTCGTCCAGTAACAATCCGTCGTTCCCAGTTGTTCAATTCCCTTACCTCGTTCAGCAACAATCCCTCGTTCCCAGTTGTTCAATTTCCTTACCTCGTCCACTAACAATCCCTCGTTCCCAGTTGTTCAATTTCCTTACCTCGTCCACTAACAATCCGTCATTCCCAGTTGTTCAATTTCCTTACCTCGTCCAGTAACAATCCCTCGTTCCCAGTTGTTCAATTTCCTTACCTCGTCCACTAACAATCCCTCGTTCCCAGTTGTTCAATTTCCTTACCTCTTTCAGTAACAATCCCTTACTCCCAGTTGTTCAATTTACTTACCTCGTCCAGTAACAATCCCTCGTTCCCAGTTGTTCAATTTCCTTACCTCGTCCAGTAACAATCCCTCGTTCCCAGTTGTTCAATTCCCTTACCTCGTCCAGTAACAATCCCTCGTTCCCAGTTGTTCAATTTCCTTACCTCGTCCAGTAACAATCCGTCGTTCCCAGTTGTTCAATTTCCTTACCTCGTCCAGTAACAATCCGTCGTTCCCAGTTGTTCAATTTCCTTACCTCGTCCAGTAACAATCCGTCGTTCCCAGTTGTTCAATTTCCTTACCTCGTCCAGTAACAATCCCTTACTCCCAGTTGTTCAATTTCCTTACTTCGTCCAGTAACAATCCCTCGTTCCCAGTTGTTCAATTCCCTTACCTCGTCCAGTAACAATCCCTCGTTCCCAGTTGTTCAATTCCCTTACCTCGTCCAGTAACAATCCCTCGTTCCCAGTTGTTCAATTCCCTTACCTCGTCCAGTAACAATCCCTCGTTCCCAGTTGTTCAATTCCCTTACCTCGTCCAGTAACAATCCCTTGTTCCCAGTTGTTCAATTCCCTTACCTCGTCCAGTAACAATCCCTCGTTCCCAGTTGTTCAATTTCCTTACCTCTTTCAGTAACAATCCCTTACTCCCAGTTGTTCAATTCCCTTACCTCGTCCAGTAACAATCCCTCGTTCCCAGTTGTTCAATTCCCTTACCTCGTCCAGTAACAATCCGTCGTTCCCAGTTGTTCAATTCCCTTACCTCGTCCAGTAACAATCCGTCGTTCCCAGTTGTTCAATTCCCTTACCTCGTCCAGTAACAATCCCTCGTTCCCAGTTGTTCAATTTCCTTACCTCTTTCAGTAACAATCCCTCGTTCCCAGTTGTTCAATTCCCTTACCTCGTCCAGTAACAATCCCTCGTTCCCAGTTGTTCAATTCCCTTACCTCGTCCAGTAACAATCCCTCGTTCCCAGTTGTTCAATTCCCTTACCTCGTCCAGTAACAATCCCTCGTTCCCAGTTGTTCAATTTCCTTTCCTCTTTCAGTAACAATCCCTTACTCCCAGTTGTTCAATTCCCTTACCTCGTCCAGTAACAATCCCTCGTTCCCAGTTGTTCAATTCCCTTACCTCGTCCAGTAACAATCCCTCGTTCCCAGTTGTTCAATTCCCTTACCTCGTCCAGTAACAATCCCTCGTTCCCAGTTGTTCAATTTCCTTACCTCGTCCAGCAACAATCCCTCGTTCCCAGTTGTTCAATTTCCTTACCTCGTTCAGCAACAATCCCTCGTTCCCAGTTGTTCAATTTCCTTACCTCGTCCAGTAACAATCCCTCGATCCCAGTTGTTCAATTTCCTTACCTCGTCCAGTAACAATCCCTCGTTCCCAGTTGTTCAATTTCCTTACCTCGTCCACTAACAATCCCTCGTTCCCAGTTGTTCAATTTCCTTACCTCTTTCAGTAACAATCCCTTACTCCCAGTTGTTCAATTTACTTACCTCGTCCAGTAACAATCCCTCGTTCCCAGTTGTTCAATTTCCTTACCTCGTCCAGTAACAATCCCTCGTTCCCAGTTGTTCAATTTCCTTACCTCGTCCAGTAACAATCCCTCGTTCCCAGTTGTTCAATTTCCTTACCTCGTCCACTAACAATCCCTCGTTCCCAGTTGTTCAATTTCCTTAACTCTTTCAGTAACAATCCTTTACTCCCAGTTGTTCAATTTACTTACCTCGTCCAGTAACAATCCCTCGTTCCCAGTTGTTCAATTTCCTTACCTCGTCCAGTAACAATCCCTCGTTGCCTGTTGTTCAATTCCCTTACCTCGTCCAGTAACAATCCCTCGTTCCCAGTTGTTCAATTTCCTTACCTCGTCCAGTAACAATCCCTCGTTCCCAGTTGTTCAATTCCCTTACCTCGTCCAGTAACAATCCGTCGTTCCCAGTTGTTCAATTTCCTTACCTCGTCCAGTAACAATCCCTCGTTCCCAGTTGTTCAATTTCCTTACCTCGTCCAGTAACAATCCCTCGTTCCCAGTTGTTCAATTTCCTTACCTCGTCCAGCAACAATCCCTCGTTCCCAGTTGTTCAATTTCCTTACCTCGTCCACTAACAATCCCTCGTTCCCAGTTGTTCAATTTCCTTACCTCGTCCAGTAACAATCCGTCATTCCCAGTTGTTCAATTTCCTTACCTCGTCCAGTAACAATCCCTCGTTCCCAGTTGTTCAATTTCCTGACCTCGTCCAGTAACAATCCCTCGTTCCCAGTTGTTCAATTTCCTTACCTCGTCCACTAACAATCCCTCGTTCCCAGTTGTTCAATTTCCTTACCTCTTTCAGTAACAATCCCTTACTCCCAGTTGTTCAATTTACTTACCTCGTCCAGTAACAATCCCTCGTTCCCAGTTGTTCAATTTCCTTACCTCGTCCAGTAACAATCCCTCGTTCCCAGTTGTTCAATTCCCTTACCTCGTCCAGTAACAATCCCTCGTTCCCAGTTGTTCAATTTCCTTACCTCGTTCAGCAACAATCCCTCGTTCCCAGTTGTTCAAATTCCTTACCTCGTCCAGTAACAATCCGTCGTTCCCAGTTGTTCAATTCCCTTACCTCGTCCAGTAACAATCCGTCGTTCCCAGTTGTTCAATTCCCTTACCTCGTCCAGCAACAATCCCTCGTTCCCAGTTGTTCAATTTCCTTACCTCGTCCACTAACAATCCCTCGTTCCCAGTTGTTCAATTTCCTTACCTCGTCCAGTAACAATCCGTCATTCCCAGTTGTTCAATTTCCTTACCTCGTCCAGTAACAATCCCTCGTTCCCAGTTGTTCAATTTCCTTACCTCGTCCACTAACAATCCCTCGTTCCCAGTTGTTCAATTTCCTTACCTCTTTCAGTAACAATCCCTTACTCCCAGTTGTTCAATTTACTTACCTCGTCCAGTAACAATCCCTCGTTCCCAGTTGTTCAATTTCCTTACCTCGTCCAGTAACAATCCCTCGTTCCCAGTTGTTCAATTCCCTTACCTCGTTCAGCAACAATCCCTCGTTCCCAGTTGTTCAAATTCCTTACCTCTTTCAGCAACAATCCCTCGTTCCCAGTTGTTCAATTCCCTTACCTCGTTCAGCAACAATCCCTCGTTCCCAGTTGTTCAAATTCCTTACCTCTTTCAGCAACAATCCCTCGTTCCCAGTTGTTCAATTCCCTTACCTCGTTCAGCAACAATCCGTCGTTCCCAGTTGTTCAATTTCCTTACCTCGTTCAGTAACAATCCCTCGTTCCCAGTTGTTCAATTTCCTTACCTCGTCCAGTAACAATCCGTCGTTCCCAGTTGTTCAATTTCCTTACCTCGTCCAGTAACAATCCCTTACTCCCAGTTGTTCAATTTCCTTACTTCGTCCAGTAACAATCCCTCGTTCCCAGTTGTTCAATTCCCTTACCTCGTCCAGTAACAATCCGTCGTTCCCAGTTGTTCAATTTCCTTACCTCGTCCAGTAACAATCCCTTACTCCCAGTTGTTCAATTTCCTTACTTCGTCCAGTAACAATCCCTCGTTCCCAGTTGTTCAATTCCCTTACCTCGTCCAGTAACAATCCCTCGTTCCCAGTTGTTCAATTCCCTTACCTCGTCCAGTAACAATCCCTCGTTCCCAGTTGTTCAATTCCCTTACCTCGTCCAGTAACAATCCCTCGTTCCCAGTTGTTCAATTCCCTTACCTCGTCCAGTAACAATCCCTTGTTCCCAGTTGTTCAATTCCCTTACCTCGTCCAGTAACAATCCCTCGTTCCCAGTTGTTCAATTTCCTTACCTCTTTCAGTAACAATCCCTTACTCCCAGTTGTTCAATTCCCTTACCTCGTCCAGTAACAATCCCTCGTTCCCAGTTGTTCAATTCCCTTACCTCGTCCAGTAACAATCCGTCGTTCCCAGTTGTTCAATTCCCTTACCTCGTCCAGTAACAATCCGTCGTTCCCAGTTGTTCAATTTCCTTACCTCGTCCAGTAACAATCCCTCGTTCCCAGTTGTTCAATTTCCTTTCCTCTTTCAGTAACAATCCCTTACTCCCAGTTGTTCAATTCCCTTACCTCGTCCAGTAACAATCCCTCGTTCCCAGTTGTTCAATTCCCTTACCTCGTCCAGTAACAATCCCTCGTTCCCAGTTGTTCAATTCCCTTACCTCGTCCAGTAACAATCCCTCGTTCCCAGTTGTTCAATTCCCTTACCTCGTCCAGTAACAATCCCTCGTTCCCAGTTGTTCAATTTCCTTACCTCTTTCAGTAACAATCCCTTCCTCCCAGTTGTTCAATTCCCTTACCTCGTCCAGTAACAATCCCTCGTTCCCAGTTGTTCAATTCCCTTTCCTCGTCCAGTAACAATCCCTCGTTCCCAGTTGTTCAATTCCCTTACCTCGTCCAGTAACAATCCCTCGTTCCCAGTTGTTCAATTCCCTTACCTCGTCCAGTAACAATCCCTCGTTACCAGTTGTTCAATTCCCTTACCTCGTCCAGTAACAATCCCTCGTTACCAGTTGTTCAATTCCCTTACCTCGTCCAGTAACAATCCCTCGTTACCAGTTGTTCAATTCCCTTACCTCGTCCAGTAACAATCCCTCGTTACCAGTTGTTCAATTCCCTTACCTCGTCCAGTAACAATCCCTCGTTCCCAGTTGTTCAATTCCCTTACCTCGTCCAGTAACAATCCCTCGTTCCCAGTTGTTCAATTCCCTTACCTCGTCCAGTAACAATCCCTCGTTCCCAGTTGTTCAATTCCCTTACCTCGTCCAGTAACAATCCCTCGTTCCCAGTTGTTCAATTCCCTTACCTCGTCCAGTAACAATCCCTCGTTCCCAGTTGTTCAATTCCCTTACCTCGTCCAGTAACAATCCCTCGTTCCCAGTTGTTCAATTCCCTTACCTCGTCCAGTAACAATCCCTCGTTCCCAGTTGTTCAATTTCCTTACCTCGTTCAGTAACAATCCCTCGTTCCCAGTTGTTTGTATTCTGTTGAATTCTTTACACAGGTCTGTAAGAATCCCTTGTTATGAAATTTTATTACTTGTTAATGTTTCTTTTTCTTTCTTTTTGCTCCTTTGAAAATTTTTTTCTCTTAATCTATTTATTGATTACTTGTTTATTTTAGGTGCTGCTTTTTGAAAAGGAAGACTTAAGGGCTAACATTTTACCTGCATCTGTCAGAAAGAAACCCTTTTATTCTAAAGTGAGTTGAAGCATTTTATATCAGTTTTGATAATTTGTTTGGGCAAATAGCGTACCTATAACCCAGTTTATAAACAGCTTATTTTGTTTATGTAATCAATAATACACATTTTCCGTTATTGGAATGTATTTAACTGTATTCTTAAGTGTTGCTTAAAGCAGTCTATAAAATTTATAAGTAAATGTAACAAGGAATGGTGGTTACATAATTCATTGCCCTTATCTGAATATCTGCACTTTTATTGGAATCATACCTGCTCTTAGCTTAACTTGTCAGTTCTAATGTCTCCATCTAAGCTCTGTAATTTTTACACTTTTTTTTTTTTTTTTTTTTTTTTTTTTTTTGCTAATGTTTGCCCAATATAAGGCCCAAGAGTCACTTAAAGTAGGGGGTTACTGTGTGGAGATGTATTAATGTAAGAAAGGTCAAGAAGTGAAGTTCTTGGGGACTATGCAGAAAAGATAACAGCTAAGCATAAATTTGAATAGGTGAAGATTTAATTAGTGAATACAGTTTCAGAGTTCAGGCAGAAGACATTAGGTGTATAGAGTAGACTTTATAATGAACCCAGGCATAAATCTCTACTCCTGTTCAAAAGACTTGGGAGGAGTGAACCAGACGGTAGGCAAATCCATCTACTCCTATCACATTTTTTCCTGTTTAGGATTAGATTTCAGGTTCATTCTAAAGTCATCCTATTCACTTTCACTACCAGTAACCCTTTGCAACTTAGTGGAATTATCACCTTGCTTGAGGGTCTCGCTTCTCTCTTCTACACCCATCCAGTGTTGCACACAGAGCCCTGCTTGTAGTGTTAAATTTTCAAATTCATTATGTGTGCATGAATCTTCAAGATTGAGGAAAACTATATGTTCCATAGTTTGTTATTGCCGCATTGGCAGTTGGTGTCATCATCAGCGGTATGCCCCCATTTCTGAAAGTTGGCTCTGCAGCAACCAACAGTTGTTTGAAGATGGTTGGTTCACATTCGCGGAGTGGATGATAAGGGTTAGTTTCCTACTTCAACTTTTGGGAATGGACTGTCCTTCTCATGTAGTGTATGGGCCTTGCCACTAAGCAAGTAAAGGTCATCTACTTTGGTTGGTTTGAGACACCCTGTGATTGACCTGCAAGAAAACGATTTAAAACGGTGAATTTTCTTTGCATATGATGATCTCCATTCTGGCCTATTTTGCTGTGAAGTAACAAAGGTTGAGGGTTGTGAAGTGGATTGTACCAGCATGGGCACTCCATTTGGTGTTAGTCAGCTACTTTAGGATGTTCTTTCTTTATCCAACCATGGTTTTAGTCTTTGTAATATGGTCCTTGTATGTAAAAGACCAGTCCAGAGTGACTCTAGAGGAGACAGGCTTAAAAGTGTACCCTAACCGTTTTCCATACATTGATCTTGAGCTGGTGGTTAGCTTCTTAGGTCCATAGATGGAAGGCACTGATTTGGGTCCTGCCAGGGTTGGCTCAAAGGTGGTTGACTGCATAGTATGGGATAAGGCTGCATAAAGCACTGGTAAGTGAGGCCTCAACTTCCTTGAAAGATTGCTTCTGGGAAGCAATGTAGAGATCATCTGCATAAATGAAGATTTTCGTATTTGGGTGGATTGGCTGTAGATATTGAAGAGCAGAGCAAGTACATTACCTTGGGGGAAACAATTCTTCTCTGTTCCCCATTGGTTGTGTTTCCCACTGGGGTCCACAAAGAATCATCTGTTCATGATGAGGAGAGTGAGCTTCAAGTCCCCAGTCATCTCAAAACAGCTTCCCTGTGAGAATCCCAACATTGACAGTGTCATATACTGCAGAGAGTTCAACAAATACAGCACCTATGATCTCACCTTTCTCAAACCCATCTTCAATGAATTGTTCTAGATTCAGGAGTTGACTAGTGCAAAACTTTCCAGGTCTGAAGCCTGCTTGTTCTGGTATGTGCTTAGCATCTATGGACAGAGCCAGATGATTTAAGATAAGGTGTTCCAAAAGCTTGTAGTTGTAGCAGAAAAGGGAGATTGGACTATATCTCTTGGGGCTGGCAGGATCTTTACTGAGCTCTGGTAGTGCTATTACTTAGCTTTCCTTCATATCGTTGGGATCTTGTTGGAGCTCATGCTTTTATCGAGCGTCTCAAGGAACCATGTGAGGACAGCAGGACCCAGGTGAGGACAGCAGGACCCAGGTGCTTAATCTGCTCAAAAATCTGCAGCCTTGTTGTTTTTCATGGTTTTGATTGCTGCATCCAATTCATTTCTTATGAAGGGCCTTGTGCAACCAAAGGGTTCTTGGCTGGATACATCTGTTACTTTGGGCAAATTTGGTCTCTGAGTATGGTGATCTAGGTTACCTCGGCTGTTGAGTATCAGCTGGTGGGCAACCTGGTTGGTTGCAACTTGAGATCTTGGCTGGGAATTTATGTAGTCATTTCCCAATATTCATATAGTCTTCCAGGTTTTCCTGCTGCTATGTGTCCTGTCTATACTTTCAATCAGCTCCTGCCATTTCTTCTACCTGCTGTTCATCAGGGTATCTCCGCATTCCAAATTGTCAGTACCAAAGGGGTTGTCTTCAAAGAGTTGGGTGTACTCTTCGTAAAGTTTCTTTTCATCGTTGGAAAGGCCATGGATGCATTTGGTGTGACATTGTTGGGGAATATTCTTCTTTGATGAAGCCTTGAGCAAGTCTGCAAAAGCCTTGTAGTTGTTGAGGGTAACAAGTAGGTTAGTAATGGATGAGTCCAGGTTATCTGCAAAGCTCTTCCAGTTGGCCTTCTTCAGTCGCCTAAAAGGAGTATTCTGAGGTGAGATGACAGCATTCATCTCAAGACCAATAGGTTCATGTTAGGTGTGAGGGATTGCGTCTAGCACAAACTTCTCGTATTGATTTGCAATGGTGGTTGAGTCAAAGATCAAGTCAGGGTTGTATCCTCCTTTTCCACCTTGAGCTGTTGAAGGATGGAAGTAGCTTTGCATCTTGAATGAGTTACAGTTGATTTGTATCAGCCCAGTTCTCTAGGAGATTGCCATCTTCATTAGTTTTGGTCTAATCTCAGGTAATGCTGTGGTTGTTGAAATCACCTATGACTGCATTGACGCAGCCATTGGTTACCACAGGCTGAATATCGAATATTGTCATTGATTTTTCATAGATAGAGCTCACTGACATTTACGTGATGTTGATGGAGAGGACTTCTATGTCATTTGTGTCATGGATCAGCTATTGGCTGATAGACCATTGTGAATGAAGATTGAACTTCTCATACGAGTCATGAGGTCTCTCAGCAGTAAGGGTCATGCCAGGAATTTGTGGGCAAATGTGGGTAGGGCTGTTGTTTGTCTCTTGACAATATAGGATGTCACATGTGTGTTGGAAAAACACATCTCCGCCAGGAGATCTTTAATGTTAGATGAGAAAATGCTCAAATCCAGTCCTGAAGAGGGCTTGTGTTTGTGACGTGAAGCCTCATCAACACTGGGGTCTTGAGACATCACAATGATAGATGTCTGGCAGATATAGTAGCTGGTTCTGTGGCATGGGGGAAGGACTGGCAAATGAGAGAACTCATTTGACTGTGACGTGAGCACTCCCCCGGTGGACGCCTTGCTTGGGGTGAAATGATTTTAAAAAAAACAAAAAACTATTATGGGATAGGGATAGTATCAAGTAAATCTATAATTTAAAAATAAGTAGTATGTTACAGAAACATTGTAAAAACATTATCTTTACTCTTTTTATCAATTTCTTTGTTATCCTTCCTTTCATTTTATAAAAACTCTTAACATATTTTTTCTATTATCAAGCATAATCTATTATTGCATTCCACTCTTTGTTAATACTTTCTATTTGGTTTCAATGTTTTTAATATTCTAGCCAAGTGTGAATAAGTTGCTTGTCTGTTTTAATGTGTATTCTGTTGAAATGTGCAAGCCTAATTTGAAGTATTACTTGTTCTTTACTCCAGATCACTCCACTGCATTGTGCAGCAATCAACCCAAATATCAAATATCTGCAAACACTTGTAGGTGTTGAACCTGACATCAATATTGTTGACAAATGGCAACGAAGACCAATCCACTATGCGGCAGCTTGTGTTTCTTCAGCACCTCTTGAATATCTGCTAGAAAAGTAAATCTTTCCACATATCTAAATCAATGGTTCCAGACCATTTTCCGTACATGTCTCCCTCCTGACTCATAATTTATATTGCTGAGTATGAGTAGCAATTGTATTATTTAAATTGTAAAAGTATTAACTTTATTTTATAAATATTACAAATTTAAACACACAACATTTTTATTTCAGCAAACAAAAATCTTTGAAACATGAATGTACATTAGTAACATAACCTAATATTTATTTATATGTCATTCATTTCCACATAAATAAAAATGAATCTCTTTAAACTCGAGTAGCTTTGATTTTATTTCTTATTCTTTATTCTTCTTACATAGTTTATATATAGGATGGATGCAAGTATATAGAAATGAAAAACAAAACATGCACACAAAACACATTGATTAGGCAAACATATCAATAAGATATCAATAATAAACATATCAGTTCCTCAAATATCCACACTGTTTGCCTCCATCATTCACACACCCTCTTTACCTGGTAAACATTTATCATTATTATTATTTATTCAAAAATAAAAATTATAATAAATATATTATAATAATAATTATGAAAATAAAAATATTAAAAATGACTTTGATGAATTAAATGAATTCTAGTATTAAATGAATCCAAGAGCTACCATTAGAATATTGCTATAATACTTACTGTATATCTACTTTACACATAACACACACTTTATTGATGAGATTTAAAAAAATGTTTTATTATTACTGATTTATTTAATAGAATCCTTGTGATGCTGATCTGTGGTTTATTGACTGGCTGCTATTCAAGGCGAGAGAGACCAGTCTACTCTATAATTTAACACCTAACTGGAAGGCAAATAGATGGATTCATACCTTTCCCAATGGCATTAGGGCAAAAGGGAACAGAACAGACTAAGCCAGAATTTGAACCCAGCTCAGCAATTCCCTTTATTTGTTCTAACCATACACTTGTTACTAAACACTAATATTGGTATCTTTACATACTGTTGAATGAAATTAACTCTATATTATGTGATGATCAGGTGGATTATGATAATAGCCCCAAATTAAAATAGGTATGGTCCATTAAGAAATGTTTTTGGCTCCCCTATATACTATTTTTTTTCATACCACTTGTGTTCTAAATTGTCAATGCAGCTTCAATTCTTTTGATCATTAAAAAAGCATTGTCTGATTATCAATCAACATTACTGTATTTTCCAAAGCTTTTCTTGGAAATTTATAAGTCTACCATTCTACCATTCATCCTTGCATTTTATTACTGTCACTGGGCTGGTGCTTCTGCTAGGTATTTAGAGATAAAATACAAAAAAAGAATTTGCAATGTTATTGATCCTGACCTGGCATTTTGGCTTCAGTTACTTTCCCACTGTTGCAAAGTAGTTTCCTTGTGCTATTTCTATAAATATTTTCATATTAATTGTTCTGATGAACTTTCTTCTATGCTACCTAAACTGAATTTAAGTGCCGTAATAAATTGGCGTCAAGGTCTCATCTTTTTCAGTTGAAATGTCTACATATAATAGTAAATTCTATGCTAACAGTTTCTTCTCTCACACTTCTCACTTGTGGAACCCTTTTGCTTCCCACTCTACTTTAATCTTAAAAAATTTAAATGCAATGTCAATCACTATCTTCTGTCTTCTTAATTTGTGTTCTTTTATTATTTTCTCTCCTTAATAATATTCTTATATTCACTCGCACTTGGTAACCCTTTGCATCTTAGTGGCTTTATTACTTTGTTTAGTGTGAAATGATTTTTTTAAAAAAGTAAATAATGGTAGGATTTTATGTCTATAAACCATTTTCATTTTAAAGCCTCAACAAAATTCTTTCAAAACATTCTTCGCTATCTCTTCTCCTTTGCTTACAATGCTGTCAGTTTATGGTGATTAAAATACATTTCATAGATGATTTTCGTAAACATTAAGTTTGGACTTGTTAAACATCCCTCTAATCTTCTTTGATTCATTTTAGTGAACAAAATATATAGAAAAAGTAATCCATAAGTTACACTGTTGTTTGACTTAATCTGATAGAAAAAAGTTCAAAAAGCTTAAATGTTGAGGCTTTTTTCTGCTGGTATTATTCTTTGTAAATCTTTTGAAGAATTATTTAATGGGGAAAAAACTTTCACATATTGTGACTTTTGAAGACCTAATTTTGAAGCTAATTTTAAGGAGTGGGGAGTCGAATCATACACGAGATATAAAATTAGCCTATGTACTGCTGGCCCTGGCTACACTGTTGACCAAACTATATATCCACTTACTGTAGTCAAAAAGTACAACTGTATTTAAAATAAACATGATTTTGATAAAACTAATGTTTTACTTAACTGTATTCAATAATAATGGATGTAATATTCACATATTAGTATTGTACTATAAAATAAAAATATAGTTAATAAATATTTTTTCCATTGCTTACTTAAGATGTTTAGATGTTTCTTGTTTGATTGTTTATGGCTGTATGGATTTACACAGTGAGTATAGCATTACTAATGATACTTTAATCATTCTCTTTGACTTATTTAACTAGAAGATGGGATAAAGAGATAGAGGAAAAGAAGTTATTGTGATTTGGTCTCTCAAAAAAGGAACTTGCATGATATATGAGATACATGATAAAATCATTTTTTATAAGTGAAAATTTGGGGGTCACATGATATGCGAGATTGCGCATGACATGAGTATATACAGTAATTTTGATTCAATAAGTTGAAGTGAATCTGCATTTTTTGGATAAGTTGCTTGTTAATGTACCCCGACTGAAGTAAACAGTGCTAATAAACTCAGGTTTAGGTTTTCTCGGTGAATAACATTAACAATAATTTTTTTATTTGCAAGCTTTCTATTAACTTTTCCCCTTCAAGAACTAATTCTGGGAAAGTTTTTATGATAGTCAGCAAATGGTGATTTATAGGGTATTATTTGTTCAAGGAAATTATATTTGTTGTATTCTGTGTTGCCTTTTTGATTTTGTAGAATCTGTTAATTTCTTTTGACTCTGTTCTGTTTGTATGTGAAATTACTTTTTTTTTTTTTTTTTTTTTTCTTTTTAGATTTGCAAACCCATCAGATGAGGACAGCTCAGGAATGAGTGCCCTTCATTTTGCTGCTCAAGCTGGTCGACCTCAAAATGTTGATATCTTGCTCAAACGGGCAAAAAATCGTAAGTAATTTTAGCAATTTACTTTACCACAATATACTTGCGTATCGTGCAACTTTTGAAGACCTAATTTTAAGGGAGTCACATCATACATGATATATAAAATTAGCAAATGTACAGCCAGCCCTGGCTACACTATTGACCAAACTATATCACATTTACTGTAGTCAAATTAGATCTTCAAATGTTGCATGATAACATGAGTACATAGAGTACTTGTTACTACTTTTTATATTTTTGTAGAGTTTTCTAATCAGCTTTGATGGCCTACTTCTTTTCATGTTTAATCTTTTTCACATTCTCAAAAAATGATGAATATGAAGAAGATCAATGTATTTTTCAACCTTAACGTAAAAAAAATCTTACTCGTGGGAAGACGTCCTTTTATAGATTTTTTAAATGCTCACTCAAAAGGGAAGAATCTTAACAATGATAGACATGTCTGATTTTCAAATTAAAGTATTTTGTTTCATAAATGACTTTTCTTAATAGATTGGATATTTATAATTTATTGTTCTTATAACAGTTTTGAGAATATAAAATTCTCTGTTACTATTTCCCAAACCTATTAACCTTTTATTCTGTGTTTGATTTCTAACAGTCAATTTATTGTAAATTCCTTAATACTGAATGTTTGTACAGAGTACAGCAGAAATACTTTCTACATAAGACATTTGTGACAATGGTGTCTTTATCTATCTAAAATGACTTATGGCCACATCATATTGAAACATTAGTTCTTGTATGATCACCAAAGTTAAGCAATGTGAAGCCTGGTCAGTACTTAGATGGCTGACTGCTTTGGAATACTACATTCTGTAATTTTGGATGGGCGGGTGATGTAACGGAATTGCTAACCAGAGAGCCAAGTTCCAATTCCAGTTAAATTCATTATATTCACTTACATGCAAATACCATTGGGAAAAATATGAATCCACCTCTTCTTCCTCCTCCAGCTATGGGTTAATTAGTAAAACTTGTCTCACTAAAAACCATTATTACCTTCCAAAAATAAAATTGCGTGCAAAATATTTAGTTTTCCGCATAAAATAACCCATAGAGGTTGATATGCTGCTAAACAAAAACAACTAAAACAACTAACATTTAGCTAAAGTCCTACCAATATGTAGGAGGTATTCCTGATGCACAATGCTTTCTGGAAGGAAAAAATAGTTTGTATGTACATTGACAAATCTAACTATTTTATTGTTCTATATGTTCCATTCTCAATGTTTGAAATAAATCCCAATAAACTAAAAAAATATTTGTTTTATTCTTTTCTGAGAAGCTTTTTATTGATTTTGTGTTATGAAAAATCCTGATTTGGAATTCAGCATTTTTTTCTAGTATAACCAATTTTTTTTTTTTTTTTTTTTTTTTTTTTTTCAGTTGGCACTGAATCTGATGTTTTCGCTGCTAAATATGGTCCTGCAGGAATCAACCGATCAAACCGATTTGGATCTTGTCCACTACATCTGGCCATAACAAATGGACATACGGTAAATTTTTATTATTATTTTAAAAAAAGATGATTTTGTTTGATCAGAACAGTTTTTGACCAATTTTGTTTGCTTTGCAATGACATTAAAAAAACTTTTCTTTTTTATAGTAACCCCTGTCTTACAAACTAATATTTGCATTCATAAAAAAGTCCAAGTTTTCAGTGTTGGAAACCCTTAGATTCTTTTGCTCTTATTTGTGTATCATTAAAAGGTTGTTTTTTTTTTCCCTTGACAGTTGGTAAATCCTTGTCATCTGTAGCTGAGCTGGTATCACTGGTATGTGATCAACAGTAGTTATTTCCAACTATTAGGTTGGTGCAAAAATAATGTCGTTTTCTCACATAGTAACATATGTGAGAAAACGACATTTTTGCACCAACCTAATAAATTATAGTACTAAAAGATTAGACATCTACCTTGCTTTACCTGAATAATGGTGGCAATGAAATATAGTATGAAGTCTATGAGGTGCTAGAGTTGTTGCATAAGAATACCTATCAAAGTCTGTCTGTAATTGTTCTTTTTTGCTGTGAGTGGCTGCACGAAATGCATGTTCAAAGGAGGTTTAAATCTGGTAAGCACAGAGACTAGTGGAGTACTTCAAAGCCTATTGAGTGTTCCTTGAAAAATTTAATATCACCTATGCATGATGGATAGTAAGGAGGCATTATAATTTGTTATAACAGTTGTTATGAGAATACTAAATTCTCTGCTACTATTTCTAAAATCTACTTATTGTGTGTTCAGTTAATAAAAGCCAAAGTGGAGGAAGCAGTATATTACAATACCCAGTATTTGTTGCATATGAGGCTTCTGTGAAAATATCCATGCTAACTAATATCCATTGACAAAAGCATATTCATTGGGATGCAAGCATGAAAAATGTAGCAGATTGTCTAGTTCAGTGAATCTCGCTTTGTCCTGAAGAAGCTGGGTGACAGTAGACATGTGCATTATTATCCTGAGGAAGCAATGGCGCCAGGATGTTTGGTCTGTAATTAAATCTCTGTATATCATGCTTATCAATACAAACTCCAATTATGGCAGTGGTTCTTATGAACTTTAACAGAACCACATCTAGCTTATGCAATATTCTGCTGACAAACTAGTTCTATAGCCTCATGTTATCTCCTCTACATATGAAATCAGTCTTAAATAGCCAGAAATGGGATTCATTTGACCAGGAAACACACTGCCAGTCTACCACAGTCCAGTGATGATGTTCTTTGGCCCAGGTGATGTGTAGTGGGATACTATTTGACTAATAGACTGAGCAGTATCAATAATTGAATTGGGATTTGATGCAATGTTTCTTTTCATTAGATGTTTACCATCCTTGTCAATCCTGTTCTTGCATTACCTGTTGTAGGCACCTGCAGTTTTCATGTGTCATTGATGTTCGTTTGGAATTCCCATATTCTTGGTTTACCCTTACTACTGTTGCCTGGGAAAAATCTACAGTAGTGGCCACCTTGGGTAGTGCCCCGTTTTTCTGTACCCACCCCTGTAAAACAGTTTTCAGTCAAACAAATCCTGTTTTTGTTTATTGGTTTCAACAGATGCCCCGTCTCTTTATTATATTGCACATAACATCATTAAGCTGAATCCAATTCTACAAGTGTCTGTGTGTAGAGGGGTGGGCAAAAGGGGGTGTTTGTTCTGGTGTCTTAATTTTGAGGCATTTATACCTGTACTTTGATTTCTTTTATTTAATTATCAGTTGTTATATTTTAGTTGTTTATTGAGTCAGTTTCCTGTAACCAAATTATGTACTTTTGGCTCTTTTCCAAATGTGTTGTATTCATTTAGTACTAAGACTTGTGTTAGTGGCACACACATTCTCAGTGCTGATTTAGTTTTAATATTACCGTTATCAATGGCTGACATAGCAAATCTCATATTACTTGCAATTCACAGAATGGTTACTATGGCACAAATAGCAGAGAGCTTTTATCAAAGTTGAGGAAGCAGTGTATTTGTTGCATCTGTTGGCCAGTGAAAATTCCTATGCTAACTAATGACCATGAAAAATGTGGACAATTCCTAAATGGAAGAAGATTGCCTAGTTCAATGAATCTCACTTTGTCCTGAAGAAGCTGGATGACAGTAGACATGTGCATTATTATCCTGAGGAAGCAATGGCAAAAGGATGCACTGTTGAAAAACAAGAAGTCAAGGGAAGTTCTGTGATAGTTTGAGCAACGTTTTGTTTGGAAACCGAGTTCTATCATTCATGCTGAATTGTAACACTATGCCTACTGGGATGATCCTGATTATACCAACCAAATGTAACATTACAGCTGGGATGATCAATAATAACTACAGGATCTGGATCTTTGATCTTGATACCAAATCTAACACTATAGATGACAGACCAGCTTGTGTTATAGTCTCTGGTTTGATGATATCCTGAACAGGAGACTCATTTACTCATGTTGTGTTTAGAGGATCTGAAGAAGTTCCAAACTCAGGGTTGAAATCTCAGAAGCCTGAGACAGACACAAAAAGTTGATAGATTCTCAAAGTCTTGAAATGATGACAAAGACTAGAATACCTTTAAGGAGATATTAATATTTTATTCAAATTGTTGATTGCATGGTGTTTCAAATTAGCTTCTTTCTTTATTTTCCCAATACTCATACTTAACAGCAGTACACAGTGCTTTGAAATTTAAATCACATGTTCACAACTACAAAATGCAATCATTAATACTCATATTTTTAATTTCTAATTGTTGAAATTTCTTTTGTTTCTGTTTGTTGAGAAATTAAGGCAAACTATTGGCATAGTCCATTTTAGACTCAACTTAAATTAAAATTATGTCCAAATAACATTGTCACTGCAGTGTAAATAGAATTTTTTTTTTTTTTGTTTAATTGAATATAACCAGTAAATGCTTATATCCAGTTTGGAATATAAATCTTCCATGCAGCATTAGGTGACATATTTTGAGTAACAAAAATAATTGCTAAGCTTTTTTTCCATTTTCATATCTAGAATTAGTATACTTAACACATGCATAATTCCTTTCAGAGCCATAATTAAACTGAAGCAATATTGTTGTGCTAATATAAGTTAAGAATCATTTACCTTAAATTCTTGGGATCAATTTTCAGATTTCTCCAGATTTTGGAATACAGTCTATTTAATTGGAATATAGAATCTATAGAATGAGGCAGCTTGAAATGGAACCCAAGCATAAACATGATATCCCTTTACATTTCATAACACAGCTTATATATATATATATATATATATATATATATACACCTTGAAGGTAGTTTTATATAAATAACATGTACCCTAAAGGTAGTTTTATATAACATATACTCTAAAAGTAGTTTTATATAATATTTAATAAATTAGATACAGTTAATGATGCTAGACTGCTAGACATGTAATGCTCACACGGATTTTTAAGGGGTGAAATTGAGATTTCACATTAAAAAAAAATGTTTTGTACTTTATGTACGTGTACAAAAAACTTGATCACTACTTACAAAAATATATAAATGCAGGATTTTTTGACATTTTGAATAATATCTTAGCTGAATACAAAATACCTGTTAATTAATCCATGAATGAAGGTGTTACTGTGACAATAACTAACAAAAAACTGGTGCCAATATAGGCTATGTAGCTGGACTTTCTGAAATTTTCAGATTTTGGAATTTGGGATAAAGTTTACTTAACCTCTATCATATTTCAAGATGTTGATAACAATTATTTCCAGTTTAGGACTGATAAGTTAGTATTTTTCAATATGCTGAAATGATTTGGGGCCTACAGCTGCTCAATTTTTTTAAAAGTACTTAATATACCTCATGGCATATACTGATTGCAGCAATAATTTATACATACAATGAACAACAGTAGTTATGCAATAATTGTGGGGTTTGGCATTTTTAGTATTGTTTTTATTTTTTTCAGAATCCAGCTAATTTCTATTATTGTTTATTATTCGACTTATTTTTTCCAAACTTACACATTTGAATAGATGTGTGTGTCTCGTTAACATTTTTAATTACAATGTCATCTTAGTAGGTGATAGTAAATTAAAAATCTACCAGCATTGTATTCATAATTTGTTGAAAAATAACACACTTAAGGATATAAGATAATCTTTTTTTATTGATCTAAACCTTGATATGTATTTATTGCTTACATGAGTATATAGTGTTCCTCTAATGTTATTTGAAGCGAGATATTTGAAAGGTTAATCTTTAGTAAGAGATCATCACCATTTTATTTTGCAAGCATCTCTTCTGGTAATTGGATAGAAATAGTTTAGTAATATTATATTTAATCTAGTGGAGAAACCTTCTCACAAAAATAACATTGCCTTTTCTCAAATACACTTTTGAATTGGCTCAGGACGAAAAGAATGTCAAATTGCACCTAATTTCTTCAGATGATTCAATTCAACATTTATGCTCTTAGAAACTGGTACATCTAAGCATTCTTTAGCTTTTTGTCAAAATCCTAAATCCCCTTTTTCTTTTTTTTTTTTTTTTCTTTTTTTTTTTTTTTTTAATGTTTTTCTATGTTGATTTGGGTAAAAATGACTTTACTGAATTACAAATTGAATGAATGGAGCAACATTGCCTGTGGAAAATAACTTGTAATATAACAACATTATAAAAATATGTTTATATAATTTTTATCAGAAAATACAGCAAATATATATGAAAAAGTAGCTACTACTGAAAAAATATTGTGTTACCTGTTGATAGCCATAGCAAAAGTGAACTTCACTGGTGATTGGATGTTACTTGAATGAAAACACTACCAGGACATATTGAAGGCAAGAGTGTCACAAGAGAATGGTGAATAACCTACTAAATAGGTTTATATAAATGGATGGCAGAACAGGAAGGGATGGTAAGAGTATAAATGTTGCTTAGAGCTGCAAACGACAGGAAGCTGTGGAGAGATCACTCATAATTTACTATTTTTTTTTTTTTATAAACACTAGTATGTGTGGTAAGAGGTAGATATCACTATTAGCTGTTGTTGTCACACAACTGTTCAGCATCTTTGTCAGAATTGAGCACGCTGGCTGCTGGTTTAGCATTTATATACATCATGTATATAATACATTGAAAGGTTCCCTTTTTCTAACGTGCACCAATAGCTTAAGGGTAGAGTCTCTGACTGATGCCAAATTGGTCTAGTTTCAATCCTGGCTTGAAGCAGTTCAGATGTCTAGCCACACTGATGAGCTGTGACATAGTGAAACAGTCTCTCTCTCTCTCTCTCTCTCTCTCTATATATATATATATATATATATATATATATATATATATATATATATATATATATAATGTTTGAAGTGCAACTTAAAGTTTTGTGGTTTTACCAACTCATTTGGCACGGACTATTACAGTTTTAAACTACTGGGTCTCATGGGAGGAATGCTAAATTAAATGCAGATTCATATATATATATACATACATATACATATATATATATATATGCCTCACTATTATTGGATGCCGGTGATCTTTTTTTATATTGTTTTCTCTTTATTTTAGGACGTTGTAAAAGTGTTACTGAAGCATCAAGTTGATGTCAACAAACCACTGACTGCTTCTAAGGACAAAATGACTCCTCTTATGATTGCTGCCTGCAAGGGACATTTGGAAATTGCTCGCCTTTTGGTTGGCCAGAAGGCATTTATTGAACAAACAGGTTTGTGGAAAGTCCCTTAAACATACAGATAAATTCTTTAATTTGATATCATTCGAAGAAAATACTTTCAAAATAATTCATGTAAATATTTTTTGTGCTTTTGAAATTAATACCATTTAAAATTCCACATTATTGCAAAACTTTGAAACATTTTCGCTTCCTTCTGTTCAGAATTTATTTCTCCTGTGGCCATAGAAAGTTCTTTAATATTTTTGTTTTTAAATTAAAATTTGAAAACCCAATTGAATTCAACCACGTAATCTAAATTTTTTTTTTTTCTTTTTGAAAATTATAAAGTAACCAAAAAAGTCTTTGCCGTTTTTTATGTTGTGTGAGAAGAAGTGATAACCGACAACACAAATGAGGGTATCACGTGCTAGGAAAGTGGTGGAGGCATTGCTCTTGATCAATGTAGGTGTGTTGTGCACACACATCAGTCATAGCTCAAGCAGCAACGAGTAAACATGGCAGTGTCAAAGCAGCTTATCTAGGGATTGTCTTCTTTATGACTTTAACCCTTTGAACTCTGCGTTTCTGAACAATTTTAATCCTTCTGCCTGAGCTCCGGAGTCAAAATTCGCAAATAATTGCCGTGTAATGTTTCATGGTAGATATGAAAATGGTTACAAAAAATATAAGCATTATATTTAGCACAGAGGGAGTATGATTGCATATGTTGACTTTATTGCCAGAATTCTTTCTTTGTGTGCCAGTCTACCCAGCAAGTGCTGCCTTTCTTGATGCACATGAAGTGCTGGGATGTTGTGCAATTACTGAAGACTTCACAGCCTCGACAGGATAGTTTTTGTAGGCCACAGTTGGGTTTTTCTGCTTGAATTTATTGTATTTATAAGAGCACACACTACAGAGGTTGTTAGTGGAGGCATCTTCTGGTATCTCTGGGAGGTGGAGGCTGACATTTTGTAGGCGTTCTAGAGCATCAGCATTGGTTGACTGCCTGTGCACTGAAACTGGCTGAACTGCACCCACCAGATCCACACAATATTGATCTAAGAACTTTCTGAGGGACTTGGCTTTCTGGGGGAAAGTTCCCAGGAACAACACATATCCTTTGTAGATGGCCCACATGACAAACTTGACAAAGAGACGTTTTGGCCAGCAGTGATGACAACGTGTCTTGTACAGAGATGTCATCTGGTCATTTTTGTCAGTCTCCACACCTCCCATGTAGTGGGTGTAGTCAGTGACCAGCTAAGGCATTTTGATCTGGATCATTGTGACATCTTTGTTTCTACACTCAGCATTTCCGGTTTTCCAGGGGTTGTGACATGTTGACATGAAATTAATAGGCTTTCTGTTATTCCACACCATTACCACAAAGCCATCCTTGCATTGAAAGTCACTGTCACCACAATTTTTCATTTTCTAAATTTTCAGGCTTTGTCGGTATTTCTTTCTGTTGATTATGGCTGTTCCCATGGCAAGAGTATTCTGCATTGGAAAAAATTCACATTATTGTTGTATCTGTCCATTACAAGGATGTGATACTTTCCCTGGGCATCAGCTGATGTCAGTAGGTGATACACAATGTTTCCAATCACTCCAATTCCATCAATTTTTATTTTGACGGTGTACATCTCTGCTCCCATTATGTATCCAGTTTCTCCTTCACAGAGCATGTATGACTTCATACCAAATTTGGATGGCTTCTCTTTTGATGTATTGTTTGGTGGCAAGTCTGTTCTTGAGTGGAATTATTCCTTCATTCAAACTGTGGTGTGGTCTGGGCATGTAATGGTGACAAAATTTCTTCAACAGTGAATTTAGCATTGATCTAACCTTGTAGATGGCATCTGCTTTGTCAGTTGTAGCATCAAATTTCATCTATGACTTGAACAAAAGACCAGATGAAAATAAATCTTGACATTACTTTTCGAAAACCCGGCGTTTCTGACAGAAAGTTCTGTCCACTCGATTCTCAGTACTCCCTGAATTGAGGCTTGATAACTGTTGTTTCCATTTGCAATCTCAACCCAAGGAAAGCCTTTGCTTCTGCTTCAGTCAGATTATCTTTGAATATTTTGCTGCAGTAGCAGTAGTCAGGCTTTGCTTCCTCGATCTGATCTGTGCACTGGTTTGTTTTGTTTACAAAGTTTTGCCAGAACTCATCATCCAGAATTAAGATGACGTAATCAATTGCACAAGAGCTTTCGTTGATACTTTCTGGAATGTTCTTTGCTCCACATTCGGAATCATCAAACTTGATGTCATTTGTCTCATATCACTTATTCCAACCATCTCAATCTTCTCTTACATCTTCTCTAATATCACCGGAGTCTGTGAGGACACGCCTCCTTTGATCAACATATTCTGTACACTCAGTTCCATTTTCACTATCTGTAGCAAAATCATCCAATTCATATTCCACTTCACTATCAGAGTAATCACTGTCATACTCTAGTTTTGATAAATCATCAAGCATATCAGTAACTTGCTGCGATTTGTAGGGTTCTTTTCTCATGTGTTTTGTCCCTGATTGCTTCCCTGACTGTCCAGGTTGAGACTCTGCATGCTTCATGGTAGAAACAATCTTTTTTTTATCCAAAACACATGCACAAAACACAATGAAAAAGCGTGGACATGTCAGTATATCGTTTGATGAGATCAGAATATTACGGCTTTTCCGATTAGCTCTTCAAAATAAGACAACGAATAGCAAAACACTCAATGTTTAACTGGTGGCTGGGCATTAAGTTCATTTTTCTCTACCACCTGTAAAGTGGTGGTCAGGGCTCAAAGGGTTATGGTGGGATTGCCTGCAGCCATATCAAGTCAACGATTACATCAAGCCTTTAGGGAAAATACTGTGAGTGAACACATCAACAGGCATTGGCTTCAGAAGTTCAAGACAGGAGATCTGTTCCTTTGTCATGAATGCCGCAGTGGCTAGCCACAGGTTCTAAATGTGGCCCTGAATGTGGCCATAGAAGAGGACAACAGTCAAACCTGTGGGGAGTTTGCCATATGCTCCCAGGTTTCTGATGAAACAGTCAGACTTCACCTGTACTGCATAGAGAAGGCGTACAAGTTGAGCAAGTGCATATTTTACACACTGTCAGAAGGCAACAAGCAAGCCTGTTTCTCAACACCGCAGTGTACCCATATTTGATTGAGTGCTCACCAGTAATAAAAATGGGTCCTGTATTGATGCTTGCAAGCATGCCAGACATTTGGTTGTCACCATGAGACAAGACCACCTCTACACTCACGCAAGATATCTGGTGGACTAGTCAACAAGTGGTGCACTATAATCTGCTACCTACAGGACAAACCATCACTGCAGACCTGTACTCACAGTGGTTAGAACATATGCAGCAGGTATTGAAGCAGGAGCCAGCATTCATTAATCACAAGGGTGTACTGTTCCTCTATGACAATACCAGATCTCATGTGGTGTGGTTGGCCAGGGATACCATCTAGCAACTTGGCTAGGAGATACTGTGTCATCCACCTTACTCTCCAGACCTTGCTCCAACAGATTACCACTTCTATTACCTGGATAACCACCTTCATGGGAAATTCTTCACAGGTGAGGCTGACTTGTGGTAGGCACTTACAGACTTCTTTGTATCCAAGACACCTAATTTTTACCACCAACGCATTTCGCAGCTGGAGGTATGTTGGCAAAAGTTTCTGGTTGCTGATGAGGATTACTTTGATGTAACAGTATGTTATATCAAAGTAACAAATTTATTGTATACCTTTTTTTTTCTAATAAATCAAAAATTTCAGCAAGGACATTTTGGTTACCTTGTAAATGAAGGTTGAGATTGTTTAAAGAATTTATTTTATGCCTAAATTTTGTAATTTAAGATTAATCTGAATATTATTTTATTTTTACTTTCTTTCCTTTTTTCCACCAACAGATAAAATGAAACGCACTGCATTGACTCATGCTGCCATGAATGGTAACACCCATCTTGTGTCGTACTTTTTGTCTTTGGGAGCTGATCCCAATCACACTGATTCTTCAGGCAACTCTGTAGTTCACTATGCAGCTGCCTATGGATGGTTCTTTTGTTTGAAACTCCTTGTTGCCAATGGTGGTGCTAACCCTAACCTTGCCAATGATTGGAAGGTAAATTGATTTCAAAATGCTAACTTCATTCCTTTATTTAAGTGAAGATTTAAAGCCACTCCTACATTTGTACCTGTAAATCACCTGTCTCCTATTTCTGTTTAATAGCTTTATCACAAAATCACATTTAACTTGGCAATTACCATATATACTCAAGTATTTTTTTGTTATTGCTATTTTTTATTATCTGTTTTTATGTAAAAAAAAAAAAAAAAAAAAAAAAAATAGGAGGATTGCACTATACACATCTCCCCAAAATTTGGTTTTGATTGGTCAATGTATGGCTATTTTCAGGGGGTGTGACAGACACACAGAAATCATAGAATATTATATATAGATTATTGAAACAACTATAAAAGTAGCAAAGTTTAAGCTAGAAACAAAAATAAAATAATATTAGGCTTGATTTTTTTTTTTTTTTTTCCTTACCAGAAAATATTTTGTTTGTTTTTTGTTTTTTTTTACACCATTATTTGTAATATGTAAAAATTGAGATATATTGTTTGTATGCATCTGGCATGTTAATTAACAGTCATGTAATTCAGAATGGAATAAAGAGCCAGGAAAACATTTGTATGTCTTCAGTTGATTGAATGTTTATATTTGACATTTGCAAAAACTGTTTTCAAGCTGATGATTATTGCAATTAGTATTGTTACGTCTTTAACTCAAAATGAAATCCTGTAACTTAGATTTCAGTGATGGGCTTTTCTCCATGTAAAACAACTAAGACCTATCACAATTTGGCAAAAAACGAAATGTCAAAAGGATGGTTTTCCCCTTGACACTGCTATTGTTTTAATTACCTTCATTCCTTGGCAATTTTTATTCTTTTAAAAAATTATGATTAGATTTGTAATAAAACCTAAACATGATGAAAGTGAATTTATACATTTTTTTTGTTCTTGAGAATTTACAACAAAAATATTAAAGCCTATTTACTTATTAGATTGTTTATTACCCACATTCTAAAAACTAATGCAACTGTATTAACACTAAATGCAATATTTATCATTTACCAATTTGTAAAGAAATATTTATATGAAAACAATTTTTTAATTTTGTAAACATTTACTAAATTATTAAAATATGTGAACCAACTATAAGGAAATCTTTACTATTTATCATTTTATAAAGTTTGAATCAGTTGGTAATTAGCCAACGTTTTCCCAGCCATTCCACTAAACAATCTAACAAGTAGTGTTTATTATTTTTGTTGTCAACTTTCAAGAAAAAATATAATGTATAAATTCGCTTTCCTCGTATGTTTAGGTTTTATTACAATTCTAATCATCATTTTTTAAAACAAACTTTGCCAAGGAGTTAAGGTAGTTAAAATAATAGCAGCATCAAGGGGAAAGCCGTCCTTTTGACACTCTTTTAAGGTATGAATGTCCAAGATTGCCTATAATTTACTGTCACCATTAAAGCATTTTCTTGGACTGTCAAATTGACAACATTACAATGAAATCAATAGGAGCTAGATATTTTTAAGGGTTTGTAATTTTGTGTTTTCTTTTTGCAGATGACTCCAGTTTGTATTGCTTTCCTGAAAGGCCATTTTGGTTTAGTGGATCTATTGCTGAATCAGCCGGGAGTAGACATTAACTTTAAGGATGATAAGGGTAAACATCTTTCTCTTATTTTTCTCTCACCACTAGTGCCATAGCTTTAGCACCCAATTGCTAAATTATTACAAGGAGGTTAATTTCTAAAGAATTAATAGATTTTATTTTTTTTTTATTACTTCAAATGTTATTTTTAGTGGCTACCCATATTTGAGTAGACACTCTATTTCGGACAATATTTATTTAGTCTGCTGGTCTGTATAAACAAAACAATTTTTAAAGAATTAATAGATTTTAATTTTTAATCCAACATATTTTTATTACTTCAAGCTTTTTAGTGGATATCAATATTTGAGTAGATCCTCTGTGTATTTTAAACAATATTTATTTCATCTATCAGCCTGTGTATTTGAGAAAATTTAATAAAGAAAATGTGCCCTTTAGCAGGATTTGAATCTGTCTCCCTTTCCAGAAAGAGCCACCATCTGATCCAATGTTCTTTTACTGTTCAACTATGAAAAGTGTCACAATAAATCAAGGTTCTATTTTGCCTTTGAAGCACACCGACTCGTTCAGATTTCACCAAAACACACATGTTCAGTTTCATATCTGAAACATAAACAAAGAAGTTTCTAAGTAATTAATGCATTTTATTTATTTATTTATTTTTTATTTTTTTTTTAATCTGACATATTTTTATTACTGGAAACATTTCTTTTAGTGGATTCCCATATTTGAGTAGATGCTATGTTTATTTTAAACGATTTATTTCATCTACAGGTCTATGTGATCAAGTAAACTTAACAAATAGAATGTAGCCTTTGACAAGATTTGAACCCGTGTCTCCCTTTGCAAGAGGAACCACTTTCTGATCCAGCATTTTTACTGCTTGGTTACAAAGTTTTCTTTATTAAATTTTCTTGAATATGCAGGCCATTAGATGAAATATATGCTGTTTAAAATAAATGAAGCATCTACTCAAATATGGATATCTGGTAAAAATAACATTTAAGTAATACAAAGAAAGTTTATTATAATTCTTGGACAATAGTAGATTGATAGGATCACCTTGTAAATGTTGAAACACATAAGGTTGATTAGATAAACAAAATAATGGTTTTAATATATTCAGTTGCTATTAATGCCCTGGAATGCAAATGACAATAATGGCACCATATATAATACAGTATACTTCTAAAATCTGTCTAGTAAATAATTATCAGTTTTTTCTTATTTAACATATTTAGAAATGTTCTTATTTGCAGTAAATTTGTATTTTTCTTTTATCTATGTAGGAAATTACTGATCAATTTCTAACAATCACAGAACTCTTTTAAACTATTAATTCTA
Organism: Acanthosepion lycidas; assembly: GCA_963932145.1. Taxonomy (NCBI): domain Eukaryota; kingdom Metazoa; phylum Mollusca; class Cephalopoda; order Sepiida; family Sepiidae; genus Acanthosepion; species Acanthosepion lycidas. The sequence goes on from OZ010599.1 coordinate 39,147,162, forward strand.
TTTTTGTTACTGCAGCATTTCATACTGCAGACTCATTGGCCATAGTTAAGTATAATTGGTAAAAATGTTTCAACAGACAGAAGTGGATAAAGGTTCTAATAAGCAATAAGAAAAGGAAGAATGGTAAAATAATACTAAGCAAACAATATATTATGCAAGACAAAATCAGGCAAAAAGTTTACACAGTAAGAATGGTGTTCAAACGCAAAAGGAATAGTCAGTTGATTGTAGTGTTCTGACTTCAAGACAAGAAAGAACAAGTATATGGTAGATGAGTTTGAGAAGTGGTCTATTTTTATTGGTTAAGAAGAAATCCCATCATGCATCTATAGGTTATGCTTATAAGATTAGGGAGTGGATGGCAGCTGTCACTACACAGATTGGAACTAACACACAATTCATTTATGGTCTTCTTCAAGTGTACAATCTGTATGGAAAGACGTGATCTCACTCTATTTTTTGAGTGTAGAGCAACATTACAGATTGCATCAACCTATTATGATGCCAAACTTCAAAGCATTGTGTCTAAACAGGGTTGATTCCATATTTTATACACAGACCTTTTTTTTTTTTTCCATTCCTTTCTTTCCTTCACAAAGGAATCCACAATGGCTTAGCCTATACATTTATCCACATAAATTATGGACCCTATTATTTCTTTCCAATTTCTTATTCTTCAGTGATACACTTTGTTACTTGAAACTTATTTCTGAATAGGTTTTGGTAACTTAAAAATGATAGGTATTTTCAATAGGTACTGTGAGAACTAACATATTCATTGTTCAATTCAGAGTGTATGTCCTTGGAATTTGGTTCAGATTGCCTTTGTCTGCAAGAATCTTCATGTCCAGATTTTAAAACATCTGTAAAATAAAATTTAAAAAAAACAGATGAGCTACACACCTGAAGAAGTCTAAAAATATACATTGGCTGTAATACGATTTAAAAAAAAAAAAAAAAAAAAATAAGGATAAAGAGATTAGTTTAGATAATCTGTTGTTTAAATAGAATTCTTCCATGAATGACTGATTTCTTATCTACTACTATTACTACTACTACTACTACTACTGTCACAACAGAGTATGCTAGCATTTTATTCTCTCAGTCAAATTCTTAACATTCCATTTGGTTTGTTCATATTAACATTTTTGATTCAACACCCCAAGATATGAAATATGAAAAATGATGAAATTAAGTAGGGGGAAAATTCTTGTGTAAATTTGTTAAACTTTGATAGTTCAATGTATTAATATTGGTGTTAATGGTCTTTTCCTTGTTTTATCCTTCCAATTTGCCTGATGCTTTTTCTGTCTTCTCTTGGGTGCATAATTCATTCAACTGGGATCGAACTCCTGGTCGTTCTGAATTTGGATGTACTACTAGATTAGCAACTAGGTCTCACCGTTTTAACATTGAACTAGCTAGATGAAACTGCCACTTCTTGCATTTGCTTCACTGATAACTACAATCTTCAAAAATTTAAATGCAACATCAGTAACCATCTTCTTGAACCCTGTTCCTTTACAGTCAACATTGATTAATCTCCTTAAAAGAAAACCTAACCTATAGCAAGTTGATCAACACATAAATGTATATTCTATTCTTTTATATTTGTCAGACAGAAGAGAGAATTTTTTAAAATTTAATTTCTGGAGTTGTCTTTTGTTTTGTTTTTTGTTTTTCTGTTTATTTTTTTTTCCTGGCCATTGAAATCTTTCATACAATTTTATCTTAGGCTTATACAAGCAATGTTCTTTATCTTCTTATCTTGACTTTATCTCCATGTAATCCTGTGTCTTTCCATATGTGTTCAGCCATGCCTAAGATTATGGTTGTTCTGATCTTAGAATTTAGTTTTTAGGGTTCACTTGGTTTCTCACTTATGTTCTATTCTGCAACTACAAAGGATATTGTACATGGTTTTTTATCATATTTACTAGACATTTGAACTGTAAAAGGATGAGACTTTGCTGCCAATCTAGTACTGCACTTAAATTCATAGTCTAAGAACCAAACAATTACCATCAAAATATTTATAGAAAAGGTACAAGGAAGCTACTTTATCGTAGTGGGAAAGTGACTGAAGTTGAGATGCCAGGTCAGGACCAATAACATTGCAGATTCTTCTTTGTATTTTATCAAGAATCTCTAAATACACAGTAGAAGCACCAGTCCAGATGTGACAGTGATATTCAATGCAAGGATGAATGGTAGACTTATAAATGTGTAAAATAGATTCTGGCACTAAAAGTTACGGGGAAACTGATAGCCAATTTGGATACCTGTGATGCGAAGTCGGCATTCTGTTGCTTTAAAGTTGATATCCTCTCTGTCTTCCTATTTATAAAACCTGATATTATTTCGGATGGATGCTCGTTAGGAATAAGTCACCTATTTGATCAAATTTATGTTGTGTTAAACTTTTTGCCCAAAGTATACAATGTTCAAAACTGAAAGCCAACAAAGAGGAATATTAATCAGAAAAACATAATGAAATGATAATAAATCACCACAGAGAACCTTTTCTGCCTGCCACTAGTATGGCTGATGCTAAACTCCAGAAGAGCAACGCTCTACACCTTTTTCTCGTGTTTTCCACTGACATGAAGTGGAGTCACTATATCAAATCAATTGCTACATCTACTGCGATGAAAGTTGGTTTGCTGTCTCATGTCAGAATCTATCTTGCACATTTATAAACCCACCATTCATCAGTGCATTGAATATTGCTGCCATATCTGGTCTGTTGCTCTTGCTGTATATCTCTTCTTGACAAAATTCAAAAACAGGTCTGTAATATAATCAATCCTAACCGGGCATTTCGACATCAGTCACTTTCTCACCAATGTCACGTGGCTTCCCTCTGTCTTTTCTACAAATATTTTTTGGCTACTGTTTTGATGAGCTTTTTACTTGGTGCCTCAACAACATGAATTTAAATGTACTACTAGATTAGCAACTAGGTCTCACCATTTTAACATTGAACTAGCTAGATGAAACTGCCACTTCTTGCATTTGCTTCACTGATAACTACAATCTTCAAAAATTTAAATGCAACATCAGTAACCATCTTCTTGAACCTCAATCCTCTCCACTAAAATCTTCTCATTCTCTTTCACTCCCTGTTACCCTCTGTATGCTCTAGTCGCATTATTGCCTCACTTGGTGAAATGATTAAAAAAAAAAAAATTCTACTTCTCCATTCTATGCACTATACTTATAGAAAATGCATGTTTTTTTTTGTTTTTGTTTGTTTTTTGTTTTTGTTTGTTTGTTTTTTTGTTTTTGTTTGTTTGTTTTTTTGTTGTTTTTTTTTGTTTTTGTTTTTTTTTTGTTTTTGTTTTTTTTTTTTGTTTTTGTTTTTTTTTTGTTTTTGTTTTTTTTTTTGTTTTTTTTTTTTGTTTTTTTTTTTTTGTTTTTGTTTTTTTTTTTGTTTTTGTTTGTTTTTTTGTTTTTTAACATTTTAATTTTAGAATATCATTATAGTAAGTAGCTGTCTCTAAGTAAACTTGGTTTACTACATCAGTTTTTTTCCCCCCCTATATTTCAGGTCGTACGTTGGTTAGTATTGCTGCTTCCAGCAAACTTGTACCTGAACTAATGGACCAACTGAATTATTTGTTGAACAAGAAAGCTGATTGTTCTTTAGCTGATCTTGAAGGCTATAATCCAGTAAGTTTTTTTTTTTTTAATTAAATCCATTATTATAAAGAGATTAAACATTATTCTTGTTTGTACAAACTTTTTCCTTTCACAATTTTAAATCATTCATAGCTAAAAACCCTGAAAATTTTTTTCTTGATAAAATGCCAATTTTTCTATCTATGTACTGGTGCTTTGATTTAAAGAAATTGGATGAAAACTTTTTGAAAGTTATTTACCTACATACACTTTATTTCTCATTCCATGCATAAAGAGAGTGATACTGAAAATATGAAAGCAGTGGTAGGGTGTGAGGCTAAAATTGCTATTTAATTTCAGACATTTTACCAATTGTGCTAAAAAAAATTATCACTAGATAAAATTGGAAGTCTTTCAGTTATGTATTGTATTATTAAGTTTTATGCATGTGCTATTTTTGTATTTAGAGATTGCAATATTGTTAAACTTGTTTAGTGAATCGATAAATTTTTTTCTGTCTTGTTAAATGTTTTAATTGAATGAAAGAATAACTATTTTCTTTTCTTCTTTTCTAGCTTCATCACTTGGCTAGAAACATGCATTCAAAATTGGATTCAGTAAGTGGCTTTTTTTCTTTTTCTTTTTTTTGTGCAAGAATTTTCTAATTTGCAGACAAATTTTTTAAAACTTTGTTTTCAAATATAACTGTTGTAACCTAGGGAAGGTTACAGAATAGAATAATCAAACAAAGATTGGTAATGAACGATAGTAGTTAGGACATGAACAACACATAAGATCCACCAGTTGCGCATAGAAGAAGTCAAACGCTAGAAGTGAGTCAAGTGAATTCCATGATTAATCTCCAACTGCAGCCCGACATACAGTATTTACTACTGTATTTATGTGAATAGGAACATACCCATTATCGTCTGTAGGTATGCTACAACAATAACCTTACATAGATAATAATATTTCTATATAATCTTGATTTTAATATTAGATAACTGAAAAAAGGGTGTTTGGTTTATTTCAGTAGATCGCAATTAATTTTTAACTAAGTTCTTTAAAAGCAGTTGCTTTTGATTATATTGTGAGAGCTGTATGGATTTTTGATTATATTGTGATGGCAGTATGGATTTTTAAAAATATTGTAAAATGGAACAAAATAAGTAACATTCTCAGCATATGTTTTTGTTTTAAGAAAGGTAAAAATATAGCTCAAGTGCAAAAAGTAGATCTGTGCAGTTTATTGGAAATTTACTGTGGAGGATTAAACATATTAAAAGTGGTTTGCAAAGTTTTGTGTTCAATAAACTGGTAGAGTTGATAGCAATCAAATCAAGATATTTGAGAATTATCAAACAATACCTGATTTATTAAAAATATCTGAATATAAACTAGGAAATTATTTGCTCCAGTTTGGTTATGTTAGTTGCATTGATGTGTAGCTTCCAAATAAATCAAGTGGAGGTGGAGTGCTAATGACTCAGATTTTTTTTTGGGGGGGGGGGGGGGGGTTAAAAAAAATGATGACTTTCTTTAAGAAAATTGATTAAATGTGGGTATTTTATAAACAATGTAATAATTATGGAGCAAATAATAACATACTATGAACCACTAAAGGCCAATCTTCTTTCAAAGAAGGTGATGCTTTATATATGGTAAGAACTGTAAAGGGAGATCTCTACTATGAGCTCCTTCCAGAGAAGCAAATAATTGATTTTGAACATGTATTGCTCTCAATTAGACCATCTAAATGCAGTAATCAATGAAAATCATTTGGAATTATTAAAAACAAAAGGCATATCTCATTAGGTTGTTAATGATAGTCCTAACTACATGTTTCTTTGATGACCAGGCAAAGATTGTTACAATCTGGGGAGTTTTCAGTTATGTCATATTTACCAGGTAACATCACCTTTAGATGACTTTTGGTCTTTACGAAATTTTCTTTATGAAAAAATTTCAATTTATTGAAAGATTGAAAATAGATCCCAAGAGTAGTTATTTGCTAAAAATGATAAAAAACATTTCTGGGAAGATAGAATAATAAATTTGCCTGAAAAATAGCAAAACAAACCAGTAAATATTTTGTTAGATTAATAAAATTAAATAATTTTTTTTGTTAACCAATAAATAGCACATTCAGTTATTGTTATATTCTGCATATTTTGTACATAAACTCATTTGTGTAATTCCACAGAATGAGCTTCCTGATGCTGAGACAATGAAAGTGAGTGTTGATGTGGCCAATTTTCTCATTGACAATGGGTGTGACCCAACTGCTCGTGCCAATGATGGCATCACTCCTTTGATGCTTGCTATTGAAAAGGTTAGTTTCTCCAAGAATTAATTCCAATTAAGTAAATTTTTCCTGTTAACTTTTTCTTGTAAACATTGGATTATAAAACCTTTGTAGCAACTTTCATAACAAAATTCTCACCTCCCCCCCCCCCTTTAAATCAAAAGTTTTTTCTATATCTCAAATTCAGTTGCTTTCTCACTGATGTGGTATGGACTTTCTCTGTCTTTTCTTTAAAAAAAAATATTTTCATGGCAACTGCTCTGACAAGCTTTTTTCCCTGGTGGCCTGACTACATTAATTTAAGCATGCTACTAGATTGACATCTAGATCCACCCCTTTTACTGTTGAAATACCTAAATGCAGCCACTACTTCTATTCTAACATTTTCTTTTCTCGCACTTCCCACTTGTGGAACTCCCTTCCTCTTACTTGCTTCCCTGATAACTACAATCTTCAAAAATTTAAATGCAATGTCAGTAGCCATTTTCCATTTTCTTGAACCCTGTTCCTTTATTGTCCTTTCCTCAATCCTCCCTTCTAAAGTCTTCTCATTCTCTTTCACTCCCATTAACACTTTGCTTCTTAGTGGCATTATTGCCATCTTCCTGAAGCCTGTTCTTTTATTGTCCTTTCTTCTCACTGAAGTCTTCTCATTTTCTTTCACTCCCTGCAACTCCATACATTCTAGTGGCATTAGTGCCTTGTTTGGTGAAATGATAAAAAAAACAAAATGTTCTGACTCTGCATCCTATGCACTATATTAATAGAAAATGTATGTTTTTGTTTTTTTACATTTTAATTCTAGAATACCATTATAGCAAGTAACAGTCTCTAAGTAAACTTGGTCAATCACCATGTTCTGTCTTCTTGGACTTCATTCATCTTTTGTCCTTTCCTCAATCCTCCCTATTTTCAGTCTTCTTTCTCTTTCATTCTTTGTAACCCCCCTCCATACTAAATAAAAGATCAGGAATAAATAGGTGCTTAGTTCTTTCATTTTTTGTTTTGTTTTTTTTTTGGTTTTTTACATTATTACTTTAATTTATTTTTTGGTGCTTCTTCTCTTTATTGTTATAGAATTGTTTTTGGAATAAATTAAATAACCTTGTATAATTAGTTTCAGAGATTACAAAACTTAAGATTTCTTGTATTGAGTATTTTTAGTTTTATTTTGTCCACATTTTCATTTATTTTCAAAAATCATTTTGATGCTTTCTCTTTTTAGAACAATGTGCTGCTAGTGAAAGCTCTGTTGCAAAAAAAAGGCAGTGTTTCATTGGATAAGAACAAGAATAATAAAAACATTTTACATATGATGGCCGAACTCTGCATCAAGGGTGACATGTCTTCAATACTGCGAGATGTTATTGAACAGGTAAACAATCTTTGGCTTTTGGAAATTATCCATTAGGTAGAGTATCGTTTGCGGTTTGTTGCTTGTAAAATCCTTTCACCCTTGAGCTCAAACTGGCCCTATAAATATTGGCTCTCAAAATCTCGCTGTTTGAATGACTTCCTGTATTGCAATGATTCCGTTATATATTATGGTAGAGTATATATAGGGTAGATTGAACATTGAGAGTCAGTATTTTGGGGTGGGTCTGGGTAGGTTGAATACTAAAGGGTTAAATATGCTTAAAAATATTGGTTATAGTTTATATAAATAATAGAATGAAAGTGTTTTTCAAATTGTAATTTAAGCCAAACTGATCTTCTTTTTTTTTTCTCCTAAAGAACAAAAGGATGTTAGACGAAACCACCATGGAAATTGATGGCGTTTCTCCGCCACCAGATAAAGACGTCTTAAAACAATTGGCTAAAATGGTTGATAATGAAGGTTTTACTCCTCTTCTGCGAGCATGCCAAAAATACAAAAATTTACAGGTGAGAATTTTCTTTTTTTTTTTCCCTTTCTTTTTTTTCCCTTTCTTTTTTTTCCCTTTCTTTTTTTTCCCTTTCTTTTTTTTCCCTTTCTTTTTTTTCCCTTTCTTTTTTTTCCCTTTCTTTTTTTTCCCTTTCTTTTTTTTCCCTTTCTTTTTTTTCCCTTTCTTTTTTTTCCCTTTCTTTTTTTTCCCTTTCTTTTTTTTCCCTTTCTTTTTTTTCCCTTTCTTTTTTTTCCCTTTCTTTTTTTTCCCTTTCTTTTTTTTCCCTTTCTTTTTTTTCCCTTTCTTTTTTTTCCCTTTCTTTTTTTTCCCTTTCTTTTTTTTTTCCTTGTTCTAATTCTTCAAAGCTCATTTAGTTGATTTGTTTTATGTTCAATTACAACATATTTCCATCTATTACAATTTAAAATTTAGTATTTTACACTGTATTCCAACAGATATAACTCAATAAAATTATAATTATTATGAAACTAATAGTCCTGGCATCTTCAAATGCCAATCAAATATATGTTGTACATTTATAGGGAATATCACAAAATCCACAATATAAAATATAAGTATTTTGCTCATGCTAGAATCTACAAAATATTATTTAAACCGTTCCAATTTATATGCAGGCATGTCAAATGAATCAATTTGAAGTAATAAGATAATAAGAGAGTGACAATTACCAAACACAACAATAATTTATTGAAATGAATGATATACAAAGCAAAGTGTTGGTTCCTATTTAGTTGGAATGACTGCAAAGACATCCCTTTCTTCAGATTTATAGATAAATCATACAAATACATGCTGGGATTTCTTCCTAGCCAATAAGATGAGCCATTTTTCGGTCTTACCCACCATATTTGTGTTCTTCTTTGTCTTGAATTCAGAATGCTGCAATTACTTGTCTGTATCCCTTTTTTGTGTTAACACCATACTTAGTTTGTGAACTTTTTTGCCTCATTACTGTTGCTTTGCCTACTTTTGTCTTGCATATATTGTTTGCTTAGTATTATTTTTGCACCATTCTTTTGTTATTGTTTATTGGAAATGTTGTCAATTGTTTATTGGGCATTTCTGTTAATTTCATTTAACAATAGCCAATTACTCTACACAAAGCATGATAAGCTTGGTCAAATAACACAGAAAAATAATTTACTGATATCATTTCTGTTTATTCTGATAACTTCAAACAACCTAGTGTCGAATAGATGGTAAATTCAGAATTTCCGCTTCAGTTAATATTGCTTCCTGGTGTTCATTCTTAAATATGACTCCACCATTTCTTTGTTGATGCATCAGACACCATCCAGCATCACCCTGTATTCATCCACAACTAACGCACACTGGAAATCTAATTTTAAGTACGTTCCCACCCAGGAAAACATGTTTAGAAAAGTCATTTAGCTTATCGAGCTAACGTTTTCTGCTGACATGATGTAGAAAGATTATATTGGCTCAATTTCTAGGTTTGCTACTAGGAAGGCTGGTTCACTGTATCATACTAGATGATCTATCTTATGCATTTATAAGTCTATCATTCAGCCTTTCATTGAATATTGCAGTCACATCTGGGCTGGTGCTTCTGCTATGGATTTAGAGATTCTTAATAAAATACAAAGAAGAAACTGCAATGTTATTGGTCTTGGCCTGACATCTCTGATTAAGTCACTTTCCCACTACTATAAAGTAGCTTCCTTGTACCTTTTCTATAAATATTTTGATGGTAATTGTTTTGACAAGCTTTTCTCTTTGCTGCTTAGACTATGAATTTAAGTGCAGTACTAGATTGGCAGCAAAGTCTCATCCTTTTACAGTTCAAATGTCTAGATGTAACCATAAGATCTATGCTAACAGTTTCTTTTCTTGCATTTCTTGCTTTTTGGATCTCTCTTCTGCCTTTTTGCTTTCCATTCAAAATTGATTTTCAAAAATTTAAATGCAATGTTAATCGTTATCTTCTGTCATCTTAATTCCTGTTTTTTTTTTGTTTTGTTTTTTTTATTGTTAGCACTCCTGAATAATGTTTTCTTTTTTTTCTTATTCTTTTACACTCAGTAACCACTTTCATCTTAGTGGCTTTATTACCTTGCTTGAAATGATTATAAAAAAATGGCTGCTTTCAAATGCATTTTCATTCATTGAATAAGAGACAAACATCCACATGTCTTCTTCTCTTTGTCAGCATGTGCATCACAACTGGGTTTTAAATGAATTTTTCATAGCTTCATCTATTTCCTATTCACAAACTGAAAATCCATATCCAAAGTTCTTTTTTTTTTTCTTTATGAATTCATGTACATGAAGAAAGCTGTAGTGTAGATTGGCTGAAATACAAGTGTTTATTTGTTTGAACAAAATTTGAAACTCTTTTTAGGAAGTTTTCCAGAAGCTTTACAATTAAAAGTTTCTCTAGACATTTTAATATTATAGCTTCATTTATTTAGCTTGAGGCATATTTTTGGTAATCCTTCACTTAAGCGGCACAAAATAAACTCCTATTCCCTGAACAGTGTAAAATCAATAAGATCAAAGTATATACATTTATTACAATTAAACATGTTTTGAGTAATGGTGGGCTATACAGCAAATAAATACTTACAACACGGTACTGTTATTGTACCACTGATGCAACATGAACAATGCCTCAGTAGTTTACACTATGCGCATCTAAAGATTTTTCACATTTTGAGTATGAATCGTGTCATCATCAGGATCCACAAAATACTACTGATGAGAGCATATCCCGTGATTGATTTTCTCAATTCCAGGATAAGCAGTCTAGCCATCTGAAACAATATGGCTCCCAGGCTTGAATATACTGCACAATCACCTTTCAGAGTCTCTACTCGCTGATCCAGTATCTCAACAAAGAAACATTTTCCCAAACCTTGATCGATACCTCCAAGTACCTAATAACCAGACTGGCATTGGCTATGATGATATTTACAATGAAAAAATGTTCTCTCATCTGTTTCATTCGATATAAAATGACAGTATTTTATGCCGATTATATGAAGGATTAACAAATTATTCTTAATGTCAGCATTTGTGAACTAGATAATTTTTCCATTTTCTTCTTTTATTTTTACTCTTTCCATTAATTTCATGACTATATCTTCCTTTGAATTTCAAGTGAGCATTATGCTTGTTTTTGCTGAATGCTTTCTGGTATACTCCAGCAACATCATTAAAAACCTCCTCATTGGAGGAGTTAGTAGATAGCACAGACTTGCTTTTCTTGACTTTGAGAATCAGTAATCTGTCACATAAGCAGTGTAAAATAACCCACTATTCCCTGAACAGCATAAAATCAATATGACGAAGGTATATATATTTATTACAATTAAACATTATTACAACAGGTAACGATGAACTATTCAGCAAATAAATACTGAAAGTTTGGGATTGTTCTTGTAATATTGAATCCGCAAAATGCTGACGAATAACAACATCATGTATATTTTGTGATTGACTCTCTCAATAAACAGCCCAGCTCCCAAGCTGAATATACTACACAATTGCCTTTCAGAGACTCTGCTCGCCAATCTAGCACCTCAACTAAGAAACACTTTCCCAAACCCTGCTCGATACCTCAGAATGCCCAATGGCCAGTCTTGCATTGGCCATGGTGATATTTACGATGAAAAAAAAAAAAATTCTCTCGTATTTTATGCTGCTTATGTGAAGTATTAACAAATGTTGATGCCTTATATCACTCACAAATGTGGAGATAGATGTGTTGGATAGAAAAGTAATCGTGTTGAATTTATCCAGTGATCATGAGCATGATTAGACTTTTTATAGTGTTCTTATTTAACTGATACATTTGATAAACAAATGTTTGCAAAATGCTTAGCTCATTTTTGTTGCCAATTTTGCTACTTTTTGATTTTATAGATGAAGTCATACCGCCAGAAAAATGAAGCTGATCTTGACAAGGCTCGTGCCAATGCCCGTAGTTTTATTTTGATGCTTATTGATGAGGCTGGGTCTGATGTGAATGCTACAGTGCAGAAGAAATATTTTAAAGATGCATCTTCACAACCCCAGTCAGAGGAAGAGCAATATGTCCCAGAAGGTGAGTGTCTCTGAAATACTTTTATGATCTTGCAATTAATTATGCAAAGATGTTCTTGTCCTGAGTGAAATGTTATTCTTGTCTTTTGTTGCCAGGCAAATGGAGTACTGTTCATTTCATGGTTGCTGCTGTGCATGAGAATAGTGTTACTACGGATGGAATAGTTACCTATTGTCCAGGCCTGAAGCTTCTTTTGACCAAAAAACCCAAACTTGACCATCAAGATATCAGAGGTTGTGTGCCATTGATTCAAGCTATCAATTTAAACAGGCCCTATGCTGTCAAACTGCTTGTAAGTGTGATTTTTTTTTTTAATACTTTTTTTTTTACTTTTCCTCTGCCCAAAACTGTTTACAAAATCTAATGCAGTGCTTGATTTTTTTTTAATTTTTTTTTAGCTTCTGGCTGGTGCCAATCCAAATTGTTCTTGGTCAGCAAGACAAGTGACCCCATTACTTCTGGTTGCTCAGTAAGTAGTCTTCAATTTTATCATGGAAATTTATTCATCTTACATTGTTTCTTTTTACCGTTCAAAATCATCCAAGTTGCTTGCATGTTACTTGGACTAAAGGGATTTATCATTTCTCTTAGTGATAACTTTTTTCTTCAGCAAGATTTTCAATCTCTATGCCGGAAGACATTGAGTTTCATTGTAAAAAAACAAACAAAAACAGTGATGTCTACTCAAATACATGTATCCACATTAATTGCCTTGAGAATGAAAATAAAATTAGCAGATATAAAAGTCTCAGTGTGCATTTCTTAGTGTAATGGGGCCTTACTTCACTGTGATGGCTTCCTGTGGCTTAATGGTAAAGCAGACATCATTTGAAAGTGGTTTCCCAAAATGAGAAGGGAATTTGTTTCATTCCTGTTGGGAGATACTTTTTTTTTTTTTTTTTTTTTTTTTTTTTTTTTTTTCTTAGTACGACTTTTGATTTCTAGGGCAGACATTGATTTTACTGTTTTTTGTTTATCAAAAAGGATAGGATGCCTACTGAAACATGTGTAATCACTATATATAACATCTATAGTAAGATATATACTAACAAATACCAAATCTTGCCATCTCTCAAAATCAGGTACAATTTGGATCAAAGTCCTTGAGTCCTGCTTGGTATTTGTTAGTGTTACAGCTCCATCTTGGTTTAATTTCTAGACATACTAGAGATATTGTGCACTTTAGGTTTTTGGGTAGGTAGGGGTCTGTCTTTCTTTTTTTCTTTTTTTTCTCTTACCTTTTTTACTTGGTTTATTTTCTTTTTGTTTTTCATGTTTGTTCCTTTGGCAGGCTTAGTATTGGTAGGGTTGTTTTTTTTTTTATGCTTTACAATAACTTATTATTTTAGTTGTGTGTGTACACACACACACACACACACACACACATATTACATTGTTCAGATTGTTGTCTTCACATTTCTTGCTATATTCTCAACGTTTGGCTGTTATACAATCCAGGCTTCTTCAGGTGATATTAGTTGGAATTTTGAACTGAACCCTTTGTTCAGTCCACAGGGGTAGATTGTTCTAGTTCCATGTGCCATGCCTTTGGATATCTTGGTTTCAGGTACAAAAAGTTGGAGACTTGAATTACCATGGGAAATTAACTGAAACTGAGATATCCAAAGACGTGGAACATAGAATTAGAACGATTTACTCTCATGAACTAAGTAAAGGGTTTGGTTCAAAATTCCAACTATCACCTGAAGGTGTACAATGACCAAAATGTTGTGAATATGGCAATAAGATGAGGACAACAGTTGAAACAGTGTAAATGGTTACAATAGTTCATCTCAGATATATATATATATATATAATAACTCAAGAAATAATAGTTTAATATTATATTATGTACAATTTAGTAATTCCACAGTCTCTAATTTGAAAGCTCTCTTGTTATGTTGTAAGCCTAAATAAAGGTATTTTGCTATTGTTGCTTTCCAGAAATGGTAAACCAGAATTAATCAAAATGCTTGTTGATGCCCATGCCAACCTTGATGTGACTAATGCATTGACCCAACAAACTCCATTGCATTTAGCTTGTGAAAACAAAGGTGAGTTTACAAATTCAACTTGAGTAGTTGGCCTTCAATTTCGAATCTTTATGGCTTTCTTCATAATGGGTTCTTCATTTCCAGTTGCATCAAAGTTTATTGCAGCATTAAGAAGAACCCAAAAGGAACAGACTTAGCCAACGACATTGCTTGAAGTTAAGCTAATGTGGGCCGAGGCGTCTGACATGTTGCAACTATTTGTTTTAACTATTTAACTCCTTTCATTTTCTACAGTCATAAATGGGTCAGATAGTTTGAGATTTTTTTAATGAATAACTATAGCAGCAGTTTTCACTTTTACCTTTTTGTTTGCATTTATTCTGTTTTTTTTTGTTTTTTTTTGTTTTTTTTTCCTTTAGTCTTCAAATGCCCTACCCAGTTAGTGTGACTATTAGATAACTGCTTGTAAAATCTTTTGGAATGTTAAATCCTAAGATTTAAACTCTAATATTTTTTTGTTTCTGCTAAAACTAGGTTTTACTGATTTTCCAATCTGTAAAAAATGTAGCATTTTATTCTATTGTCATTTCTTCTGATTTCATAAAATCGGTTATTTATCAAAAGCATTTTAACTCTTTAGCATCCAACACGCTCAAACCTGCTCTGTAAATATCAGCTCGCTGTTTATGGTCAGAGTCTCACTCTTTATGTGACTTACCTTCTTCTTTTAAAATCAGAATCACCCCAAGCCAGGCAGTAAAGCCACTAACACACAAGGGTTACAGGGTGTCAAAGAACTAGAAAAAGAAATATTAATGATGAGCAGAAAGAGAAGAGAGTAATCAGGTGGACAGTAGATAGCTATTGACATTGCATTTAAATTTTTGCAGATTAAAGTTGGCTGGAAGAGAGTTTCACAAGCAAGAAATGCAAGAGAAGAAACTGTTAACATAGAATTTATGGCTACATCTAGCCAACTCAACTGTAAATTGATGAGATCTTGAAACCGGTCTAGTGCTGCACTTAAATTCAAAAACTCTAGGTATCGTAATGAAGAGCTCATTCGAACAATTACCATGAAAGTATTTATAGAAAATAAATTGTATTATTTGCAATGTCATCATACAGGGGTCTACAAAAGTTGGTATGCAGTAAGTATTGTATCAATATTGTAATAGTAGTTCTAGGATTCATTTCTAATATTTTTATTTTCATAATTTTTATTATAATACATTTATTATAATTTTTATTATTTAATTAATAATAATAAATGTTTTGCAGGTAAAGTGGATTGTGTGAATAACAAGGAGGCAAACAGTTTGAATGTTTGAGGAAAATGTTTATGTAGTGATAGTAGCAAATTAGTATGCATAATTTGCATAAGCATAAGTGAACACTCATATAGGTGGTCACTGGGAATAACGAGGCAGAAGTACAAGTCTAGCGGCTGATTAGTGCTAACATCAACTTCACAACAATGGCGCCGCCGATAGGATATCAATTGTCTCCGGAAGATCCAGATTTCGTGGATACATGGATTCGTTGTTTCTCTGCCACTGCGAGAACAAAAAAGTTGAAAGACAACAAGGAAAAGGGAGGCGAAAATGAAATCACGGATTTATTTTTGGCTACAGCTGGATGCGTGGCGGTAATGAAAGTCTCCCTTAAATTTGGAAGAGCTGACTTTCGAAAAAATAAGTCAGATTATAAGAAGAAATATGAGACCCAAGAAAAGGCTGGTAGTGTCAGAAAGAACGAAATTCATGTCGATGAAACAAGAAATTGACGAACCAATTAGAAAATATCTACACCATCTACGAAATGCAAGTAGATATTGTGAATTTGAAAAACTTGGACAAGACGAACAGACTATTGAAGAGGACTTGATTTAATTAAGATTAATTGAAGGTATGTCCAATGCGTCACACCAATATAAAATAATGGAACAATTACAAATAGGAAATATGTCTTTAAATACATGTATTGACTTTATTCAGCAACAAGAACTAATACAGAAATACAACCATCATAAAAGTCAACCCAGCGAACAAATATTCACTGATACGTACATGTTAAAGAAGATAAAAAAAGTGTTCGTATTGTGGATGTGAACACGAAATAAAAAAGGAAAAGTGTTCAGCATTTGGAAAAACATGTAATAATTGCTTAAAAAAGAACCACTTTCAAGCAGTGTGTAAATTAAAAAAGAAAAATGTTGAAAAAATTGAAGAAAACAACAACAATAGGGAAGTTTTTACATTAAAAAAGAAGAGTATAAAAAGAATTGAACATAAGAAAAAAGACATAGTAAAGGTCAAAACTGAAATTTAGATATGCAAATGGATACTGGAAGTGAAGTAACATTGATACCAAAGAAATTTTGGGAACACATTGGTAAGCCACCTTTACGAAAAAGCAATTTACAACTCTGCCAATTTGATGGGTCGGTTATAAAAACATTAGGATTCTTTGAAGGTTCCTTAGAGTTAAAAGACAAATTTGAAGTAATACCTATAGTTGTTACAAGTTGTGAAAAGAACCACGGACTTATTGGAAATGACGTGCTTAATAAAAATTCTACTAAGTTAATTAATGAAATAAAAATGGAAAAAACTGGAAAGTTAAAAAAACTATGAAGCAAGTTTAAAAGTAAAAGAAAATGTTTCCCCCTCTTATTATGAGGCATGAAAATTACCAGTACATTTATTGCCATTAGTAGTGACAAAACTACGTAAATTAGTAGAACAAGACCTTCTTGAACATGTTCCGCCTGGAGGTAGCAAGTGGGCATCACCGATTGTAGTTTTGAGGAAAACAGATGGTGATTTACGTATTTGTGGAGATTACGAAATAGGAGTAAATCACAAGATATGCACGGGTTCATATCCCATACCCAATGTTGAACTTGCATTACATGCACTGGCAGGGATGTCCGTTTTTTCAAAAATAAATTTAAAAACGGCACACCACCAAATACCAATAGACGAAAACTTCAAAGAAGTAACCCCGATAAATATGCCAATTGGGTTACTAAGATGGAAAAAAAATGCCATATGGAATAAAAACTGCAAGCGCCATATTTCAAAGGGCCATTGAACAGGTTTTAGGAAATGTACAAAATATGGTTTGTTACCCAGACAACATATGCATAGGAGCTACTAATGAAAAGGAATTAAAAGAGAAAACTGACTTAGTCTTGAATAGATTAAGAAATGCTGGAATGACGATAAATGAAAAAAAAATGCGTAAGCAATTCTAACAAAATATCTTTTTTAGGTTATTCCATTTCAAAAGAAGGTATATCACCAGACCAAGCCTTGATAGAAAAAATACTAAAAGTAGCTACACCTACAAATAAAAAAGAATTGGAGTCTTTTTTGGGATTGGTAAATTTTTACAGGCGATACTTACCAAAATACACAGACTTGATGGAACCGTTTGCAAATTTAAGAAAAAAGAATGTGGAATTTATGTGGTCAGACGAACAGCAAAAAGCTTTTGAAAGATTAAAAGAAATTATGTCAAAGAAACCTGTAGTGAAAATGTTTGATCTGAAAAAGGACATAACACTCACTACAGATGCAAGTGAATATTCAATATCGGGAATATTATCACAAGAAGGACATCCGATAATGTATTTATCGAGAAGATTAACGAATACTGAATTCAATTACTCAAACATAGAGAAAGAAGCATTGGCTATCGTGTGGACAACTACTAGAGCCCAACAGTTTTTAATTGAAAAAAAATTTCTGTTAAGAAGTGATCATAGACCATTAGAGTTTATATTTAACCCAAGGAATGAATTATCCAAAGTCATGACATCAAGGATTTTACGATGGGTGATAAGATCGATGACATTTGACTTTGATATAGAGTATGTCAAAGGAAATTCAATTCCACATGTGGACGCACTATCAAGATTGAGGTTCTACAAGGAGTCAAAAGATAAAACAGAGGAAGAATTTGAAGATTCATTCCTACACTTGATAGAGACTGATGTTTTGTCTTTAGATAGAATGGCTGCGGAAACGAGACATGATCCAGTGCTAAGTGGGATAGTGCCGAGAATAAGAAAAAACTTGTGGGGAAATTGTTCTAGGACGGAAAGACCCTATAAGGAAATAAGACACAAATTAACAATAGAACATGGAGTGATTTGTAATGGGGACCTGGTAGTTCCCCCAGAAACACAAAGAAAACCGATAATAGAAAGTGTACAGGATGATATACACTGTGGAGTAGCGGCCACACAAAAAAGGATAAAATTAGAAGCTTGGTGGCCGGGATATTCAAGAGACGTTGAGGAATATGTAAAAAGGTGCAAAAAATGTAAAGAATTAAGAAACTTTACACAAACCAAATTACATTCGTAGCCCAAAGAAGTGGAGCCATGGAGTTGTATGCATATGGATCATGCATACATTAATGGAGTGGGACTCTTATTAATACTAGTAGACTCCTTTTCAGGTTGGCCTGAAATAATTTGGGTTACAAACAAGAAAAGTTCTATGATAAAGCACATTTTAAGAGTCATATTTTCCAGAAATGGTGTACCAAAAACCTTGGTATCTGATAATGCACCAGAATTTTGTGAAGAAGAACTTAACGTATGGTTAGAAAAAATAGGGTGTAAACCATATAAGACACCTCCATATCACCCTCAATCACACAGATTAGCAGAAAGAATGGTACAGACCGTAAAAAAGGGGCTAAAATCATGCTCTCAGCAAAAAGAAAAAGTAGAAGTTTTTCTACCGAGGCTGCTTTTATGCTATCATATGATACCACATGCGGGAAGACTAGAAAGCCCATCAGCTTTAATGGGAAGAGAGATTAGAGCTCTGCTAACGATGTCATATTCTACAAATGAAAAGATGTTGGTACAAAAAGAACAAAGATGCAGATCCGGAAGGAGCCGAATTTATAATACAAGAAGGCCATAATACAGCCATAATAAGTAGAGAAAATGGCAATAGTGTGTTAGCCCATGCAGACCAAATAAGGACCCAGGGTGAAGAGGAAGAACAAAACGACGAAGAAATGTCTTCGATTCCGTCTGATAACGAGTTGGTAGAACAACCATTACAGAACGAAACGTCAGAATACAAAACAATGCAGGATGAAGAGGGCCAGAAGGAGTCTGAAAGTTCGGACGAAGACCAGATTATGCAAGAAAACATATATGACTACAGCCTAGCCCGGGACAGATCCAGGTCTCCCAGGGAAAAAAATATGGGAGAGAGAGAAATAGAGCAAAATGATGAAAATAGCAGGAGAAGGAGTACAAGATTTACGAGAGGAATAAAACCCTTAAGGTTCAGGGAGATGTAGTGATAGTAGCAAATTAGTATGCATAAGCATAAGTGAACACTCATATAAGTGGTCATGTAACTTGCTTAATGCAAGTCATTTATTTTATACTATTGTTCATGCAATAGAAGGCCTATCAGCCACTCAATGTAGAGGATTACTAAATGAGGATGTCATAAGGTTGTACAAGGAGAGAGTAACAGGTGCATATTATGAGTATATGTATTATAGATAATGGTTGACTATAGACTTAAAAAGGTTAAGATTGTAGTGATTGGTGAAGCATCTTTTCAAGAGTCTTTCTCAATCTAACTTCTGGTAAAGAAGCTGTTTGAGTGACACTTCCTCCTTACTAGAAGAATATGGATTGCATCCAGATGATCTGACACTGTGTACTCTATGTACAACATGGCAAGTCCTAGTTGTAAAGGGTCCATACTAGTGGAACCAAGGAATGTAGCCTGCCTGGACATCTACCATGAAATTATCAATATAGTAGCAAGAGGCTACCAATGTATCATTTGTGAGAAAAGGGTTGTAGGGTGGAAATCATCATCCACAAGGCCACATAATGCTTTTTAACTGTCAAAGCTGGATGGTGGCTCGGATTGAGGAATCTGAGAGCTGAGTTTGAATTCCAGTCGAATCCATTACATTCACTTACATGCTAATACCTTTGGGAAAGGTATGAATCCTCTTCTCCCAAAGCTGTGAGTAAGTAGCAGGACAGACTGGGTTCTATAGCCTTGGATGGCAACTGGTCTACCACAGAAAGAAATGGCAACCTACTGCAAGAAAAAAATCTGCCTCGTCAGTCATGTATCAAAAGATACATGATTGCCTAAACATGTATCATGTATGGCACATAACTGACCAGGCTGGAAAGTGAGGATTGGGCAACTCCCATCCAGATATGCCATCAATGCTCTACTTTTGGTCAGATTTGACTCTTAGTGCAGAGCAGGAGTCAACTACTTTCTGGAGTAGTACAAGGAACCAACCATTTTACCAGCAATGCTATTCAAAATTTTAGTTATTTTTGCATATCTCTGTTATTGTTAAATTAAAATATTTAATTTTGTTAAAGATGAAATCATTGTTTTATGGATTAAATTGGTTTTACAAAAGCAAAATGCATTCTAGTTTTACAAGATTTTTGAAATTGCTACAAAAATCATTGCTATCCAAGTTTAAACAAAAAAATTTTTAAATCAATTTCTTTTCTTTTTTATTCAATTTAAATCTTTTGCAGTACGAGATGCCGATGCATTGAAAAGAGTTCAGATATTAACTGAAGCTGGCGCTAATGTTAATGCTTTGGACTCTAAAGGCTTGACACCTCTCCATTGTGCTGTTAAGCACAACACAGGAGAATTAGATTCCAGCACTGACATGGAAGAGTTACTCATTAAGATTGGTGCTGACGTCTTTGTTAAAGACAAGAGGAAGTGTTTGCCTTTACACTATGCATTTGGAGACATGGACAGGTAACTGGAATCATTTCATCTAAAAAATTATTAATGAAGCTGCTGTGAAATTTCTTTTCTTGATCATTTTTCTTCTTTGTTATTTACAGCCCGAGTTACAGCACTGCAGATCCTATTGAGTTGATTCAAACCCTGACCAGTGCAATGCAGCATAGACTGATTGATGAACCTGACAGCACTGGATTGACACCTTTACATAGAGCTGCTTGTAGAGGCTCCACTATTTGTTGTAGACATCTTATGAGGGTATATACACCTTTTTTATTTTTCTATTCTTGTAAGCACTTAATCTGTATGAAATTATGAGAAAGTGTATCAGATACAGACATAAAGACTTAGAATGAAGTTTTATTTTTTTTTTATTTTTTTCTATATCGGTACATATATAAAGGGCAGTTAAGTGTGTGTCCGGCTAAAACTAAAAAAACTACAGTAATTAATGACAAAGAAAATATATATACAGACTCATTATCACCCAAGCCATCTTTCTGTAAAAAAAAAAATTATCATCATATGATTTGTATATATAAAGATATTTTAAAATTAAAATGCATTAGATTGCATTCAAAATTCCCAGAATTAAAACGTAAAAATGAATGGTAATAATACTTATTCTTGATTAGGATTACCATTCGTTTTTACTTTTTAATTCTGATGATACTTTTGAAACGCTATACATTTATGCATTTTTAAAATTTCTATTTTCTTGAATTTATTTTCATATCTATATTAAATAAAAGCATAATTTTAAAAAAGTGAATATTAAAACAACAAAGTAAATTTAAAAATACAATTATTTGATAAAATGTTTAATATTTATTCAAATATTCGAGTGTGTGTGTCTGGCTAAAACATCTATATAAAGTAAATAAGCTTAAATTAAGATATGTATTTAAACGTTTAATAATTTTTTCAAGCAAAAACTATAGCAAGCTTTAATTGTTCGAAAAATAATTATTTTGGAGGGGATTATTATTAATAAAAAATTAAATAAACTTAAGATATATTTAAACTTGAATTTATTTTCACATCTATAGTAAATAAAGCATAACTTTAAAAAAAACAAATATTAAAACAACAAAGTTAAATATAATTATTTGACAAAAAGTTTAATATTTATTTATTCAAATATGTGTGTCCAGCTACAAAATAAATATGCAGACAAACCTCTCATCTATAGACCCCCCCCTCAACAGACTTTGGGTGCAACAGGCAGAATAAAAAAAAATCTGCTGAAATCAAATCAACAATGTATTTCAAAATTTGCGGACTTAGCAGAATGAGTCGTATTAGTTCTCAAAGTGACCGCTTGGTGGCAATGATGGGCCTTTTAATTGTAAACAAAGACGGAAAGTACAATACATTAACAAATGCATGAGAAAGTAACTGTGAGAAATCTATTCTTTTTGTTATTTTGATTAATATATCTATATTAAGTATATATTTATTTATGCCATATATGCATGTTTATAGTATTTACATTATGATCATAACTACTGGTAGATACTGTAGTGATTTTATAAATTAAAAATAATCCCTTCCCATCTAGAGACATTCGGCTTTAACGGACCACTCCTCTTACAACTCCCTACCCCGTTAGTCCATTGATGAGTTTGTCTGTATATACAGACTCAGTATCACCCTAAAGAGCAGCTGTTGTATGTGTGTGCATTATTGACTTATTAATATTTTTCAGCCATCTTACAAATAAATAATTCTTTTATTCAATCTTTAAAAAATTAACTTTACTGTTTTTTTTTTTTTTGTTTATAACTAACATAAAAAGTAAATAATTTTAAGGCAAAAACTATAGTAAGCCTTATTTTTTCCCAAATTAATTTAAATATAGTTAAATTTGTAAAACAAATATTCAACACGACTAATGTTGACCGTAACTATGTCTGTCTCTGCTAATTTTTATTTAACTAAAACTTTTCTTTTGAAATATAACTTTAAATTTAAACATAATCACTTTTCAAAATTAAATTCTCAATGTATCTTGCTTGCTTCCACTCTCTTTCAAAATAGTAATTAAATTCATTTACAGAGAAATGTTTGCTTCTTTAATGTAATGTTTAAAAGTAAGACTTTGTTTTTAAGTAAACAATCTAAATTCCTCTCCAAAATAAAGAAAGAAGTAAGGCTTGCTATAGTTTTTGCTTGAAAAACGATTAAATTAATACAGTGTAACTCGGATATAAGAGAAACCCGGATATAAGAGAGATTTTCTCTGGTCTCAAATTAGAGCCTGTGTTAATGTAATCAAAATAAACCAAACCCGGATATAAGAGACTTCTTCTCCAGTCCTGACAACTCTCTTATATCCGGTTTACACTGTATATCTTAATTTAAGTTTATTTACTTTTTTTTTATAAATAATGATTTGAAAAAAGGTTAATGAACTTTTATCTAAGTTTAATTTGAAAACAACATTAACAGAGGATTTATGTTAGTATTTAAATCAAAAAATAAAATGCCTCAGCCCCCCTAAGATTACCACGTAGTAGTTGGTAGTGTGGTATCTTTTCCTAAATTTAGTTATTTTGTAACAAAACCCAAAAAAACAACGAAGTTTATTTTTTAAAGTTTGAATAAAAAAATATTTTTTATAAGATGGCTGAAAAATATCAATAAATTGTCAATAATAAACTATTATTCAGAGATCTTCCGAGTAACACTGGGTATCATTGTGAGTGCAAAACAATTCACTCCTTCTGCATATATACCAGATTTCGCTAAAATACTCCCCCACCAAAAGAAAAAAAAAATTATTTTATCTAATTTGACTCGTGACATCGTCTTGCTGAAAATAAAATATTTGCGTTTTCTGCTCTTTAGATGAATGCTGATACAAATCATAAAGATTGCTATGGAAATACACCTCTTGCATATGCAGTACGATACAAGCATGACAGGTAGGCAAGTATTTGGAATATTTTTCATGTATGTTAGCTAACACTTTCTATCTAATATGCAATATTTTCTGCATTGTTGCAAGTCATGCAGAGTATCATAATTGCTAATGTGGGCACTTTTCAGATAATTCTCAATGACTTGGCTGTTTTGTTTCTGATTGTGTTTGCCCTGATAATCAACTGGGATTCATATGAAAGTGTTGCTTGGTCAAGCAGTCTATCTCATTTGCATTCATTGTTACAACTTGTAAACCATAAAATTATGAGACTTGCTTAAAAAAGTGATGCCAGTTCTAATTTCAAAAGTATTCAGATTTGTTTTTTTTCTTTTAACTACTGTTGTATCCTTAAAGAAGGTTACAAACAGACAAAGGTGGTACTCGAGTGAAAGGAACAACAACATGGACGTAGATGAAAGAAAGAGAGGTTTATTGTAAAAGAGAATACACTTCTGAAAGACAAGAATCGGTTAGCAAGCTAGTAATCCTTGAAGCAAGTCCACCAGGTATATCCTATGCACACTATATATATCTACTGATATAGTCAGTCCACAATAGGGGATAGGGAGAGTGAGACATTCCATTACAACAACCTGTTTAGATTGATCCTCATTCACATCAGCAGCTGACCTGCCACTGAAGGGCTCATGAACTGTTCATATTCAGAGTAAAAATTTGCTAGCTTTTCATTTCCTACTCTCTTTCAAAATGTCTGCTCCTCTAGAGATATGTAGAAAACATAGAGCTTTTATAGATTTTCTGTTTTTGAAAAGAAAAAATGCTGTAGATTAGTGAATGTTTATATATAGGCTACATAAAGTAAGGATAGTAAGGAGATGAGTCTGTATAGTTAATGCCAGTCCTAGAGAGAAAAGAGAAACAAAACTTAGTAACAGGCCCTTCAGTGGCAGGTCAGCTGCTGCTGTCAATGAGGATAAAGCTAAACAGGTTGGTATTTTGATTTCAGTTGTCAAATGAATCTCTGTGAAAATCTTCGTTGTTTTAGTCTCTTGGCTACTCAGAGGTCTGCAAAGTTGGTTCTCAAGACACTGACAGATTCTCTGAAGGAGCAGAAAATAGTTGCTGCCCAAGAAGAGCTTATGGAGATGCATGACTATCAATTCTGGATCCTATTAGAGCACATTGTCAAATATCAAAACAGCCACATTTGAAGATGAGTGCTGTATTTTTGTAACATGACAATAAAATCTGTCTATATTTCTGAGATGAGGTATTATGTACATTATTCAGACTATTGTCCTCATCTTTGTCGCCATATTTATCACAATGTTTCAGCTTTGAAAGTTTTCCACTGCCTTAACCGGATATTGAACTCACACTCTTTGGGTCCTGTCACTGGAAAGTGGAGAACTTTCAGAGGGAAATTAGCAGGAGATAACTGATAACTGACATCCATCAAACATGGCACATGGAACTAGAACAGTCTACCCCAGTGAGCAAAATAAAGGGTTCAGTTCGAAATTCCAACTACCTGAAGAAGGCCGGAGTGTACAACAGCCGAAATGTTGTGATAAATATGGCGACAAAGATGAGGACAATAGTCCGAATAATGACAATAGAAGGCTTCATAACAGCTTAAAGACTGGACAAGCCATCACTGTGCATGGTTCGACAATTTTACCTTACCTACCTTGCTGTCCTGACCTCTCATCCTGAGACCTTCATGTATTTGAGTCCAGAAAAAGAGCACTTGGGCGGGAGCAGTTCTCCAATAATGATAACATGAAATAGGCAACTTTTACATAGCTAACAAAACAACCAAAAAGCTTCTATTTTCATTCAGAGGTGGAACATCATGTTTGGGAAAGGAAGGAAGAAAGTTATGTTGAGGGCAATTGCTGAAAATTTTGTGTTCATTTTTATATTCTTTGTGTTCTCCTTTTATTAAATCTACTGCAATTAAAGAACAGGCATTATCTTTTTTGACTGGCCCTTGTAATGATTTTCAGTTAAAGGTTTTTCTTGTTTCAATTTATTGAATTGCTTTCTTTCAGTTGTGCTATTATGCTACTGCAACAAGGTGCTAATGTGAAAGAAAATGTGATAATTCCTCCTGCAGCCAGTAATTTGAGTAAAGATGCTCAAAATGCTGACAGGAAACTAAAGCCTATTTGGAAATGGCAGCCTATCAGAAACATTGCAAATAGACCCGAAAAGAAAGTTCACCCAATCTTTCAGGTCAGTATGCGAAGAGATTTTCAAATCACTTTAGTTTGTTATCCTGGGTATGACGATAAACTACATCCGGCAGCAAGGCCTCTGATCAGGAGGTTTTGAGGGGCATGGAACCACCTCTTAATTGCTGTTGTTCCCAGGTCCATCCTGACCCAGGATGGTAGCATCTGTTAGGGTCCCAGCTATGGGCAAATAGTTACCCTCTCCACACCCCAAAAAACTGAAATCAAAACATGAAAGTATAAAAATACATTTTTATAATAAAAATACCAACAATACATTTTCATAGCGAAAAAAAAAATACCGGTAATACATTTTTGAAAAACAAATTGCCCACAATATATTTTTTGTAAAAAAAAAAAAAAATATTATATATATATATTTTTTTTTTTTTCCCAAATCTTAATCATTAGTTTCTTTTACTTAATTTAATTTCAAATATCATTACTTACCACTTCAAGATGAACACATCACCATATTCCTTACTAGAGCAAAACTATTACTGCATTTGCTTCTTTTTTTATAGAAGAGCGTAGATGGCTGGTGAGCTGGAAATGATCCATGATTGGACTATAAATTGCCAAGAGGAGTTACAGTATATGATTAAAAATGAGGAGAGTTGTAGCTGACAGATGGTGCATAAGTTGATACATGATCAGTATCAACTGTGTCATCGTGGAGAGGGGCTGTGATGTTGAAAGACCCAAAGCCTCTAATGATCCTTGGCTAAAAATATCACTGATAATGTGTGCCAAATCATCAAATGTGTGTATTTCACAAAATTCCTTTATATTATTGTGACACCCATCGGTGGTCGTGGTCGCAGCGCCAATGTGTGACATCCTCTAGTCACAACACCAATATGTGACACTGCACTGTCAGCCTGTGGTCAACTCCCAGTTGCGGCACGAAGCTGTAAGGTTTCTTCCATCAGTGTTTTGGGGTTGACTCTTTGTTGCTGCCACCAGCCTGTGTCCCAGTCGATCTGGCCGTTCCTGGTTTGATACCAGCTTTGTCGTTCCCAGCTCACTTCCAACGTCTGATTACCGAAGTAACTACTTTGATCTCAAGTCTAACCTACACACGTTGTGACTTTGATCTTAGGTAGATGAAATCAATCAGGCGTCAGGCCGTAGTGCAAACTGAATCCGGGGTAAAGGTGATATCACACAAGCGTAAGTAAAAGAAACAATATAACATAACTCAAGAGGTTCAAATATGTTGAGAAATAACAAATTATCTTTATCCGTCTGTCAAATACAGGAGTGTGTTTCTCTCCCAGCCCATTTCTATGGATTTGTGACACTTTTGCGTTTCTTAAACAAGTTTTGGTATCTTAAATCGTTTATCAATATAACTTGCTTTTAGTAGGAAGGCTAAGTCAGAAGAACGTGGAATTTCTCGGTCAGCTTCTGCGAGGCAACGGCTTGACTTCAACTGCAAATCAACTGCTGGAACCAACTAACTCCAAACTGATCAGCTGCCTTTAGACGTTCGTTTATATGGATACTGACCAAAACCTGATGTGGGGGCCTGACGTGGCTTGGGTTCCTGATAATTCTCGATTCCCAGCAAGAATTCTCTTTGTTCTTAGGCCAGGAAAATTAATTACTTCCCATTTTTGGAAGATTAATCACTTTCCATTTCAGGGGTTTCTCCCTCGTCCATGAGGGAAGGTCGGAGGAGAATTATCCTCGTAGACTCTTCCTTTCTCACATTGGTATCTCATACCACTCCTCTCAGTGGGTATTAACAACTTCTCCGTCTTTTTCATACATTCACCTCCACCTATTGCCCATGCTACCACTTGACCAATGATCTCTCAGCAGTGTGGGTGTGGCTAGACTGGCCCTCTTGAAATTATTATCCAGAATTTTGTTTACAAAATATTTTTTTTTTTTTTTTATGTTGACATCAGTATCTTTTGATATAGCTCTTTCTCGCCTTAAGTCTTTCCTATTTAATTTCTATGGTTAATTAGTTGGCCAATTACCATAGCTAAATAGTGTCACATTATAGAAATATTTTTTTTTTCCAAATCGGCTTTGTAAGCCATTCCTGTTTGAATATTTGTCTACTTTAGCTTGTGCAGAAAAGAAGATGAAACTTTTTAAGAGAATTAAATTTTCTGTCAAAGATTTTGGTGTATTTAAAAAAAAAAAAAAAAATGTACATAAATCAGATTTATAGAAATTTTAGTATTAACCTTTCCTTCTGTGCACATTTTTTGTTTTTTAGGAAGCAATTGCTTCAGAACTTCAGAATGTTGCATATGTCATGCTGGATTCTAATGGAATGGATCTTAGAAGTGGCATTGAGGTGAGTTTCTATACAAAATGTTGTTTTAAAGATCTGCAATTTAAAGTAATGATTATTCAATAAGATTTGTCATTTTATTAATTATTCAATTTCTTTGCAATTGACTAAAAAAATTCTGTGACATGTAATTTATTAATACACAGAAAGCTATATTTTTATTATCATTGATATTTTTATTAAACTGTTATGGTTATCAAAATCGATCATCACAAATGGTACACAAGTTCAAATAATGTCAAATCAATAGGATTTCATATTAATTTTCATAATGTAAATTTCTTTATAACAATAAACTTGTTCCTTCTTTTTGTCTATATCTTAGTTATTGCTATTTAAAAGAAAACTTTGTCCCAAATCAAATGCAATAAGCAGTTTCCTTTCAATAGAACAAATGACTAAAACTTCATGATTAAACATAGGTTTAATCTTTAAATAATAAATGCTTTGTTTTTTGTTCTCTCTCAATGAAAAATTTAACTTGAGGATTTAACTATGTACATAAAAATCCAGTCTTGATTCTAGATCTCTTAGAAACTTTGATATTAATTATAGGTTGTTTACATTATTTTCATTCAGACTAATGTCCTCGTCTTTGTTGATTATTTACATTGTTCAGAATGTTGTCTTCATCTTTGTCATATTCATGACATTTCGGCTGTTGTATACTCCGGCCTTCTTCAGGTGATTGGAATTTTGAATTGAATCCATTATTTCATCCACGGGGGCAGATTATTCTAGTTCCATATGCTATGTTTCTTCCGGATATCTTCAAGGACACATGGCCCTGTGGATAAAAGCGTTGGTTGGATCCAGTGTCCTGACCCAAAGAGTTGTAAGTTCAATACCTGGCTACTGCAGTGGTGAACAAAAATTTGGAGAGTTGAATCAAAGGGAGATAACTGAGGTATCTGGAAGAGGCATAGCATGTGGAACTAGAACAATCTACAAAATAAAGGGTTTGATTCAAAATTCCAATCAACTGAAGAAGACCGGAGTGTACAACGTTGTGAATATGACAATAAAGATGAGGTCAACAGTCTGAACAATGTAAATAATTACAATACCTCACCTCAGAAATATAGACAGATATCTTTGTTGATGTTATCACATTGTAACTGTTGTGCTCTCCAGCCTTCTTCAGGTGTCTTTTGCTTTGAATCATCTTCAGGGAATTTTAGACTGAACCTTTAATTTAATCAACAGGTGTAAATTGTTCTTGTTTCACTGTCCATGTTAAGGGATAACTCATCTTGTTTTAGTACTGTTATTTCTACTGTGTCTGTACTATCCAGCTCAGTAGTTGAACACACAATTACTATGCTACCTGGATCAATTGACATCTGAAGAAGACTAGAGGGCATAACGGCCGAAATGTGATAATGAGGACATTAGTCTGAATGAAAATAATAACTCCTCATTCAAGAAATTCAGGAAGTAATTATAAGTTTATAAAATAAATCTAGTATTTATTATAGGCTTCTAACTATTATCCATTGCTGACCACCTCCCCAAAAATAAGATGGCAGACATTAATGAATTAAGGTATATTTATTTAATCTTAATTTGCAAATCTTGGGTGGATTTTTTTTTTTTTTTTTTTATTTACTCTTCCATTATTCTCTTGAAATACTTTTGTTTCAGTCTGCTTTGTGTGTGAGCAAATATAATGTTGCTCTTCGTCTGATAAAGAAAGTGCACGATATCAGTAGACTGCAGTCTACCAACCAGGATAGTCGCAATCTCCTTCACATGCTTGCTCTCTGCACAAAACCAGGAGTGGATACAGAAGCTCAGCTGAAGGTATCGCTTTCTGCTTCTTCATTTGCCTTTGTCTTTTTCACTTTTAAATGTTTTGCTATTGCAGGAATAAAATTGTTATAACTTAGCTCAAGATTGGCTGCTTTTTCACACAGCCTTCATTCTGATCCATGTTGGAATTTAGTTTCTACAACTTATGTTTTTTCAATTCTAAATAGGATTAACATAGACTATCTAGCTTAATTTTTCTGCCTTATCTGAAACTAGAATTTGTTTGCAAAATGCTCATGCATGTTAAAATTCATACACTATTTAGTATTGTTGAAGTTATCTCTAACATTTTTTTTCAAGATTTACAAACTCTACGTTTCATTCAATTTCACATACCATTTGATGAAACTGATTTGTTTGGAAAAGCACTTTGAGAAAAAGCCCTATTTCATGTTTTAATAAATTCTTTAATTCTATAGGACTTCATTTTTAATTGTTTTTTCCTTTTTAGCAGCAAAAAATAAATTCTTCAGATTTCTTACTATTGAGCATGCAGCATACAACTGGCCATGCATAAATATTTCTTTCTGGAGCCAAATTCCAACTTTTTGAAGCATTTGACCTTGTGATTTGTTTATAGTTCGCACAAATGCATGGTGATCTGAAAATTGGATACTTGTGTGTGTGTATATATATATATATATATATATATATATAATATAAACTTAAAGAGAAGATATGTGAAAAACAATATTGCATATTAAATAAGTATTTGCCATTTTAATCATTAAATTAGTAGAAGTATTTTGTATGTTAAAAAATAAAAGTTTTAATATTTCACCCAAAAATGAATGAAAATTTGTTGTAATAAGCTTTGCACCCAAATAAAACCAACTGTACTTTGTACTGCCTTACCTGTTTGCACTTCGCACCAAAATTTGTTTTTGATCAATCTGGCTATTTTAAAGGGTGTGATGGACAGACAGACTAATGGAAGTCACAGAATTTTATAAGAGATATATATATATATATATATATATATACACACACACACAAGGTGCGTTAGGAATATAAACTTGTGAGTTTTGTATTCTGTTGTATTGACATTGTTAGACGCAAATGGGATTTTAAAGAAAAGAGAGAAAAAAATTGTCTATATCCTTGTCACATGGCATTCTGCTGAATTCTTAAGATTGAAAAATAAGGGGTATATTTGCTGAGAATTATTCAATAAACTTTTTTCAGTATTTTACTTTCATACTATATGTTGTAACTGGGAACTAAGGGAACTGAACCACCGTTTGAACCATTGTTCAGACATGGAAGTACCACATTGGCCATATTGTATATGTTTGAATAAAAAGCAGGAGTATCCCTTCTTCTGGCAGAGAAGTAACCAGACTAAGCTGTGTTGTTATTATTACGGACCCCCTTACTAAGTTGTCACATCATGGTTAAATGTGAATGGGGTGGGGTTCACTCCTCTCCTTATTCGTTCTCTGATTACCTTCTACCATTTCATGGCAGCCATTATCTCTCCTGATCTGAGAGAACTTTTTTTTCCCTTTTTGAATTTGTGGCCATTAATGAATAATGTATTTTTTCTTATCTTTTTTTTTTTTTTTTTTTTTTTTTTTTTTTCTGACTTTTTGCTGTAGATTGCTCGCATTTTACTTGAGAAGGGCGTGTCCTTAAACCAGACAGATATGTACGGCTGCACCCCTCTTATGTATGCTGCTTTAATGCATCAGCCATACCGATTGGGGCAACTGATGTCCAGTAAGTGTAAAATTTGAATTTGTCTTTTTAATTCTTGGTCATGAACTAAAATAGGAAATCTTTCTCAAATCAACATTTTTCGATTTACTTTTGCCTTGTATTATCAGCAATGCAGAAATAGAACATTTTTTAGCATTCCGCATGTAATCTGTTACAAAACAAGAATTTAAACAACAATTGTTTAGTGATTAAAAATTTGATAAAAATTCACGAGAGAGCAAAATGTTGAAATGTTTATGTTGAGTGCAGAATTCTACTTAATTAAAAATTCTCTATTTGCCCATGTTTTTATTAACATAGAATAACTAAAATGAATTCTAGCCTCTGACAATCTTGAAAATAAAATAGGATGAAACTAAATATAAGATTTTTTAATTTTGCTCTCATTAGTTACTACTGTCAAGTGCTTTTTGATGGCATGCATGTAGTTAAGAATTGACTCTTATTGATTTTTACTCTGATTTCTTTGAGAAGAATTGATTGTGAGAGTTATTTACAACTCTTTGTTTGCATGTTTCACTTTTAAATGCAGGCTTTCAAGTGGACCATTTAGCATTTTTGGAATATTTCCCAAGTGATATTTGCTAGTCTGAAAGTAGATAGTCTCTGGTTAAAATTTGTACTAACTTCAAGTATTTGTCAAGTTATGATGATTTTCTAGTTAGTCAAAACTTTGATGTGCTTAATGTGTTAACACACTGGATTATTCACTATTTTCCTTTCTACTGCATCATTTTCCAAGGCTGCATTACTTAATTTCAGGCATGCTCATTTTCTGTTGCCATAGAAGGATATGAGAACACAACTGCAAAATTCAAACATGTTAATCATCTGAATCACTTGCAGTGGCAGGATAAAATTTTTGCCCTGCAAACAAAATCACCTCCAGCATGTTAAAGGTTAATCATCTGATCAGTTCTGGATAGTTGCTTTTTCTGTCTCATTTTGCTAGGAAAGTCATTGCAATCTCATTGAAATGAATGACAGGTTTAACTTGATACTCTCTTCTAAAAATGACCTATGTCAAGTACATTTTGGGGCCTTAAAGCACAAAATTTAGTCAGATTATTTTGCCATTTCTTTTCTTTTCTTTTTGTTTCTATTACACATCTCCATTTTAATAACACTAACAAAAAAATGCCCAAAACAATTTTTTTTTCTCTTTTTTAGTATAAGTTCCTAAATATTAAAACAATTTAAGTCTGCGAAATGTAATCTACTTGGGAAAATATTTGAAATGTACTCTGTTTCTTTCAGATGTTAAATTGGGTTTTACCTAATTTTGGCACCATATGCTGGGCAACAAAATATCAGTTTACAATATAACTACCCTTCTATTAATCAGAAAATCCTGATCTAGACCTTTTATTATGTTGTTCTTGTTTTGTTTTTTGTTTTTTTTTTTTATGGAGGGTGTTGAATTCCTTTTTGACACTGAAAATTCCTCAAAAAAAAAAAAAGTAGTCTAAATAAGTTAAATGCAAAATTTAAGCTCTTTTCAGGAATTTCTGCTTGGTTATATTGTTCATAAGCTGAAATGGGTTTTCAGGAATTTTGACTTCACTGCAGACTAGAATTCCTAGACCTAAGCCCTTATTTTTTTAAATGTGAAATATGAAAGTGTTGTTTTAATCTTCCTATTAACTACAAATATTAATACAGTTCCATATCTGAACAGGAAATACCTGAGACAATTTTCTTCTCATTTTTAGTGTAAGTTCTCAAATATTAAAACAATTTAAATCTGCCAAATATAAGACAATTATTCTCAGCAAGATATTTAAAATGTACTCAGTTCAATTCATACGTTAAATTGATCATTACTTGCTTTTGGCACTGAATATCAATTTTCGACAACTCTCCTCATATTTATTATATATAAACTATATCCTAGCTAGCAAGACAAACTTGCTAACCATTACATCACGTTGAAGTACCTGGCACAAACACTAATGAACATCAGTAGAAACAAGGTTAAGCCTAACCCCAATTCTGAAGATCATTTCACCCAGTTTCATATAAGAAAACTGGAATGTAAAATGAAGAAAAAGAACAGTGATTATGTTTGACCCGATAAAAACATATTTGATACATCTATTACATCCTGGGTATGATGATAAACTACATCCAGCAGCAAGTCCTCTGGTTGGGAGATTAGAGGTTTTGAAGTGTGTGAAACTACCTTTTAATTGCTGTTGTCCCAGGTCTACCGTGACCCAAGGTGGTAGCACCTGTTAGGGTCCCAGCTATTTCCAGTCATCTCCTAAACAGAAACAAAACACTATGGAAGTATAAAAATACATTATTATGGTAAAAATACCAGCAATACATTTTTATATAACTAAGGACCAATAACACATATTTATAGTAAAATGACCAACAATACATTTTATCTGTAGTTGAAGACAGTTGCTTTCAAAATATATTAGGTTGGTGCAAAAATAATGTCGTTTTCTCACATATGTTACTATGTGAGAAAACGACATTATTTTTGCACCAACCTAATATCTAGTTGGAGCCATAAAATTGTGTTCAAAATATTTAGATAACACATAGAGGTTGATATGCTGCTAAACGAAATCAACCAACTTTGTATTTATCAGAAAATAATGATCTAGACCTCTCTTCCCACGTTGTTTTTGGGTATGCAATGTTTTCTTCTAAAATAGAATATAGCTTAGTGTTGGCAGTGGCTTCTCATTGCTTTGATGCTTTCTGACATTTTCATTACAAAATTAATTTTCAGAAAGTTTTCAAGATTTAAATGAAATTGTATGTACCATAAAAGTTGATAATGGGAAATAGAAAATGACAAAACAGACGTGATATGGAAAAACTAATGATGCTTATTATTATTATTATTATTTTTTTTTTTTGTTTTTAGGCAGAAACCCCAGGCTTGACATCAAGCATAAAGACAGACATGGACGTGATGTGATGGCAGCCTTTTTCTGGCACTATGACAAAGTATCAGATATTGATACAGAAGCAAAGTAAGTCTTCAGATATTCCTGACCTATTATTTGTCGGCATTCTTATAGACCCTTCGAAATTCTCATGTGCTTGTTTTTTGTTTAATATGAAGTTGCAATGCATTTGCTATGTCCATTTTGTCTCTTTGATATTGTTCCCAAACAGGCATCACATCATGTAAAGTATCAGTCATTTTGGGAATGTTTCTTTTATGCTCTGTAAATTGTGATGTGTACTATCATAATCACTTGTCCTTTTGTGATCATTTTCTTTCAGAGATTGGCTGAAGATGCTGATAAGTCTTGATGCTTCTCTTGATATCTTGTTTGATTTGCCTCCACCACACCCACTCCTGTTTGGGGAACAAGTAACCTTTCAGCGAATGAACTACTTCACACGATGTGATGGCCCGCTCATCACTCCTCTCATTTTTGCCATATGTTCTTACAACACAAACCTGGTCAGGTTTCTTCTGAAAAATGGAGCTTCTCCCAATTTTGCCGATGAAAAAGGTCTTACTCCAATTATGCATGCAGTTAAAAAGGTAAGTCTTCCTTTTGTCACTTAAAATTCTGTTTTCTCTATGAAATTTCAGCATCACTTTATCAAATATAAAAGTTTTGATTAGTTAGTTATGGATTTTGTTATGTTGACTTTTGATTAAGAAAGACTGATTTTATTGTTTTAACAGAATGATATCAACATAGTGAAATTACTGCTGAACTATGACTACCACCCTGAACAGACCCATGAAGTGACCAAGGCAGAGCTACCCAAGATGCCTTCTCAGCAGCTGTTTACACTAAAGATGATGAGTGCAGAGAACAAAACCCCTGCTGCTGCACAGGCAAATGGTAATGGATCAGCTGTTGATGATTTGCCTGAGGTAGTGTCTGTGATGGCTGAAGAAGGTACAGATGCGACAGACAAAGTCGACGACATTGAGAATGGGGCCAGTGACATGAGTGATGCAGAAGTGAATGACGTTGATAATGAAGACAGTGTTGGAAGCAGCGACGAGAGCAATGACGAAAAGGATGGTGACAATGATGACGAGGAGTACGATGACAATGAGGGCAACGACTACAATGACAATGATGATGGAAATGACACGGATGAAGTTGACAGTGAAGAGACTGATTTACAACAAAAACCACCAATTTTTCCGAGACTGAACTCGAAAGCCTCTTTTATGCTCAAACAAGGCAACCAATCAAGTTTCAGCTTCAGATTTGGTGAGTATGTCACTCTCTTAATGTTTACTCTTTTTCATTGTCATGTGTCAAAAGGCTTACCAATCCTGATTTTTTTTTTTTTCATTTTATTTAAAATCTTAAAACTGTTTGTAAATGCTTTTCAATAAGAACCTCACAAGGCACTTGAAATTTTAAGCATTTATCAGATGCATTCACTACTGCTCTTGAATGTTGCATGTGCCAATCAATTTCTTTTTGCATAAAATACTTGGCTAACTTGGCCAATGTAAATTGTTAGCATATATATATGTATATTAGGTACCTCCACTTGCTTGCTGAAAAAACAGTATAGCATAATGAAAAAGGTGCCAAACCTAATAAAAACAGTTTTATTGTCAAAATGTTTGTTATTATTAAGAGGAAAGACCAAAGTATTTTTTTATTATTTTTTACAATTTTTTAATCCATTCTGTTTCAAAATCTTTTTTTTTAACGTCAGCGATTTTGCACTTGTTTTTTCCAGTGAAAAACACATTGACTTGGAAATTCTTACAAAAATCAAATAATTGTCTGATTTTAATGAAATTTTCAGGGCTTATTCACGAATGAATAAAATTATTTTGGGAAATTTTTGTTTTAGAAAATCATGCTAATTTTTTAATTGTTTTTGTTTTAATTACATGAAATTTTGAGAAATTAAATTTTCTTTCCCAAAGTTTTTATTACTTAAAAGTAGGACTCCTTCAAGTATGTAAATAATCCAATATTTTTTCAAAATACTGTTGTTTTTCCGAAAATCTGCTTTAAATGGTAAACTAAAAATGTAATACAACTATGAAATTATTTAATTAGAAAAGCTTTTAATTGCTTTTATAAAATAAAATATATTAAGGACACTACTGTCTTAAGAAAAAAAAATTTTCAATGAATAATGAATTTTTTCAAGAATTGTTTTCATTTTTTAAAATTTTAATTATAATAATTTAAAAATCATTTAATATTCTGCATTACTTCCTTTCTTTTACGTGATAATTATAACTATTAGGTTGGTGCAAAAATAATGACGTAATAATGTCGTTTTTTGAGGAATTTTTTAACGTCAAAAAACGACATTATTACGTCATTACTTTTGCACCAACCTAATATATTTACAAATCAAAAATTGAAAAGCTTAAAGTTGTTTTGCACAAAGATTTTTTTAAATAATTTTTATTTTCTTAGTTTAAACAATCCCATTTTTGAATGTATGGTAGTCTATAAATTACATTATTATTATTATTATTAAAAGGTCACATGTTGTAAGAGTTGTACTCCCTTTACAGAGAAATTTTCTTGTTTGCATCTCAACAGACTTTGCACATCATCCCTTCAAAGTTTTAAAACTTTAAAATTAAAGAAAAGATATTAAAAAAATATATTTTAATAATAAATAAAATAACATAACATTTCATAAATTATTGAGTTACTATCATGGTTAATATTTCAGTTATTAAATTTTAAAATTAATTTAAGAAAATTTTATTATTTTTCCATAAAGCATCTTCAAATGTATGTCTATAACACTATAGTAACTAAAAGTCAATAAAATATTAGATAATTGCTAAAAATATTTTAATATGTAAAGATTACTAGGTAGTTAAAAACCAAAAAGAATGCGTTCACTTAGATTTTGTAGATTTATATCAATTCTGGTCATTCATACTTAGCTGTCAACTCCTTAGCCTGTTGATAACATCAATCAACGCCTCAGAAAAACAGGACCTGTGGTTAAGAAATCCTTGTATACTACGTTTTTATGCTATAAATAAGTAATATTTATTTCAAATCAGATTAATTTAATTTTAAATTTGATAATTTTCCTCAAATAACTTGTCTCAAATATATATTTTGGAAGATTTTTAAAACCAATATTTAAATTTTATTTACAAATGTGTTAAGATGTGAGAAAATGGCCGCCTGTAATCAATTTTGTGAAAGTAAGCAAATAATTGACATTCCAATCAATATAGTTTCTATTTGAAATACACCAGAGTATTTAGCTTACTATAAATAGTAAATTTAATCCTTTAGCTTTCAATTAAAGCTAAAAAGAAATCTTCAAGGATTCACTTCCATTTTTTAAAATTCATTCTATACCATAGGTATCGAAAAATTTTTACCAAATTAATGGAGGTACCTTATCTTTAGGCCATGTGTGTTTGGCTTGACTATATATGCTGGTCAGTGGTGCATTATGGACAGTAAAGTCTATTATATTATCCTGATGGCTATGTTTCAGAATGTCCTAACCTGAAGAAGCTGAAAGCAGCAGTTGTTCTTGATGAAAGTCATTGTTTATAGCTTTTCCACTTTATTTCATTGCCCTCATTTTTGTTTCAGATACAACAAGGTGTGGCAGAAATCTCTCCCACATATTTGTAAGACATTAACTAGATGAAGACACCACTGCCACTAATGTCTTACCATTATATGGGAGTTATTTCTGGCACACTCTGTATTATACAGCTTACAAACACATAATCTTTAGTCCTCTTGTTTTACTACGAAATGCAAAAATAATAAAAAAATAAATCTGCTTAAAAGCAGCCAAATGTCAATCAGTTTTTTTGTTCATGTCAAACTGTGTATTAGTAATAATGGTTTTTAACCCTTTAAGGTTGGTGAAAATTTGCATTAATGTGCATGCCAAACTAGTGAAAAAATAAAATTCATTATTTAAAGGATAGTTTTTAGGTTTATTTCTGCTTTAAGCATACGTTTAATTAGATACAAAAACTATAAATATGATTTTTTTTTTTTTTTTTTTTTTACTCTTAGATTAAAAAAAAAGGAAATAAAACAAGTGGCAGGTTCTTAATTTAATGTTTTTTTTAACATTGTGATACTTTTTAAAGCAATCCATGCACAATAGATTTTATGCACTGATTTTCATCTCTTTTATAGCTCCATCTTTCACTTTTTCTTCCAGATTTATTTATAGGCATATACCCCCCACAAAATGACATAACCATATAAACTATAATAAATAGTAACCTAATGATTCCTAGAGTTGTGAAAGAGTCAAAGCATGAATGATTATTACCTGCATTGTTGTAAAAAGTTTAAATCATCCATTGATAATGCCAGCCATTTAAGGGTTAATGAATTCTTACATAAGAAACAGGTCCCAATTTCAAGAATTATAAAACTGTGTTTTTTTTTTTTGGGGGGGGGGTGTTATTTTTTAATTTATCATATTGATTTACTTATTTGCAGTGGCTTTTTTATTTTTATCGCTTTGTTTTGTCTTGCAGACAATATCCCAACAGTTGAAAAGACGAGCATTGTGAATATCAACTGTATTGACAATGATGGTCGCACTGTTCTGCATCATCTGGTGTGTCCTCTTGAATATGGCACCTATGATAATGATGAAATTCTCTATGTTCTCTTCAAAGCTGGAGCTCCTCTAGAATTTGAGGACACAGCTGGGTTATCCCCCCTGAAACATGCCCTAATCAATGGAGCTCCACGATTAGCTCGCATGCTACAGAAACTCACCGGTGTTGAGCGAGACAAGTGGGTAAGTTGAGCGATTTTCATGATTATTTCAATTTTAGTCATATGACTCCAGACCTTTTTTGTTTTATTATTAGAAATTAAGATACTTCTTCCTTGCAATGCTATTTCTAAAAAAACATCTTTGTTTTTCTGTAATTGAATGCAAAATGTTAAGTCCTTTAATGTATCTGGTAGGAATGCCCAGTGCTTTAAACTTGGATGTGCAGTTGGTGTAATGGACAATGGCTCTGATTTGTTAATCAGTGGGCCAAGTTCCAATTCCAATTGGGTTCATTATATTCACTTATGCACAAATATCTTTGGGGAAAAGTATGAATCCACCTCTTCTCCCCCAGCTATGGGTTAATTAGTAGGACTTGTATCAGTAAATCATTTTTCAGAAAAAAAATTCTTACAATATAAAAATATTTTCTGTCTTTAAATAACCTGCAAAGGGTTGATAAGCTGTAAAAGAAAAACTATTGAATCAATTTAATGCATCTGACCCCTTCCATACTCTTCAGCTTGGTTACCTTTTACTGTCTGCTTGATAATTCACTGATTGTGTTTTTGAATTTCTTCTTTTTGCAACAGGAGAAACCCACATTTAATTGTTTAGGAGAACCTGATGGAATCTCTAATACTCTGCCAAATGTTGATTTTGAAAGTGACAGCAAAGCCATAGAGTCTGTCTTAGTTCCCAATGTAAGTGACTCAGGTGATGAAAAAGAATTTGTACCTCAACCAGATGAAAACTGCAACATTCGTGCTTCTTGGTGAGTTGTCATTTCGCCTTATTTAATTGGATGCAGGTCATTGTTTTTCTGATTTATTTTTTCATGTTTTGCAGTGAAAATCATTTGTCATTAAAATATTGTTTTTATAGTTTTAGTCATACTAAGATTATAAAAGTGATGACTTTTTTCAAGCTTTATTAAAGGAAAAAAATTAGTTTCTCGTATAGAATTTGGCACAGATTTTCTTTTGAAGTTTTTTTTTTTATTCTTTTAAATGACAACAACAGCTCTACTTAAAACCCTTTGCCTGTCCTGCACATCATATATATGTGATGCACAGGACATGTGAATTCCACATCCGGGCATCATATGTGGTGCACACCAGCCATGATTTTAAAAGAGTGGTAAAACTAAGTAAAATGTCTACTATTGAGCAGAACGCCTGAGGAAAGGCCATATCTAATATTTTGTGCATCATATATAACCACAGGATGCTTGACTGACAATGTAAAGTCTCAAAGACATTTATTCTTCCACTTTATTGAAATGATTATAAAGTTTGTATCAAATGTGATGTACATAATGTAGTCTAAATAACTTATGATTTGTACATTCTGTGCATCACATGTGATGCACAGGTTTTTATTATATGAAACACTGTATATCATCACATTCTATTTGTCAAATAAGCTGAGTTGCCTTGCAATAGTTATAAATCTGAAAACAAGTATGAACATTTGGATAGTACACACGAAAATGCCCTGGACAAGCAAAGGGTTCAATATTTTAACTGAAAACAATTTTCTAAATTCCCAAGTCTGTTTCTTATTTTAGATTTATTTGGATAGAAAGTTTTCTTTATCTGTCTATATTTCTGAGATGAGGTATTGTAAATATTTAAACTATTTACATTGTTCAGACTGTTGTCCTCATCTTTGTTGTCATATCCCCAAGAACACATGGCCCAGTGTATAAAAGCATTGGTTGAAGTAATCCAGTGACTTGACCCAAAGAGTTGTGAGTTCAATACCTACCACAGCAGAGGTGAACAAAAACTTGGAGAGTTGCGTTACTAAAGGGAGATAACTAAAACTGAAAATGAGATCTCCAGAAGAAGTTTGGCATAACTAGAACAATCTACTCCCCTGTGGACGAAATAAAAAGTTCAATTTGAAATTCCAATCACCTGAAGAAACCTGTAGCATACAAAAGCCAAAACGTCATGGCTATGACAACAAAGATGAGGACAACAGTCTGAACAATAGTGTAAAAAAAAAAAAAAAAAAAAAAAAAAAAAGTTTTTTTTTTTTTAACCTTCTAAAATGGGTTGCCTCTCACTTTTATCAGTAAGAAAAATATAGACATTAGAGCTTCATTAATTATAACAGAAACAACAACTTACCATTAATGAATGTTAATTACATTTTCTAATAGGTTATTTATGTAAAAAAAATGTTCTTCTTTTCACAGTGAAGTGGTTTTTGATAGCAGTCAGTCATTACCCTTTGATGTTCTACTCACCAAAGTAGATGTCTGTTGTGGTGTCTGGGGAATGTACAATTTTTATAAAATGCAGGTGAGTAATCAGTCAAAAAGAATTTCATATCCTTTACAATGTCTTATGTCTTCCTACCATTTTCCAAAAAAAAAAGTTTTTTTTAATTTCATATCTTAATTTTTTTTTTTTTTTTTTTTTTTTTTTTAATACAGATTGTCCGAGAGAAAAATAAAGACCTGTATGTGTTATTTACCCGCTGGGGGCGAATTGGGGACAGAGGCCAGTTCCAGCACACACCATTCTTCTCTATTGAGGAGGCTTCAAAGGAATTTTGTAAAATATTTAAATCTAAAACTGGCAATGAGTGGAGCAAAATAAAACTGTGAGTTTTACTATCAACTTCATTTTCTATTTGCATGAACACTTTCGTCATTTTTAAAGAAATTTTGGCAATATTGCTTTATTTTACTTAGGCTGAATTTGTTTGCATGTGTGTTTGTTAAATAGTGTCTTTCTGGTCGAAAGTCATTAGGTTAATTTATAAGAATTCCAACATGTGTCAGACATTGCAGCAAGATGACTTGAGACATGTGCATGTTATCTCATAAATGTTAAGGTCCCAGCTATGGGCAAATAGTTAACCCCCAAACTAGGGTCAAAGCACTGTGAAAGTGTAAAAATAGGTTTTAATCCTAGCAATGAATTTTTGGAGGAAAAACTATTACTAGCAATACATTTTTGAAGAAAATAAATATTACCACATTACATTTTGGAAGAAAAAAAATATATTGTCACAATACGTTTTTGAGGGGGAAAATATTACCAGCAATAAAAATCTTGTCAGCATTAAATAACCCATTGAGGTTGATAGGCTATAAAACAAACCAAATCAAAACTAAGAACTTTTTAGCACCACTTGTAAGAGATTTCATCATTGTTTCTGTTAGTAATAGTTCTGCTAGTATTGCTATTCAGTAAAGATATAAATCCATTATTATTAACTAGAACATAAATTACTTCCTCTTAAATGCAATTATTAGTCAATTGACATGATCTAATTTTCTGTGTTTATTATTTTTATTTAAGTTGAAGCATTATGATTGTCAGAGTAGAGACATCATGTCCTTTTGTTTTGAATTACTAGATTGTCTCAAATAAATTCCATTTTTCTTTATCAATGTCCTTTTTTGTTTATCAACAATTTGATTTATTCTTTTCATTATGAGTGTCAGCAAAACAAACTCCTAACTTATTGACTTTCCCTGTCTTTTCTACGTGTCAGAAATATATAGTAGATTGTGACATGTTTTAACATCTTTGCTAATTCCCAAGTACTCTGGCATGGATTACATTCTAATGATCACTTTAGAGCTTTCTTCATCAAAATCTGAGGAATAAACACACCCTATCTGGGATTCCCTTCCAATAATGTTTCTCCACAATTAAACTTTGTAAATAGAATCTCATTTCAAGTAGAATCATTTGCCTATCAGTTATAATTGCTTGACCTTAAATACTTCATATTTTTCAAGATGTCTCCATAGCAGTATTTCCTTACTTAAAATCACATGACATTATGGGCTGTAAGTGTTCTTTCAATCCCTTTATTAGTGGGCTTAAGAAATTCTTTAATCCACTGTGTATACTACCATACAAAACCTAAGTTATGTTAGATTATGCCAAATTTATTTTTAATTTTTAAAAACGTATTCTTTAATTTTTATTTATTTTATTGTTTTATTTATTTTTATTATTTATATTGTTATTATTATAATATTTATATTTTTATTATTTATTATTATTCATTATTTTATTTATTTATGTATTTTTTATTTAATTTACTTATTAATTTCTAAAAAAATTATTTAATCCACTGTGTACACTGCCATGCAAAACCTCAGTTATGTTAGTGTACACCAAATTTATTTTTGACTGCTATGTATGATTAGTCATTAGGATGATACATTCTCCCATTACAATTAGTTCCCAATGATGGAAATTACTTATGATTCAACCTAATAGTTGTGTTTATTAATTCCATTTGCATTGTTTTACTCTAGAATTTATACCATTTGGATGATGTGAACCATTCAGGCATGACAAAAAGCAAATGTAGCAAATAAGGTCATAGGTTTTCATTTATCTTGTTTGGATTTGTTTTTGATGCCCATGTGATATTAACCATTAAACAAAGAAACATTGGGCCATGGTAGAACTAACATTTTAGTAAAACAAAATAATTTGCTAATAAAAAAATTATGATTTAGTTAAAAGTTAAAAGGCTCATATTCAAACTGAGCTACATTCAGCAGCAAAGCCTCTTGATCAGGAGGTTTTAAGAAGTGTAGAACCACATCTTAATTGCTATTGTTCCCAGGTTTAGGCTGACCCAGGATGTTAGCACTTGTTACGGTCCTAGCTATATGGGCCCCCAACTTATCCCCCCCCCCAATCTGGGGTTACTACACCATGAAAGTATAAAAATACCAACAATACATTTTTGAAAATATTACCAGCAACACATTTAAAAAAAAAAAAAAAAAAAATTACCAGCAGTATAATTGACTCTCAAGAAAAACCCTCTTTAAAAGAATATGTCAATGAAACCTGATCTACATACTCTGTTCATACATACCTATCCTAAAAATCTTGTCAGCATTAAATAACCTACTGAGGTGTTGATATGCCATAAAACAAAATAAACCAAACTTTCTTTCCAACTTAGAACCTATAAATATAAAAGCAAGTCTTAATTTTGCATTCACAAATTATTGAACTTCTTTTTTGGTTGTCTGCTGAACAGCAGCCACTATTTACCCACATTAGGTCTCGGGAATAGAATCAACTTGTCTCTTTGTGAAAAGATAATTTGATCAAGTTGAAACGTCTATAACATTAATGTGTTCATCTTGTCTGGTTTTCACACGTTCACATGTTGAGAGTGCTCTCTCAACTGAGAAAAAAAACTGGTGTTATATAAGTAAGCTTGATGGATTCACCATGAATGGAAGATTACTTTTCAAAATGTAGTGAAGCCTTTTTGCTATTTCTACAGAATGTTGGAAATAAAACTAGGGCTTAAGCAGTTAGTAGAAATTGGTTCCTGACAAAGCACTAATTGTCTAATTAGGATTTGAATTGTCAAAAGAATGTAAGTGTTCGATGATTCAAAGGGAAGTAACTCCATAAGAGTACCTATATTGATGATGGAATCAAGTCAGATGGTGTTAAGATTGTTTTTTGCTTACGCATAAGTGCATTTACATTGAAGATTTTCTATTAATTTTAATTTATTTGTTTTTTGGTTTGTTTTTTGTTTTTTTTTTTTTGTTTTTTTTTTTTATTTATTTATTTTATTTTATTTTTTTACA
The DNA here is from genome assembly GCA_963932145.1 of Acanthosepion lycidas. Classification (NCBI taxonomy): domain Eukaryota; kingdom Metazoa; phylum Mollusca; class Cephalopoda; order Sepiida; family Sepiidae; genus Acanthosepion; species Acanthosepion lycidas. The sequence goes on from OZ010599.1 coordinate 39,192,106, forward strand.
GTTTCAAGAATCACCCGAAAAAGTATCGCTTGGTGCACACAGAAGATCGGTTAAAAGGCAAAAAGCAACCTCCAATAAAATTTGATCTCAATTCTGATCTACCATCAAAGCTCCCTCCACGTTTGCAAGAACTTATCAAAGAGCTTGTAAGTCATCTTTTCTCTCTTCTATGATTCTTAAAAATATATTTATTTCTCTTTTATTCTGAGTCTTTTTTTTTTTCTTTTCCAATTTTTCATTCAATTCTCAATAAATTTAATTAAAGTTTGAAAAGCCTTTTACCGTTATTTCCTAATTAAGAAAAAGAAACTAAGAAAACCCTTTTGTAAATGTTTATGACACAAATTCTTTTCCATCACTATTTGCCTGATATTTTCTGTTTTCAGAGTAGTGTCAAGATGCTGTCGACTGCCTATAGTATGTGTGGAATTGATACAGACATTCTTCCATTTGGACAAATAAAAAAAGAGGCTTTATTAAATGCCTTGAAGATTTTACACCAGCTTCGGTGAGTGCAGTTTTTTCAACTCTATTCATTCTGATATATTCCTTGCTCCTTTAAATAATAGATGTCTCAATGTCTCGAAGAAAGTTTCTCACCACATCTGCTTTTCTCTTGTTACCTTTTTCTCTCAGAGATTTGATTGAAATTGCGGATAAAACAAAAGGTTCTGCTGCCCAAGTCCAAGATTACCAAACAACTTGTGAAAATGTAAGTTTAAAATTTTAAAAACTTTTTTTTTTATGGACTCATTTCTAGAATGAGGAAAAATGGTTGCATAAGAAAGAAATTCTCTGACACAATGAAATCAGCGTGAACATTTTTGTATTTCAGATTGCCAAGATGAGCAATGAGTATTTCCATTTGGTACCTCAAGCAGGCTATGAATATGAAAAAATCCGGCCAATCCATGACAAGCGCTCCCTGAAGAACCATTTGAGGAAAATAACCAATCTTTTGGATTATGAAATGGCCAGCCGAATTCTCCTTGGGGCTCAATACCGTTTGAAAGGTTTGTAAATAGAATCTCATTCCTGTAGGAATCAAGATGATTCTCCTTGCTTCATCTTTTTGCCTTTCATCAAAAGGCTTTTTACTTGAATTCACTTTAATGTTAATGATGAAAAGTGATATTCACTACAACCATCATTAAAGGTAAGAAAAAGAAAAATGTTATAGAATATTTAGCTTTATATTTAGTTCTTTTATTCAAGGTAGAACTGGTGGACCACTCTTAAAGTGACTTGTGTTTGCAATCCAGGCAACATTTTAAGTAGAGATTTTATTCAAAAACCTCTCTTGTAGTAATGATTTTGAATAGTGTTATTAATAGCTTACTGAATAAGATTGAAATTATTTTTTCAAGTATCCTATTTCACTGACATCTTGAATGATAATTGAGAACTTAAACAGATTCTGTTATTTGTTTCATTTGCAGCAAAAATCTAAGGAGGTAATTTAACTGCTTGCTTGTTTGCATTCATTCACACTCCTATTTATGATGGTTCTGTACAATGTAAGAATCAAAAATAAACTTTTTGATTAATACATCATAAGGAGTCACTGTTGTCAATTTGCTAGTTGTACAATTTAAGTTCATGCTCTTTGCTGTTCTTTCAGCATGGTGATGTTTAAATATTGTTGCATGATGCTATAGATCCATCAATCTCAGTGAAATGTACTTGAAGCATTGCCTATTCATATTTCTCTCTTGGTAAATAATTCTAAAGAGCTTAAATCACTGTGACTGATATTCAATGCACCTACCATAATGGAAATGGCCACAATGTTTCACATCCTTAGTCTGCCACTTGCAATTTGTGAAAGGCGCATATACAGACTGGCATGCCTGATATAACTAATGAGAGATGGCCATGCAAATTCTAAACATATATAAAAGTCTATGAATTTGTCGGTGGGCAGGACTTTTGACTGACTTTGAGATAACTGTATAAGGACAGAGATAGATGGTCAGAAAGACAGAGAGGCGAGAGAGAGACTCTTTGTGTCTTAATGTGTCTGGCAGAGAAGGAGAAGAAAAAACGAACAGGTTTTCAATGAAACAGATTAATCATATTCTACCTGTTCTGTTTTTTTTTTGTTTTTGTTTTTTTTTTCTTTTTCTTTTGTTTCCCTTTTTCTTTTGTTTCCCTTTTTCTTTTTGCACAATCCTGGAACACCTACAATTTTTTTCTTTTCATTTTTCCTTTTCAGAAATGAATCCCTTGGACTATATTTACAAAGCAATTGGTTGTCATATTAAGTTAATGAGTGAAAATGAATTTGAAACTCAGTATATATTGAAATACATTTACAGTACTGGTAAGTATTTCATTTTATTTCTCTGCTATGATAATAAGCCATATTCATTTTAGTCTTTAGGGTTCAAATTGAAAATGGCTTGATATTAATTTAATGTTGGAACATAAAGGCAATTTTGGTCATATAAATTTAATATTTTATATATATATATATATATATATATATATATATATATATATGTGCCTCCAAGCTAATATTTCCAATAAGCAAAATACTTTGCTTTATTTTAAACTGATTGGAATTATTTTTTTGAAATTGCTAAAATTGGCCATATTGACAAATTTAACAATTTTAAATTTTAAAAATAAGATGATATATTTTTCTGAAACATTATTTGAGGGAGATTAATTGATTTAAAGTTTAATTAATCTGAATTTTAAAAAAGTTACTTACAAAGACATTTTTTGAGAAAATTACCAATGAATTTTAAATTTACAATAGTGTTTTTATTGTTTGATAATGTTTTGTATGGACATCTGTATTTACAAAAAAAAATCAACACTTATGCACACAAAAAAATTCAAAATTATTAAAATACTGAGGCTGTTGAATTGCAAGATTTTCCATTTGTGATTAATAAATATAATTTTTATTTAATGACACTATCACATAACTACTACAAATTAATACAGAATTTCAAAAGATTTAAAACTTTATGAATTATTCTAATTAAAATTTTAAAAAATGAAAACAATTCTTGTAGCAATTCATTATTCATTAAAAGCTTTTCTAATTAAATAATGTTGTAGTTTTATTGCATTTTATATTTTACAATACAAAGCAGATTTTCTGTAACTGTGTGTCCTGTTGTTTTATATTCTCCAAGGATTTGTCCTTAAAACTAATATAAACATTAAGCACTACAAAAAAAATTTCATAAAATAAAATGCCAAAAGCTTCATAAAAACAAAGTTTTATTGTCAACCTCTTTGTTATTATTAATAGGAAAGACCAAAGAATTTTTTGATTATTAAATTATATTTTTAAATCTTTTAAAATTTGAGTGAAAAAATTTTTCTCCTTGCCTCAACAAGAAATTCAATTGCACAAATTGCAACAAATTAGATAAGTGTTGGATTTTTATCAAACCTTCAGGACTTATTCACAAAGAATGAAATTATTTTTCAAACGTTTCAAAAATAATTTGATGGAAAGATGGCACGTTACAGGACTGAAATATTATTTTGATGTTTTATTTAATTTGAATGTCATTTTAGAATCAATATAACATCAGTTTTGCAATTGTAAATGATCATTTTCTTAGAATTAAAATTTTTTACTAGAAAGTTTTCATGAAAATTTCCAAAATTTAATAAGCAGATAATTATGATTATTACAAACCTGAAAGTATTTGCAGGAAATAATTATAGAGGTATTTTGTAACAAAATTTGAGTAAAATATATTAGGTTGGTGCAAAAATAATGACATAATAATGTCATTTTTTGATGTATTTTTCAACATCAAAAAACGACATTATTACGTCATTATTTTTGCATCAACCTAATAAATATCTTTCATGAAAAATTCTGAGCTTATTTTATATGGAAATTCTTTCAAGAAACGAAATTTTTTTTCACTAATTTTTTTTTCTTTTCAAAATCTTTCCATTTAAGACTGCTTCTTTATTTTACATTAAATTCTGAACAGGAAGACAAAAGGTTTTTTCTGCACTCTTGTATTTTGCTATGATTTTGGTTAATTTTTCAGACCATAACGTGAAAGTGCATGCCATATATCGTCTTTCAAGAGGAGGAGAAGAGGAACGAGTTCAAGAATTAAATCTCGAGAATCGTATGTTACTCTGGCATGGCAGTCGCGTCCCCAACTTCATCAGCATTCTCAGTCGGGGTCTCCTCATTTCTCCCTCAGAAGCTCAAATTACTGGTCACATGTTTGGAGAGGTAACTTTACCTTCCTTTTTTATCGCTTTACTTTCTCTTTGGCTTATTATTGAAAACCCTGGTTCTCAATATATCATCGAAGATAATCAGTGTCGAGCATAGTCAGTAGTTAGATGGGGGGGGGACTGTTTGGGACTACCAGGTACTGTAAACAACCTCCTACCATTGGAAATATGTTTTGGCTTTAAATAACCTGTAAATTTTTTATATGCCATCAAGAAATAAATCACGCTTTCTTTCTGTCACTCTGGAAGAGTGGGTAAGAAGCACTTGAACTTTTGATGAGTGTCACCTCAACACACTTTACAAAAGGATATCAATTTGTATTGTTTTTGTGTTTTCTTTTTCTTTTCTTTTTTCCCCCAACCTACATCTGCATAAATGAATGGAAAATTATTCACTGATGGCTTGAAACTAATGCTTTAATACCTCAATGCTGTTTATTCTTTTAGTCTTGTTACTTGGATCTCTATAGTAAGTCTTTTGTCAAATTACATGAGTTTCTGAATTGAAAATGTTAACCACCAAAAAAGTTAGGAAGGAAACTCTCATCAATGCTAAAAGATCAATAACTGTACTTAAATCTGTTTTCTTGAAAAACTTCTCGTTTTTCTTTTTCTTTCTTTCATTTTTTCTTTCTTTTTCATTTTTTCTTTCTTTTTCATTTTTTCTTTCTTTTTCATTTTTTCTTTCTTTTTCATTTTTTCTTTCTTTTTCATTTTTTCTTTCTTTTTCATTCTTTCTTTTTTCTTTCTTTCGTTTTTCTTTCTTTCGTTTTTCTTTCTTTCGTTTTTCTTTCTTTCGTTTTTCTTTCTTTCGTTTTTCTTTCTTTCGTTTTTCTTTCTTTCGTTTTTCTTTCTTTCGTTTTTTTTTTTTTTTCTTTCTTTTTTTTCTTTTTTTTCTTTTTTTTCTTTCTTTCGTTTTTTTTTTCTTTCGTTTTTTTTTCTTTCGTTTTTTTTTTCTTTCGTTTTTTTTCTTTCTTTCGTTTTTTTTTTCTTTCTTTCGTTTTTTTTTCTTTCTTTCGTTTTTTTTTCTTTCTTTCGTTTTTTTTTTCTTTCTTTCGTTTTTTTTTTCTTTCTTTCGTTTTTTTTTTCTTTCTTTCGTTTTTTTTTTCTTTCTTTCGTTTTTTTTTTCTTTCTTTCGTTTTTTTTTTCTTTCTTTCGTTTTTTTTTCTTTCTTTCGTTTTTTTTTTCTTTCTTTCGTTTTTTTTTTCTTTCTTTCGTTTTTTTTTTCTTTCTTTCGTTTTTTTTTTCTTTCTTTCGTTTTTTTTTTCTTTCTTTCGTTTTTTTTTTCTTTCTTTCGTTTTTTTTTTCTTTCTTTCGTTTTTTTTTTCTTTCTTTCGTTTTTTTTTTCTTTCTTTCGTTTTTTCTTTCTTTCGTTTTTTTTTTCTTTCTTTCGTTTTTTTTTTCTTTCTTTCGTTTTTTTTTCTTTCTTTCGTTTTTTTTTTCTTTCTTTCGTTTTTTTTTCCTTTCTTTCGTTTTTTTCCTTTCTTTCGTTTTTTTCCTTTCTTTCGTTTTTTTCCTTTCTTTTTCCTTTCTTTTTCCTTTCTTTTTTCTTTCTTTTTCCTTTCTTTTTTCTTTCTTTTTTCTTTCTTTTTTCTTTCTTTTTTCTTTCTTTTTTCTTTCTTTTTTCTTTCTTTTTTCTTTCTTTCTTTCTCTTTTTTCTTTCTTTCTTTTAAAATCATTTCACCCCAAACAAGGCAGAAATGCCACTAGTATACAGGTAGTTACAGAGAGTGAAAGTGATAAAATAGGGAGTCTTGAGGAAAGGACAAAACATGAATGAGATTCATGATGACAGAAGATGGTTATTGATGTTGCATTTAAATTTTTGAAGATTGTAGTTATCAGGGAAGCAAGTAAATGGAAGGGAGTTCCACAGGCGGGCAGTGCAAGAAAAGAAACTGTTAGAATAGAAGTAGTGGTTGCATTTAGCTATTTCAACAGTAAACTGTTATAAGAAAATGATTTCATAAATTTCACCTGACAGTATTGCTGTTTGTTCAACAAATTTCATTTTTTTTTTTTTTTTTTTGTTTATGGAAATGACTAATTTCAACATTGCTATTACAAAACCTTTAGGAAACGGAAAAGTTAATTCTGAGCCCATAATTCACTGCAGACGTAAAACTCCATTTTTGTTTTTGCTCACAATACTTAATGTTGTTTCTTTGACTCTCAATTGGTTTTTTATTATTTTCTAGGCTTTTGTTGTTGCATTTAATAAATCTAAAGCTATATTCTTCTTATTCTGCCAACTCTTTAGGGTATTTACACAGCTGATACCTTCACAAAAGCCAAAAATTATTGCTACCACAGTAACGTAGGGACAAACTCTATGTTTGCTCTGCTTTGTGAAGTAGCTCTTGGAAAGATGAAGACCACCAAGGTCGGAGGTGATTCACTCAACGCCTCAGATGTTGAATATAACAGCGTTGTGGGAGTAGGACGAGAAATCCCTGACAGTGCTTTTGATGTCACACTTCCATACGGTAAGTACAAACAATTTGCATTAGTTATAACTGCACATTTTTGTAGAGAACTCAGCCATATTGGCAGTTGATACATTACTGTCATATTATTTATGTGCAACAAAAATCTTGTCTTTATTGGTAAGTTTTTATTTATTTTTTTTTATTTGAACAAATGCTGGAGATTTATAACAAAAGATATAATATAAAGATATAAAAGATATAATAATACAAAGAAATTGTAATAGTATAACAAATTATCAGGAAAGAAATAAAAAAAAATCTTCAAAAACCTTAGGTTCATAATCCAACCAAAAATAGTAAAATAATGTATCTTGCATTCTTTAGTTACTTTGAGGATTTTTTGTACATTTCTGCAACTTAAATATCCAAATTGTCTTTGCAAAAAGATGAGCAGAAATCGTATCTTATAGAAAACAAAAGTTGGTTGGATAAAACATTTAAACATGGGTGTGTGAATAAACAGCAAAAAAAATATATATATATATTTACTTGAGCCATTTTTTATTTAGTAAATATTGCTAATTAGCATCCTTTCGTTAGAAACAAAGAAAATAGTACTGGATGGTTACGTGATATCTGTCTTCATGTATGGCAACGAATGCTGGAGAATCTCCTCACTGATGAAAAGGAAACTTATACAGGAAGAGGTAGTTTAAATTTTTGGGGTATGTAATAAGGAAGAAAAGTTTGGAAAACCTGATACTCACAGGACAGATTGAAGGACAGAGGAAAGCAGCACATAACATACTTGATGGGCTTGAGCAAATGGATAGTAGAGTGGGGTTTGAGAGAAATAGCAAAAAGACAAAACTTATAAATTGCTACATAGGACAGGAAGATGTGGTGAGTCATGATCACCTACATCCTGAAGGGACACAAAACATAAAAAAAGAATGTGTTGGGCTCTTGAATTTAATTGTTTTATTGCTTTTGTTGTTTGTATATAGTCCATTCTTCTGTTGTACAATTTTTTTTCTGTTAGTAAAGAAAATCTGGGCAACTTCATAACTGCATTTAATATTAGCTGTTTTCATGTTGATTAGACCAAACCATTCAAAGCAGTGCATATAACAAGGCACTTTCATGTTGCTGTGAATGGATTGTGATCTGTATGAAATTGATTGTATACTATTATTGTCTATATTCTAACATATTGTGGGCTTCACTGTCAAAAAGACACAAAACTATACATGTACATTTTCGGTGCAAATTGAACACTTAAAGAAGACCTTTGGAGAGATAAGCAAAAACATTGTAATGGCACCAAAAACAAATTTGTCTTCAATTGTTCAGACAACTCATAGAAAGGTTTCTTTAATCATTATGTGGGTGTAAATCTTCATGATCTAAATCCAATAAATTTCTAATAATTTTTTTTTTTTTTTTTTTTTTTTTGAAATACCTGATCCCAATCCTAATGTTGGGAAACTAAATTATTTCATCTTGAATATTAAAACTCTTTTTAAATCTCTGATATTTCCACAATTGTTTGTGTATTATTTATTATTGTATACGGTGTGATGAGTAAATTATTGGCATTTTATATTTTGAATTTTACGCATGGTTTGTTTTTTATTTTGTCAACTGCACAGTATAGTAGGGTCAGTTGAGCACAATGTGAAAAAGAGCACTATGACACAATTCACTCTGTTAGAAATTTGGAAGTAGCATGCTGTATTGTTTGACATTTTCACTGGAAGCTCCAATACAAACATTTCAGTGTTGAGGACAGTGCAGAGGATTCAGAAAGAGTTGCATGAGTCTAATGGTGATTACAAAGGTGTTTGGAATGATCACTAGTGATTGTGATGTTATGCCTCCATTCATCTTCCTACAGGGCCTCAGACTCAACACAGAAGCTTACATTAAATGCCTTGAGGAGGTAGTGCTGCTCTGGGTCAAGAGGGTGGCTGTTGGAAGACCATATGTCTGGCAACAGGACTCTGCACCATGATGCACAAGCAGGAAAACCCAGTCATGGCTGTCAGACAATTTCTGTGACCACATCACCCCTTACATCTTTAAACAAGTAGACTGTTCAGTAGAGCTGCAGGAAATTCTGAAGTCGTCTGGAGGCCCTGGTTGAAGCCAATGACAATTTTATTGAATAAATTTACTCTTTAGTATTTCAAGATATTTTTGTGTAATTTTGGTAAATCTATCTGCTTAAAATGAGATGTCAATGTTATTTTCCTTTTTGTGTCATTTAGACGACAATTTACTCATCGCACTCTGTATTTATATTAATGTATAACATTATCATTGCAATGTCTTGTAAGAATATGAGACTAAGTCTTTCACGTGTAAAATTATTGTTTGTTCAATTCTGAACATCTGATAGTGTTAGCATGGGGATGTGGGACTTAGGGGACTTTCTTTAAATGTTTATCTTGCAAAGATGTGAGATGCCCAGGTGTTTCTTATCTCAGATAGGGTGCTTATTTAACATCTTGTCATCCAGTTGTCCCACATGTGTATATCCTAAGATCAGCTGGGTTGACCTCCTGGTGCAGAATTGGGCCTCAAAACGTGATTCTGCACCTGATGGCTATGAGGATATTTTGCAGGTCAAGTTTTTGATGCACATGTCTTTTGATTCTCTGGTGTGACATTGAGTACAAAACCTATTCTGGTATTGAGCCCAGTACATATTGGGGCCATCACAGATCAACTATTCTTAGATGAAAATTTCCTTACTGGCATTGAATTCAGTTCAAGCCTTTGGTATTTTCTAGTGTATTTCATATAATTTCTTTAGGATTATTTTTTTTGGTGGGGGTTCTTTTTTGTTTTGTCTTGTTTTTTGCATGGTTGAAGTATTTTATTTATAGTTTTGTTTTTGGACGAATTTAATATTTAATTAACATTTAATGAAACTTCAAATTAATAAAATTTAAAGGCTTTTTTTTTTCTTTTTTCTTTTTTTTTTTTTCCTCAATGGAATTATAATGAGTCTAATTGTTGTGTGTATGTGTTTATCTTCTTTCAGGTGCTACATTACCACTGGGACCATTGATCAGTAATCCAACTGCCAAATCCAGATCATTCTTGGAACACAATGAATACATAGTCTATGACCCTGCCCAAGTGTGTCAGCGGTACTTGGTACAGTTCAGTGATTAAAGCAGATGTCATGTTGATCAAATAAACTCTTTGAATTGGATGACTTGGACAATGCTACCTTATCTCTTCTTACCTGCTATGGAATTCATTTTTGAGGAGTATGACACTGGTGAATTCTTTAGAGACTCCTTGCATCAACACACTCTCTTCAAATTCCCTGAAGAAAGTCATGTTGCATTTTCCTGCTCAATAGCAGTAATCTTGTCTGTCAAAAGATAATGGGAATGAAATACTTTGGAAAGTAAAAGACACTAGGCTCAGCAAAAAAAAGTTTCTGGTTTTGAACTTGGTGGGTGGGGTTGGGGAAGATGTACCAAGTGATATTTGTCATTGAAGAGATACATATATTCTTTTTGGGTGTTTTAGAAAAAGACAAGGGAAAGAGAGAAAATAATATATATTATCATATGTGTTATATATTATTTTAAATAACTTGCAGCATTAAATGAAAGAAAGAAAAGAAAAAAAAAAGACCAAATTCTAGAACTGTTCTGTTAAATTCCACCAGCTGTTTGTTTTGCACAGTAGGGCTGGGAGGGTTGTGTAGACACTGAATCAATTGAATTTTGAATTCTTACAATTTAATCTAGATACTGGAGAAGAAAGCAATTGGAGGATCCACTTCTTGGCCAACTCCACAACGGAATTGTTGTTGTTGTTGTCGTCATCGTTGCTGCTGCATTTTCATCCATTGACATATTAGGGAAAAAAAAAAAAAAAAAAAAAAAAGAAAAACATTTTATTCTGGAATCCTGTCCACCCACCCACCCCCTCCTGAAAATACTTTTTTTTAGTTATTTGAATTTTTTTTTTTTTTTTTTTTTTTTTTTTTTTGTTTCACTTGATGGTTGTCAGTTGGGAATATACACATCTTCTTTTTCCTCCAACCCATTCAGTCCAAATGAAAAAAATTTCATCTGCCATTAGTTTGACTCTTCCCCCTGCCCTTTTTTCCTCCTTTTATTCCACTACTGTGTCTGAGTCAGACTTTAGTATTATCATGAAAAGTAGGCAATTGGGAAGTAAAAAAAATTACTTTAGCCCTCCATATTTTTTTTCTTTTTTTTTTTCTTAAGGAAATTTTAAGGGTGATAGACTTTATGTGCCAATTTTGATTACCACTTGAAAAGTCGCTTTCCTTTTGTTCCTGTTCACAATACAATACAGTTTTATAATAAGGGATGCCTTACAGTTTTAGTTGAAAATTCTTATTTCTTAATTTTTACCTTGCTTTTCTTTCTCCCAACTTCGGTCAGGTCCTTCATAACATCAAATCAGAAAATGAATGCTTTCTGCTGTGTAGGAGAAAAAGTGATCGAAAGTAGCACTTTGAAAGCCAACTGAATAAAACCCGCCTGAAAAGGAGGCATTTGCTGATTTGGAATTTGTTTTTTAATTTTTAGGTGTCAAGCATCTTTATGTTCATTTTTAATTTTTAAATCTGCTCCTCATATGTAATTCTCATCTTTTTTTTCATTCCTTAAGAGCTCGATTGTTAGCCCTTCTGACGTCAAGCCTGGAGAATGCAGTATTTCATGCAGAAAAGAATGAAAATATTTTATAATCATCTTTTTTATGTGTCATCTCAGATTGCATCATTTGAAAAGTCCTATTTTTACTAACATTCCTCATTGTCTTTCCTCAGAAGAGGACATCTATAACCATTGACATTTATTGAGGACATTTAATTAGTAGAAAATGCTAATTCTCCAGCTGGAATACTTCACCTCCTTTTTTTTGAGTTGGGTTAGCCATGTTCTTCGACATGGAAAGCATCAGATGATTGCCTCCTTTCCTTTGGTTCCTTGGGTGCTCATTTCAAAACTGCCAATACCGTTTGACAGAAAAGCTGCCACACCCAAATCATTTTGGTGGCATCATTCATTAGAACAAATCCAGTCCAGAAAGTGCTATCACTGATTTTACTGTTGTCACATCAATCATCCTTATCTTCAGATGTCCATTAAAAACGTTTTTACTCTTCTCATCTACTGCAGAACCTTTTGAGTTTATTGAAGGACTCCCAATCTATCTTGCTCTTGTTGCATTTGCCTTCTTTTTTTTTTTCTTTCTTTTTATTAATAACTTTTCAGTTCTTTAATCTTTTTCACCTACTCCTGCTGGTTGCGACAATTATATTGATAGCAGTTAGGAAATGTCAAAACATTGACGCCAGAAGAAGCCAGATGTACATGTCAAAATTTGAGTACATGGTACGAACAGTGCCTTTTTCTGCTTGCAACTAACAACTATCTTCAGATGAACTTTGAAGATATACACCTACCTTATTGGCTTTCACGCCTATTTGCTTAGAGTTAACTTTTTCTTTTTTTCTTATCTTTGATTTTAAATAGAGACTTTACTACAGTCATTTGCCAACCATACTGAAACTTTCTCAGCCTGCATATCAATAAATGGAAGATCCAATTCACAGAGGGTGGGTTCTCCTTTTAACCTGTTCAAATTGAACTATAGCCCTAAAAGACAACTTCCCATATTCCCCCCACCACACACTTTATCATCATCTTCATTATCATCATTCTGTTGCATTGCTTTCTGGGAGAGGTCTGTGGGAACAGAGGAAAAATGTTCCTGCTTTTCTTTGGTGAAAATACAGTAAAAAAAAATATAATAATTCACTAACATATTTTTTGGTACTTGTGGGTTATCTTTTGCCACTTTTTAAATTAATTCTCCAACTTTTTCACAAATACAGATGTGTAAAAATATACTGACCCTAAAATTCATTTAACAGTTTAAAAAAAAAAGGAAAAAAAAAAAAAAAGAAAAAAAAGCAATTAAAAAAAAACACGCATTTTAAATACATCTAACTTTATAAAAGATCAATATGTTAATTAAAAGGTGGTGGCAGATAACCCACAATTACCCATTTTTCCTTCACAAACTATTAAAAGAAAAAAAAAAACAAACAAATTTGAATTAGCCCAGATCTTTCTCCTTTTTACTTATGCCATTGAAATCTTCCTTTTTTTTTTTTCTTTTTGCTTTCTTCTTTCCATTTCTATGCAAAACCCAGTAATAAAAAGAATTTTAATTTCCTTTAATCTATTTTTCATTTTTGAAAAAAAAAAAAAAAAAGAAAGAAAAAAAAAAAGATGAAAAAAGGTAAATAGCTAAAAATCTTTTGGTTTGAATGAAGGACAAAGGAAATGCTCCCACTGATGACTTTTTTTTTTTTTATGCCCAAAGTGCTGTGCTTGGCTGCTGGCATAAATTTTGGTTCACAGCACAATACCCTCTCCCCCAAAACCCATTTCCTACCCAACCTGTTCTTTCCCTGTTATTTTTAAGTTTTAATTTTTACTTTCAACTTTAACAACCACCTCAACATCTGTTTAGGTGATTAGCATTTCCAATACTTTGTTATTGTTATTAAAAATATTATTATTACACACTACATCAACAATGATGACAATAACAATTTTCATAGAAACCCAGTCATTATAATAATGATGTGATTACTACCACCACTATTATTATTATTATTATTATTATTATTATTATTATTATATATAACATTATATATATGTATATAATTATATATATATATATATACATGTATATATACGTCTATAATTTTGTTGGTTATTCAGTGTCTGCTTGTTCGACAATGAGCAATGTTTTATTTTCACCCTCTCTCCACATTGAGTAGATTGTGTATGTAGTCAGCATCTACTAATTGTTGTCTCTTGACCGGCTTATTTTGTGACCAGTGATTCCGCTCTCATTTCTCGGTTACTTTCACTCTTATGATTATTATGATTATTATTACTGCTGCAGTTATCACTCCCACTGCTTTCAATATGACTGTTTATTCATCATTCTCACCTTTGTATATTTAATATAACATACTGTAACAATCTATATTGTATCTAAGTCCCATATAATACTGACACTTGCTAACCCATCCCATTAGTTCACATTTTAATCTTCTCCTCACATCCATCATGTGACCAACAAATGTTGTGAACAAGATCATCATCATTGTCATCATCGTCATCATCATCATCAGTGTCAGATGATGAGGAAGGGAAACAAAATGAATAAAGCAAGCTACCAGATGCGAGTGATTGTGAAAGAGAGGTAACTAAAACGACTTAATTGTCAACCAACCAAGGAACAAACAAATCTTGTCATGTGAGCAACAAATTTAAAAAAAAAAAAAAAAAAAAAAATGAGGGAGGGAGTGGGGGGGCACAAAAGCTGGTTGGTTCAATTGGAGCATTGGTTCTCTGCTGTGTGTGTGATCATTTCATTGTCATTAACATCCATATCTGTATGTTTGATTGTCTCTGTGACATAAATCAATGTGTGACTGACTGATTGACTGACTGCAAGGGGAACATGCTTCTTTCTGGTGTTGGCGGCACTGCTGCTTGCTTCTCAACTCTTTTCTTTTTTTTTTTTCTTTAAACTACCAGTCTGCATTCTATTTGTCCTGTTTCTTCCTTGGTTTCTTTGACAGCACTTAGTGTTTTTGCTACATTCCCAATTTTGATCATTTTGATTTTAATTAACATTCCATAAGACTGATCTTTTCTTTTGAATTGTTTTATACAATCTGATCTAAACTAGAATCCTTGTCATAGGTAGGTTGTTTGAGTGCAAAGACAAGCCAACTCATAACAATCTTGCTAGAGAACAAAAACTATATTGAATGCTACTAAAATCAAATCCTTATGGTTGATTTCCTAATGTTTCCTTGAATTTCTTGTCTCTGTTCCATTACTCCAACTTATAATGTCCTTGGATTCTTGCAGATTGAAAACAAAATTTTTTTTTTCTCCACATCCATTGAAGTGGTTTTTCTTTCTGATTTTGTGGTGACCACTTTTAATGTCATCCTGAGTGTCTATCAGAAAATCTGCTTTGGCTACTTTTTGTTATCAAAGCTAATCAACCTTTTTGATCTTCAATGAAATTCTAGCAAAGAGCATTCAGCTGTCTTCATATTCTCCAACATATCTTCAAAAGAGAATACCATTTTTTGGGGGTGGGTGGGATGATCAGGTGCAGTCCTTTATTTGAGGGTCTCATTTTGCCTGTCTGTTTCTGCTGTCAGCCATTTTTGTCTTAGCTTGTCTTTCCTGGCAGCTTTGTTTTAGCAGCGGATCCAGAGTTTCTGCTTGTTGCACATCAGTTTGCCTGATAACAAGTGTTACCTCCTTTTCTTGCCCCCCAACCAGGCTTACATGAGAATTGTATCCATCATACCCTCCCACCTGCTTGCATCTATTAATGTTGCTCCCTGTTGGCTTTTCTTACCAATGACATCTTCTTTGATGTAAATTTGGTACATTTCTCACCCCACTGTAGGGAGAATGTTCCATTCTGAATGGCTTGTGAAACACTAAATGTCTCTGGGTAGGTTGATTCTTTATATGTTGGACACTTAGAAAACTCCATTTTCTTTATATAGAACAACTATTAGGTTGGTGCAAAAATAATGTCGTTTTCTCACATATGTTACTATGTGATAAAACGGCATTATTTTTGCACCAACCTAATATTTAGCTATAAATCTAAGAATCATCTCTTTTTCTCTCTCTCTCTTCACCTAAAAATCTCGCCATCTTTCTCAGTCTTGCATTCTCATTTACACAACAAATGGTTTTGGAATTTTACTCAGATTCAAAACATTTCTTTGATCCCCCTTTCTCTCTCTCTCTCTCATTCCTCTGTTCCATTCTCACTAACCTTGCATCTTTTTATTTGTTGCATATATGCTGTTTCCATTGTGACCCCAGCCACACCCTCACCATTTGTGGAAGCAGTTTCTCTTGACACTGACACAATGAATGTCTTCTGTCCACACTCAAGCAAGAAAATGGGAAAGAGAGTTCATAAAAAGTACGATGGGTGCCAGACAATAGAATTCTTGAGGGGGAAAAAACAAATTGAGACAAAGTGCATTGATTAATGAAGAAAGGATAAAATAAAGTGCAACTTTTTTTGCCTGTTGTGAAAATGCCAAATTCCGAGCCGATGCTTCTTAATTAATTGTTAATTGTTTGAAATTCCATAAATGTCTGCTCACCTCTGAATGTAGATAATGTCATTACTAGAAAATGTGGATTCTTCTAAATTCTGCTTCCTTCATCCAGACTTTAACATTAGCCAATATGACTTGTGTTTTGTGTTAGCATTTCATTTGGAAAACATAGTTGTGTGTCTGTCAGGACAGATTCTGTCCTGTAGGAAAAAAAAAACAAAACAAAACTGAAAACCTTCTCCACTTTTGTTCTCTTTTGTGTACCCATTAGCCGAATGATAACAATAAACTAATAATTATGATCTTGTAGAGCTTAGCTTTGTTTTTTTCTTTCTTTCCCTAATTTTGTTTAACGTGCATATCATCTCTTAATTGTGATTTCTTCTTCTTCTTCTCATGTTCCCACTCCCATGTACTGTTGACTCTGCCTTTCAATTTCCATGAACATTTTTTTTTTTTTTCTTTTTTTCTGATTTCGCATTTATGTTAGTTCATCTGCCATCATATAAACTACCCACCTTAATACTAAAATATTGAATCTGTTCAGTTTTAAAACATTGACATTTTTTTTTTTTTTTTTTTTTTTTTGTATTCCCATGTAAAGTTGGTTAAGGAACTAAGCTGTGGTTTGTCTGTTGCAAAAGTCAAGAAATAATGTAATAAGTTAGACCAGTGTTTCTCAACCTTTTAAGCAACAGCACACCTAGAAGCAAATGAATATATCGTGATACAGCAAAAAATTTTAAACGTTATGAAATAAAACCATAGATTTTTAAAAGGCATACACAAATATGAACTTACTTTATTTCTATTTAACTATTTGTGCAGCTTATTAGGTTGGTGCAAAAATAATGACGTAATAATGTCGTTTTTTTGACGTAACATCAAAAAACGACATTATTACGTCATTATTTTTGCACCAACCTAATAGTAAAATACTAATACTGTACCACTACTACTCTCAACAACACCCCCCCCCCCCACACACATATGTAGGCCATCATCATATTTCACTGCACATATAAGAGGACCACACAGCACACAAGTGTACCTTGGCACAGTGGTTGAGAATCACTTAGTCATGTTATGGAGACCCCAAACCCAAACTTAAATAAAACTTTGCAAAATACTAAGAGATGAAAATATTGGAATTTGATTTCTGATTAGGAATTCTATTCAAATCTCCGGTTCCTGAGAGAGAAAATATATGCAAATCTTCCATGTTGGCTGAAATTTCTGATGTCTACAGGCTTCGAAATCTAAACTTGATCTTTTTTGTTCTTGCTCGTTTATTGCTACTACTTATTAAGATATTGTCTTTACTTTCATCACAAAGTAGGAAATCCTCCGCTAATAACATTCAGTATTTGATCGCACAAAATCTTTTTCCTTGATATTTCGCAAGTGGCAATTTAAATGTTTATCATTAACCAGATAGCTTTCTAAATGACTCTGTCTAATAAACTACAAAGAGTTTCTGATTTTAGTCATAATATTTGTGTGAATTACAAGCAGTTTTATTTACTTAATAAACATGAATCGTATTTTTTGCATTCTTGAATTTTCAAAACTTACAAATTCATTTTATATATATATATATATATATATATATATATATATATATATAAAAGCTTTTTAAGTTGACTTAAAGCAAAATCTTTCTTTTTTTTATTCCTTAAAAACCAGAACGGACATTTAAGGCTATATTTAAAAAGCAATCGACTGTAGTAGAGATCATCAAGTCAGTGCTAACAATTAACTGCATACTGTGTGCTTCAACAGGACTACATATAATTTTGAATACAGTTTTCCTTCTAGAGCAGTTGCCACCCAAGGCTAAAGAAACCTATCTGTCCTACTATTTACCCATAACAGGGGAGAGAAGATTTGGATTAATATTTTATTCCCCCAAGGGTATTAGTATGTAAGTGAATGTAATGAACTTGACTGGAATTCGAACTTGGCACTCCAATTATTCAATCAGAGCCACAATCCGTGCCTCCAGTAAGAGGAAAATTAAGAATCAGATAATGGAGTGTTTAAAAACCCTGTTGTACTAATACAATGACAATGCTCCACTGCACTAATAGTGGCTTAAATAAGATACAAAAATATAATAATAAGAATAATAATGAACTCATAATATTTATTCATTTTACAGGATGGAATCTTTTGAGTAATTAAACATCCTCGAAAGCTCTGACTATTTTTTTTTTTTTTTTTTTTTTTTTACCTCAAATTGGATGGTAATATTTCCAGGACTGTGGAGTTAGAAACAATTAAGAGATCACTGGAGTCAGAGCCAGTAAAACTATAGTGGCTCCGACTCCAGTTGAGTTAACAGTTTATGTAAAAAAAAAAAAGTCTTCCATTATAGAATTTTTATTTATATTGTTAATACTTCTACTGTATATTTACTATTTCTGTTAAAGAAATTCATCTGAACTTCTTTTTTAAAGTCTTTTTTTTTTTTTATTATTATTCTTTTTTGTAGTTATTTTGTATTTGCAAAACTATGTGTAACAAAAAAAAAGAATCTTACATTATAGAATTTTTATTTTTGTTGTGTCTTTTACATCGTGTAAAAGAATATATTTCAACTTCTGTTATGAAGTAGTTTTATTTTTGTTCTATATTTATTTCTTATTTGCAAATATATATCTATATATATATATATATATATATATATAGAGAGAGAGAGAGAGAGAGTCTTGCATTATGGCATTTTTATTATCTCTTCTTTCAAAGATTTTGTCTTTAATTCTGTTAGAAAATATTGAAAACTGAATAGGTATGATAGAAAAGCCACAATATCTCTATTCTTTGATATAAACCAGCTATATATATATATATATATACATATATATACATATATATATAAAACATACTCAAGTTAAGAACATAAGCATAGGTTTCATGAGATTTGTAGGCCATAATTACTTAATTACATAAAGTGGAGACGGAGGTACCAAAAATAGAGGAATCGGAGTCAAAGGTTTTGTGTTCCAACTCCACAGCCCTGAATATTTCTGGTATGGCCCATTGCCACTGAGGGGGAAATTTAGGATTTGACCACAGTTTACTGGACATGTGTCGGAAAAGCAGTATCAATTTATTACCTACTTTTGTTTTTATTCCATAATAGATAAGATCCAGTATCTGTTGTAGCTTCAAGTACGAACTAGGAATCCAACTATTGTGCCTAATCACTTTCCCGAGCCTACAATTAATACCACCACATCTTTTAAACTAATTTGTCACAAGGCATAACTAAGACACGAATTTACTGAGAGTGAAAGAAATTTGGAAAACTAAGGTGAGAGAGAGAGCTCATCAAAAGACTAGGCGATATGATAACGAACGATGTTGGATTAAAATTTTTGGAGATCGTAGTCACCAGAAAAGCTAGAAGAGTCCCACAAGTGAGAATTGCGACAGAAGCGGCTATTAGAAATTCTGGTTACACTACGCAATTTAATCAGCAGACTGATGAGACCTAACTGCTAATCTTCAATCCCAAGAAGTCATTGTATCAAAGAGAAATGCTCACTGGAACGATTGCCACAAAAATATAGAAAGGGCACACTGTAGCTACGTAATGACTGTGTTAAGGTGATTAAAGCTGAGCTACAAGGTCAGGCCCGATAACATTGCAGATTCTTGGGTTTCTGTCAAGAATCTCTAAGATTCATAGCAGAAGCACCAGACCAGATGTGGCAGCAGTTTTCGATGCACGGACGAATGGTAGACCTATAAATATACATTCACTGACAAGAACCACACAGTGAACCGACTTTCCCCAGCAGCAGACTTAGCAATTGATTCGATATATTCATGTCAATGAAAAATGCCTTAGACCGAGAAGGCTCATTGACTTAACTCTGCGGGGGAGGGGTAGCATCAGGCATTCCGGGAGGCAAAAAAGGTTCTCATGTGATTTCGTTTTGCAAGCGTTAAAATGAACATACGATTTCTTGCTCCAGTTAACAACAGATTGAAGCTCCTTTCCAGATCAGTTGCCAGTTTAACCTTATCGAATCGATCAGACAAGGTGTAAATATTAGGTTGGTGCCAAAATAATGTCGTTTTCTCACATAGTAACATGTGTGAGAAAACGACATTATTTTTGCACCAATCTAATAGTTGTGTCGTCAGCATAGACACCGAATCGAGAACTCATGACATCGGGAAGGTCATTGATGAAAAATCGAGACGAAAGTAGGTCCAAGGGTGAACACCCATGGGGGATACCCACCTTAATGTAAAAAGATTTAGAAGAGTGATCGTTCAGGCGCAGATTTTTTTTTATATAGAACTATTGCAAGGAGATAATCGAATCCATATGCTTTGTGAGGATAAAGTGTAGAGATGATAGCAGAAACCAGAGAAACCATATGCAGTCGAGATTCAGTTCTAAGTGGAAGGTTAGGCAAAGATAATCAGATGAAACTAGAATAGAATTGGAAGAGAATTTACGAGCAAAGCATTTTGCTTTATCAGTAATTAACTTAAAAATGCCACTTGCACATTCATTTCGTTTTCGTCCTGTAAACCTGCTACCTGGTTTTTGTTTATCATTTTTTGTTGTCAATTCTCAAGAACGAAACGTATAAAATCATTTTATTACAATTCTAAACCTCGCTTTTTAAAATAAACATTGTCGAGGTATTTAAAATAACGATGTCAAGGGAAAACCGTTCTTTTGACACATCGTTTTTTTTGGTGGGTGGGGGGTACGAAGATTAAAAATTGTCCACTTTTTTTTTATCTAAAGACAGAAAAAGCGAATACATTTATTGGTTTTCTGCGATTAAAATTTGAATCCCAGACGATAAAATACCCATTGTGAAATCAAAAATAGTCCTTAAAATATCGGATTATTTTCATCGGACGTTTCATTTGATCAGTAAAAAAAACTGTTTTAAATTGATCGATGTGTTGTGGGATATCATTAATTAGGAACAGTGGGACTGTTGGTGATGGAGTTACTTCTAATTAGGGCTGGCCGATGACCAGGAAGTCGGGTTAAAACTAAATACAGAAGTTCTTACTTTTTGATATGATATTAAATGAACAAGATCAATAAATACCGTATTTTCAGTGTGTAAAACGTATCGGTGGATAAAATGCACCCTTACTTTAAAGACATGTTTTGTTTTGTTTTTTTGGTGGGGGGGGGGACTACACTAGTATTGGAAAGATTTTCACTGAACAAAAATTCAATCCAATATTTAATCCTTTGAGCCCTTTGTTCCTGAACAATTTTATTCCTTCTGCTCGAGCTCCTGAGTCAAAATTCGCAAATAATTAGTATGTAATGTTTCACGGTAAATATAAAAATTGTTACAAGTGTTTACCCACGGTTCAAGTCATTTTTCTTTCCTATTGTTCAACTGGTGGTTAGGCATTACATTTTTCTCTACCACCGGTAAAGCGGTGGTCAGGGTTCAAAGAGTTAAGAAGATATTAGTATATCTTGTTCCAAACAAAAGAGATGAAAGACTCAAATTAAGAAAATGCCGTAGATCAAGAAAAAAAAAAGATGTACGGTTATTTATTTGGTTCAAAACCAAATAGATTCTCATTGTTTTAACTATCGCTCGGAGAAGAATCAGAAATTTCTTCCTTGGAATCCATCAAAAGATCAATGAGAATGTCATCCTTGGCCCCATCCATTGCTTTGTTAATATCACTTTACGTCAATGACTCAAACACTTTTTCCCCACAAATGCTTCACCCACACGCACACTCGAATACGCGTCGGTTTTCCGTTATCCAGTAGGGGTCGTTGCAATATTATGTATTATTCGTACCTTCAGTGTATAGGACGCAAGTAAATTCTCTTAGTTAAAAGTGCGCTTTATACACCGAAAAATACGATACTGGACCTAATTCGGAAAATTTACCAAAAGAAGATACACTTGTATTTGAAAGATTTCCATTGAACAAAAATTCAATCCGATATTTAAAATAAATAGTATAATTGGGTTTTCGGCTCCTTCTAAAGTCTTCATTCTCGGTAGATCCTTGCGTCTTAGTAGCATTATCGCCTTACTTAGGGTGTATATATATATATATATATATATATATATAGACATCTTCAGATGCCTTGGTTTATTCCATGTCCTCTTCATCCTTTCCTCTATCACGCCTCTTTACTCTTGCTCCCAATCTCTGTAACCTCTTGCGTGCTAGTGGCACTCCCGCCTTGCTTGGGGTGAAAAGTTTATAAAATTAAAAAAAAAAAAATACACTTATTTACCATATCACTTTTCCCGACGCGAATTCTTCACCCACACGAACAAGTGTTGGTCTTTTGCGTCGCCCAGTAGGGGGTCGTTGCAAAACCTTTGCATTCAGTTATTTCATCACTCCCTCATTAAGAGTTTGTTAATGGAAACAACACGAGCCACTGTTATGAATAAAACATCAAATGAACTAAAATATGCGTGTCTATCTAAATATATAGTTTAGGTATGTCACATGTAAGGTACCCCACCAGCCTCCAAAATATACGTCTTAACAGTTCATGACTCAATTTTCATTTCTTTTTATGGTCATCTGTTTGAAAAATATTAACAGAAAAAAATTAAAACGTGTCTAGATTCTATTAAATTTTGAAAATGAAATATATTTTAATAAACACTGACTTTATAAATATATATATATATATGCATAATGTGTGTGTGTATATATATATATATATATATATATATATATATATATATATATATATATGGTGGACTCTCTCGTTGTATTCGACGTATGAGGATCAAGCAGCTCCGTTCCTAGGAACCAACAGCCCAGGTACCAGCACATATGATTTGATTATTAGTGGTAAATGTTTTGTGCAGAACCAGCCACACTTTTTGAAGGGCCGAATACAGAGACCTGGTGCATCACGTGCCACAAGCTTCCCAAACAACTCTCCACAGGTTTTAAATTCAGAGTTGTCCTTCTCCTAGACCAGCTGCCATCCTAGGCTATAGAACGCAGTATTTCCTGCTATTTACCCATAGCTGGAAAGAAGGGGAGGATTAATACCTTTCCCAGGGATATTAGCACGTAAGTCAATGTAATGGATTTGTCTGGATGTCGGCTCTCCGATTCCTCAATCCGAGCCGCTATATACTACTCCACCGTGTCTATGCCACTGCCTCTCTCTCTCTCTCTCTCTATATATATATATATATATATATATATATATATATATATATAGTTTATGCAAAACGAGGTAATCCGCATGGGTAGACCCAAGGAGGATGATATCCAGAGAGCTCAATGTAAGATTCAGAGCAGATATGTTTGAATAAAAACAGACGACTTTAAGGTTCCATGTAATAAGTTATTTCACCACAACCCCTTTAACAGGGCTCTGGATCATCAGACTTTACTTCCAAAGGTTAAAATGAAAAATGAAAAGAAATTCACACGTTTTTGATGGACCTCATCAAGTATATGTAAAATTAACGAAGTGGGGAAGTAAGCTGGGAGAGGAGATAAGATATGAGTGGGTTAGGTGTACCATTTCAATTCCTTATTCTTAACCCCACTGTCTGTCGGCTAGACGTTGCTTAAGCCTAACGCGTCTTGTCTCTAGATATAGATGGGTAAGGGGTGAGACCGACATTAAAGGAAGAAGCTACAGCAACCCTAATAAATTACATTTCACGAGGACAGGTCTCCTTAAAATTCTTAGACGCTGTTAATTCGCGTTACTTTAAAGGGCATATTTGGGAGGTTAAGGTTTGATGTAAATTTAAATGTCTAAACAGGCTACGAAGAATTTAATTTGAAGTTCGTTGGAGTTTTGGGTATTTTCTATGAAACAGTCGTTTAGAGAAACTCATAGACAGTACATTGAAAGAGTAATCCATTTTATATTTAGTAATCTTATTTTATAAAAACTTTTTTCTTATTGGTTGTTAAGTTGACATCTATTCGTTTGATTTTTGTTCATTAAATAAACTCGTGGTTGTTTTTAGGTACCCAATTATCAACGGTTATTCCAATTTAAATAATTTTATCATCAACAATGGGGTAGTATATTTCAATTTGAATTAAATTACCAATTTAAACTTTACCTCCGTGCTATCCAAAACTCACTTCCAATTGGAGAATATTAGAGGAGAGATTTGTATAAAATGTCACTAGGAGAAAATTAGGTCCTTCTTTTATAATCTTTTATATATCCATACTCATATACACTTCTACATATGTCCTAAACCCCTATCTATATCCACATACCTATGTCTCACTATATACCTATGAGTTCTTATATACACCTGCACACACATCCACACGAAAAACTATATGTATATTGCCGTATTTACACATATACACCTGCAGAGAAACACATACCCACATATCTACATACATATCTCCACATGCACTTATACTTACGTATATACATATATACACATAAATTAGCCCGCATATCCATATACATCCATGTACATACGCTCATATACACTTACACACATATATATGTATACACATATACACACACACACATATATATCTATGTACACATACATACATACATACATACATACATATACCTACACACACATACATGCATATACATACATAATATGCAGCATATCTACATACACATATGCGTTAATCTTCACGTACACATATATACAAATGTACACGTCTCTATCTTCATGTCCACCCGTACACCCACTTATGCCTGCGTTCGACGACTATATCAGTATTTAATCACATTATGGATACCCAAATCGTATAATTATCCATATTTTTAAACATATATCATCCTCTCTCTCATATCTATGGTAAAACATATAGGTACCCATCTAATTGTACACCTCCACACTCACATCAAAAAAAAAAAAAAACCTGGTGTGCCTCTTTTTCCATATAAAAACATATACATGTACACATCAACAGATGCATCAGTGTTCAAGTACATTACCATAGTTGTATACATATAGTCATGTGTTGGCGCTCATGCATGCATAGTAATATTTCTAAAAACAAAGGGAACAAAAATCACTCAATATTGTTCTTTCTATATAGTTATTTCTCAATGTATTTGCTTAGGTTTAGGTTGTTTTTGTACCGGCATTTAAAGACTAGTTCATTGTGTCTATTTAGTAATAAAAAAAACAAAAAAACTATGGATCAGAGCTGACAAATCTAAAAATATCTACAAAATTAAACCCTCGGAATACAACCATCTGATTCAGAATAAAGTTTCTGGTTATTATAAGAAAGACAACAATTCTAAACACTTATCCTCCATACACAAAGAAACTGCGAAATTAGCATTTAAATATAATATTGCTGATAGAATGGGTACAACTCATCTAAAAGACGCCTACCTACTTTTTAAAGACCATAAACCTAACTTTCAGAATAATCAGTCCAGACTAATAAATCCCTCCAAATCAGAGTTAGGAATAATTTCTAAAAACATCCTAAAAAGAGTAAACACATCTATATTAACAAAATAACCGTTAAACCCTTGGAAAGATTCATCGGACACGATTAACTTGTTCCAAAAAATAAAGCATAAAAATAAAACTACTTTCATACAACTTGATATTATCTACTTCTACCCCACAATCTCTAAAGAATTATTAGAAAATAGCTTAAGTTTTGCCAAAATCTACACTGACATTACTGACGAAGAAATAAAAATCATAATGGACTCTAGACAGTCCATACTAAAACTTAACAACACTACTTGGATTAAAAAAGACAGATACAACTTCGATGTCCCAATGGGAGTATTTGATTCAGCTCAAATAGCTGACCTAATAGGTATATACATTTTAGATATCTTAAGTAGATTCCTTGACCCTCAAAATATAGGACTATACAGAGATGAGGGGTTAGTTGCTGTACCTGATACCAATGGTCCGTTAACATCCCAACTATAAAAGAAAATAATTAGAGCCTTCAAATTTCTAGGGTTTAAAATCGAAATTTCTTCCAACTTAAAAATAGTAAACTTCCTAGACGTTACATTTAATCTGAACAATAACACTTATAAACCCTTCCAAAAGGAAAACCAATCACCCATATATATAAATATCCACTCCAATCACCCGAAATCAATAATTAAACAAATTCCAAATACAGTAAATGCAAGAATAAATAAACTCTCCTCCAGTAAAACCATTTTTAACCAGAATAAATCGGAATACAATAAAGCCCTATTAAAAAGTAACTTTAAACAGACACTAAATTACATAGATAGGTCAGTAAATAAAAACCCCACTAAACCCAAAAATAGGAAAAGGAAAATTATATGGCTCAACCCACCTTTTTGTAACCTCTCCAATATTAATATAGGTAAATACTTCATAAAACTGATAGAAAAACACTTTAGCAAAAATGCATCTCTAAAAAAGATATTCAACAAGATGAATCTAAAGATTAGCTATTCTTGCATGGATAATATGGAAAGAATTATTAGCTCACACAATAGTAAAATCTTGAGAGACCTTCATGATAATCTAAGACAAAATCAGGATACAACCCGAATGGAAAAACCAACGTGCAACTGCAGGACAGGATCAGAGTGCCCAGTTGAAGGAATATGCATGGCAGAGAACACAATATATAAAGCAACAATTTTCCCCAAAGAAAAGGTTGAGGAGAACAAGATATACTTAGGAATATCGACGGGAAATTGGAAAAACCGACTATACAACCATCGCCAGTTCTTCAAACATAAGTGTAAGAAGAACCAAAGGGCACTATCAGAACATTACTGGGATTTGTTGGAGAGTGGCCTAACCCCACAAATAAAGTGGAAAATAATATCAAGAGCCAGAACTCCAAAAAACTATAGAGACAGATGCAACTTATGCATAAAGGAGACAATTTTCATAATCAAACATAAAGATCCAGACATATTACTAAATAGACACAATGAACTAGTTTTTAAATGCCGGCACAAAAACAACCTAAACCTAAGCAAATACATTGAGAAATAATTATATAGGAAGAACAATATTGAGTGATTTTTGTTCCCTTTGTTTTTAGAAATATTACTATGCATGCATGAGCGCCAACACATGACTATATGTATACAACTATGGTAATGTACTTGAACACTGATGCATCTGTTGATATGTACATGTATATGTTTTTATATGGAAAAAGAGGCACACCAGGTTTTTTTTTTTTTTGATGTGAGTGTGGAGGTGTACAATTAGATGGGTACCTATATGTTTTACCATAGATATGAGAGAGAGGATGATATATGTGTAAAAATATGGATAATTATACGATTTGGGTATCCATAATGTGATTAAATACTGATATAGTCGTCGAACGCAGGCATAAGTGGGTGTACGGGTGGACATGAAGATAGAGACGTGTACATTTGTATATATGTGTACGTGAAGATTAACGCATATGTGTATGTAGATATGCTGCATATTATGTATGTATATGCATGTATGTGTGTGTAGGTGTATGTACGTATGTATGTATACATAGATATATATATGTGTGTGTGTATGTGTATATGTGTATACATATATATGTGTGTAAGTGTATATGTGCGTATGTACATGGATGTATATGGATATGCGGGCTAATTTATGTGTATATATGTATATACGTAAATATAAGTGCATGTAGAGATATGTATGTAGATATGTGGGTATGTGTTTCTCTGCAGGTGTATAGGTGTAAATACGGGAATATACATATAGTTTTTGGTGTGGATGTGTGTGCAGGTGTATATAAGAACTCATAGGTATATAGTGAGGTATAGGTATGTGGATATAGATAGGGGTTTAGGACATGTGTAGAAGTGTATATGAGTATGGATATATAAAAGATTATAAAAGAAGGACCTAATTTTCTCCTAGTGACATTTTATACAAATCTCTCCTCTAATATTCTCCAATTGGAAGTGAGTTTTGGATAGCACGGGGGTAAAGTTTAAATTGGTAATTTAATTCAAATTGAAATATACTACCCCATCATTGATGATAAAATTATTTAAATTGGAATAACCGTTGATAATTGGGTACCTAAAAACAACCACGAGTTTATTTAATGAACAAAAATCAAACGAATAGATGTCAACTTAACAACCAATAAGAAAAAAGTTTTTATAAAAAAAGATTACTAAATATAAAATGGATTACTCTTTCAATGTACTGTCTATGAGTTTCTCTAAACGACTGTTTCATAGAAAATACCCAAAACTCCAACGAACTTCAAATTAAATTCTTCGTAGTCTGTTTAGACATTTAAATTTACATCAAACCTTAACCTCCCAAATATGCCCGTTAAAGTAACGCGAATTAACAGCGTTTAAGAATCTGAATGAAACCTGTCCTCGTGGAATGTAATTTATTAGGGTTGCTGAAGCTTCTTCCTTTAATGTCGGTCTCACCCCTTACCCATCGATATCTAGAGACATGACGCGTTGGGCTTAAACAACGTCTAGCCGACAGACAGGGGGGTTAAGAAGAAGGAATTGAAATGGTACACCTAACCCACTCATATCTTATCTTCTCTCCCACCTTACTTCCTCACTTCGTTAATTTTACATATGCTTGATGAGGTCCATCAAAAACGTGTGAATTTCTTTTCATTTTTCATTTCAACCTTTGGAAGTAAATTCTGATGATCCATAGCCCTGTTAAAGGGGTTATGGTGAAATAACTTATTACATGGAACCTTAAAGAGGTCTGTTTTTATTCAAATATATATATATATATATTTATATATATATATATATATATATATACATATACATTATATATATATATATATATATATATATACATATACATTATATATATATATATATATATATATATATATATATACATATACATTATATATATATATATATATATATATATATACATATAAATTATATATATATATATATATATATATATATACATATATATACATATAAATTATATATATATATATATATATACATATACATTATATATATATATATGTATATATATATACATATACATTATATATATATATGTATATATATATATATATATATATATATATATATACATATACATTATATATATATATATATATATATATATATACATATACATTATATATATATATATATATATATATATATACATATACATTATATATATATATATATATATATATATACATATACATTATATATATATATATATATATATATATACATATACATTATATATATATATATATATATATATATATACATATACATTATATATATATATATATATATATATATATACATATACATATATATATATATATATATATATATATATATACATATACATTATATATATATATATATATATATATATATACATATACATTATATATATATATATATATATATATATATATATACATTATATATATATATATATATATATATATATATATATACATTATATATATATATATATATATATATATATATATACATATACATTATATATATATATATATATATATATATATATATATATACATATACATTATATATATATATATATATATATATATATATATATATACATATACATTATATATATATATATATATATATATATATATATATATACATATACATTATATATATATATATATATATATATATATATATATATACATATACATTATATATATATATATATATATATATATATATATATATACATATACATTATATATATATATATATATATATATATATATATATACATATACATTATATATATATATATATATATATATACATATACATTATATATATATATATATATATATATATATATATATATATATATACATATACATTATATATATATATATATATATATATATACATATACATTATATATATATATATATATATATATATATATATATACATATACATTATATATATATATATATATATATATATATATATATATATATATATATATATAATGATTTTGACCAATAAGAATCTGAGAACCTCATTCAGTTTTTATGTTTGTGTCATATGTGACACTTCAGTCCCACTAGTGACTTGCCTACATATTGTGCAACAGTGAGGATCTCGGGACATAGCAACAGGAATATTTGTTGACACTTTTTGCCATTGTCTTTCGTTTCTTAGCCAGTCAACACAACCGATTTTAAAATTTCTGATATGACTCTGGCAAAAATATCTCCAGTTATTTTTATCCAGGGCAAATCGCTCAAAGTTAGTATGAGGCACAATGACAGCTGTGAGATTGCGCTTTAGGTCGTCTTTATACCTGAGTCTTTTGTCCACTGCCAAGCAAGCTATACATGACGACCTGAGGTATTCTGTTATCACTCATCCATGCAACATGATCAGCCTAGCGAAGTGGTGACTGCATCAGGAAAGTCTCCATTTCACCAATGTTGCATTTTGCAGAAGAAAAAAAATCAGCATTGAACACCCTATCGTCAAAGGTATTGTCACAGTCACGTGGAGACAACTTTTATGGAAGACATCTAGCTGATTGATGGGGGTGCATATATATATATATATATGGTACTAAATTTATTTCATGGATCCCACGTCCATCACTTCAGACCAGATTTTCATTACTGGTGAGGGGCATGAAATAAATTTATTACCTAACATGATGAATTTTTAATGATTCCGTATTCATTATATATATATATATATAAAATATTGGGCAGCATCTAATTTATATACAAAGAAATAATCACACATAGAATCAATGATCAATATTAATGCTATTATTGGCGCTATCAATCGCTAGTAGTGTATAATGTGTGCATTAAAATACAGTTAATCCATAGAATGACGTGATACTCATTTATAAAACTGTTGTCTGTTGTTTCCAGTTTATATGTTTTTAAAATGCAAGTACTTTCGAATAATCCTTTATTCATCGTCAGGCATATGTTTTCCTTATAAAATCAAAAACTTGAAGACGAATTACTTGTTTGTCGATCGAAAGATGTTTTTTTGAATATCTGCTACTATTGACGGTTGTGTACAATCTCGGAACGCAGAAAGACGCAACGCTAAGTTTATCAAAATTTTAAGTGAGAATTTTATTTGAAATTTTCTTCAGATGTGGTAAATCTACGTATACTATTTTTACAAGTGTACTCAGTTAATATGTCATGAACAAAGAATATAGTTCAATTAATATAGTGTAATGTCTTAGTAGTAGTTTATTTCATCGGAATTTTTGTTGTACTACGGATCAATAGACATCACACTATAATAAATGAACTATGTATTGTATATATATATATATATATATATATATAT
>OZ010599.1:39225114-39242614 GCA_963932145.1 Acanthosepion lycidas
GTTTATTGTAGGTTCAATGTTGTTAAGTTTGGAGAGAAGATCCGTTAAATTGGTGTTTTTTGGAATTATTAATAATGAGTCGTCTATGTATCTGAAATATGAAGAGTTTGTAGGGAGAATATTTTTGAATGAGTCACTTTCTAGAAATTCTAAAAATAGACACGCAAGAACGCCGCTGAGAGGAGATCCCATTGGCAAACCAAATTTCTGCCTGTAATAATGGTTATTAAAAGTAAAGAAGCATATCTTGGTAATTAGTTGGCACATTTTTATAATTTTGTGTGTAGATATAGGTAATTTGATTTTTGCATTTGTTAGGTGTTTTTTTAGTAATTTTAAGCATTTATCTATGGGGACGTTTGTATAAAGAGATTGTATATCTAAACTAGTCATATATTTATTTTCAATGTCTATGTTTCTTAGCTTGTTTAAGAGGTCGCCTGAATTTTTTATGTGTGATGGACTAATAGTGCCGACAAGTGGAGTTAAAATTCTGTTTAGTTTGGGGGCTATTTTATGTGGAGCGCTACCTATCCCTGAGATGATAGGTCTCATTGGTATGTTCAGTTTATGCGTTTTTGGTAATCCATATAATATGGGTGTTTTTGGATGGTATTCAATGAGCTTTAACCAGGAGAAGTTACAAGCAACATTAAAAAACTACAAAAAATGAAGACTTCTCCTGGTTAAAGCTCATTGAATGCCATCCAATATAGTATACATATAGTATATATATATATATATATATATATATATATATATATATATATATATATATATATATATATATTATATATATATAGTATATATATATAGTATGTATATATATAGTATGTATATATATATATAGTCTATATATATATAGTATATATATATATAGAATGTATATATATATAGTATATATATAGAATATATATATAGTATATATATATATAAATAGTATATATATAGTATATATATATATAGAATGTATATATATATATAGTATATATATAGTATATATATATAGTATATATATAGTATATATATATAGTATATATATAGTATATATATAGTGTATATATATATATAGCATATATATAGTAAATATATATATAGTATGTATATATAGTATATATATATATAGTATGTTTATATAGTATATATATAGTATATATATAATATATATATATATAGTATGTATATATATATAGTATATATATAGTATATATATAGTATATATATATAGTATATATAGTATGTATATATATATAGTATATATATAGTATATATATATAGTATATATATAGTATATATATATAGTATGTATATATATATATAGTATATATATACTGTATATATAATATATATATATAGTATGTATATATATAGTATATATATACTGTATATATAATATATATATATAGTATGTATATATATAGTATATATATACTATATATATAATATATATATATAGTATGTATATATAATTGTATAAATATATAGTATGTATATATATATTAAGTATATTTATATATAATATGTATATATATATAGTATATATATATATAGTATGTATATATATAGTATATATATATATATAGTATGTATATATATAGTATATATATATATATAGTATGTATATATATATAGTATATATATAGTATATATATATAGTATATATATAGAGAGTATGTATATCTATATAGTATATATATATAGTATGTATATCTATATAGTATATATATATATAGTATATATATAGAGAGTATGTATATCTATATAGTATATATATATAGTATGTATATCTATATAGTATATATATATAGTATGTATATCTATATAGTATATATATATATAGTATGTATATATATAGTATGTATATATATAGTATATATATATATAGTATGTATATATATATAGTATATATATAGTATATGTATATAGAATATATATATAGTATGTATATATATATAGTATGTATATATATATAGTATGTATATAGTATATGTATATAGTATATATATAGTATGTATATATATAGTATATATATAGTATATATATATAGTATGTATATATATATAGTATATATATAGTATATGTAAATAGTATATATATATATATAGTATGTATATATATATATATAGTATATATATAGTATATGTATATAGTATATATATATAGTATGTATATATATATAGTATATATATAGTATATGTATATACTATATATATATATAGTATGTATATATATATAGTATATATATAGTATATGTATATACTATATATATATATAGTATGTGTATATATATATAGTATATATATAGTATATGTATATAGTATATATATATAGTATGTGTATATATATATAGTATATATATAGTATATGTATATAGTATATATATATAGTATGTGTATATATATATAGTATATATATAGTATATGTATATAGTATATATATATAGTATGTATATATATATAGTATATATATAGTATATGTATATAGTATATATATATATAGTATGTATATATATATATATAGTGTATATATATAGTATGTATATATATAGTGTATATATATAGTATGTATATATATATATATAGTATATATATATAGTATATATATAGTATATATATAGTATGTATGTAAATATATAGTATATATATAGTATGTATATATATATATAGTATATATATATAGTATATATATATAGTATATATATATATAGTATATATATATAGTATATATATATATATAGTTTAAATATATAGTATATATATATATAGTATATATATATAGTATATATATGTATATAGTATATATATATTATATACATATATAGTATATATATATATAGTATATACATATATAGTATATATATATAGTATATATATAGTATATATATAGTATATATATATAGTATATATATATATATAGTATATATATATAGTATATATATATAGTATATATATTATATGTATATTTATAGTATATATATATATAGTATATATATAATATATATATATATATATAGTATATATATATATATAGTATATATATATATAGTATATATATATAGTTTATATATATATACTATATATATATAGTATATATATATAGTATATATATATAGTATATATATATAGTATATATAGTATATATATATATATATACTATATATATATACTATATATATATACTATATATATATATATATACTATATATATATACTATATATATATATATATAGTATATATATATATACTATATATATATATACTATATATATATATACTATATATATATACTATATATACTATATATATATATATTTATTACATAAAAATGTAATATACGAGGCAACTATCTTTCCCGAGGAAAATATAAACGAGAAAAAAAGATATATAGGTATATCCGCCGGTAATTGGACGCAGCGTCTATACAACAATAGACACTCTTTTAGATATAGATGCCTTAGAAGTCAAACTTCCTTATCCAAACACTACTGGGATCTGGTGGATAAGGGGTTAACCCCACTTTTGAAATGGAGATACCTATCAAGAGCCAAAACACCTAATAACTTCCGCGATCGGTGTGATCTGTGCTTGGCGGAAAAAATTTTTATTATCAAAGATAAAAATCAAGATGATCTGTTGAATCTTCGTAATGAGATATTTTCTAAATGTGGACATAAGAAATGATTCAAAACATAAACACCGTTTTGTAACTTTCTGTCACTTATGTCAGTTCCATCTTGGTTCAAAACATCGGGCATGGCATTTTAACGGAATGACTATTATGTTTATTTTGTTTATCTCTATATACATCATTGTGTATGTTTTTGTGATGGGCTATGGGTTTCTTTTTTTTACGCCCAAATTGTTGAAATTTTACTTATTTAGTTCTTAATTCTAATTTATATGTATGTATTTGTACGTATTTGTATGTATGTGGGTATATGTGTATATATAAATTGTTGAAATTTTACTTATTTAGTTCTTAAATTCTAATTTATATGTATTTGTATGTATTTGTATGTATGTGGGTATATATGTATGTATATATACATATATATATATATATATATATATATATATA
The DNA here is from genome assembly GCA_963932145.1 of Acanthosepion lycidas. Lineage (NCBI taxonomy): Eukaryota > Metazoa > Mollusca > Cephalopoda > Sepiida > Sepiidae > Acanthosepion > Acanthosepion lycidas. The sequence continues at coordinate 39,229,193 of OZ010599.1, forward strand.
TATATATATATATGTGTGTGTGTGTGTGTATGTGTGTGTATATGCATGTATGTGTATGCATGTATGTATGTATGTACTTGGCTACGGGTATATGTAGGTATATATTTAGGGGTGTGTGTATTGGTATATGTATGTATATGTATGGATATGTGTGTATATGTATATATTCATGTATACGTATGTGGGTGTAGGTATATATAGATGGACATATATGCAGGGATGTGTGAATATATATATATATATATATATATATATATATATGTATGTGTGTGGGTGTGCGTATGTTTTGGTATATATGTACCCATATATATGTATGTGTATGTATGTATGTGTATATATATGTGGGTATAGATGTCCGTGTATATGTGTATGTATGTATAGCTAGACCGATAGATACAGGGATACATTGTTTTTTTGTTTAATTGTATAGAAATGTAAGGTTTTAGGTATATATGTTTATGCGCATGTATGCGTATGTTCATATGTACAAGTGTGTGTAAATGTGTAAGGAGTGGATGCCTATGGATGTATGTGTGTATATGTAGGTATATGTGTGTGTACATTTTTGTATGTATGTATATATATATATATATATATATGTGTGTGTGTGTGTGTATATATATCTGTTTTTTGTATGTGTGTGTATGTATATATGTGTATGTGGGTGCATGTGTATTTATGTATATGTATGTGGAAAATGTGTGTATAGGGTATAGGTGGATATACGTGTATATATGTGTGCGTATGTATATATATGTATGTGTGTATGTATTTATATGTGTATGTGTGTGTACATGTATATGTATGTGTGTATGTGTATATATATATATATATATATATGTATGTACGTGTGTGTGTGTGGTATATACATGTATGTATGTGTGTAGATGTTTGTGTATATGTATGTGTGTGTATATATATGTGTGTGTGTGTCTATGTATATATGTATATATATGGATGTATGTGTGTGTGTACATGTATATGTATGTATGTGTGTATGTATATGTATATATATATATGTGTATATATATATATATATGTATATATATATATATATGGAGGTGTGTGTATATGTGTATATATGTAGGTGTAATTATTTGTATATCATATGCGCGGTAATTATTAGAAAGCGCTTAGTATCAGAGATATTGAATCAGATATATGTATATGTGTGTGTGTGTATGTATATGTATGTGTGTATGTATGTGTGAATATGTGGATATATGTGTATGTGTTCATGGATATATGTATGTGTGTATGTAGGTACACGGCGATGTGTATGTATATACGTGTATAAGTTATTGTGTATATGTGGATTTGCATGCGTTTTGAACACAAAAATATAGGTCCTCGCCACATTAGATAATCGTCATATTTATTGTTTATATTTGATTTGTAACCTGCAGTCGATATTATTTTTGTCAAATTTTCTCAATTACACAGCGTCCCTTTCAATTTTAATTTCACTCGCCCCATCTTTCTTCCCCACCACTTCTTTCCTTACCTCTCCCTCCTTCTTTAAGATTTGATCGGCCATGGTGTGTGTATGTCACCTCGAAATGTATCCTTATTGTTTTAGACATCCGACAACAATCATTTTTCCCCCTTCCACTCATACCTAGTTTTAAAATAAAACTCTCTCTGTTAAACCCCTCTCTTATAAACTAACATTCGTCCCACACTCTCATAATTACACTCTCTCTAAATTCTATTTTTATTTCCGGAGTAGGTTTTTTTCTGTTTTCTTTTTGAATTTGTAGGTCTGATGAATTGGATCGTATTTACGATTCCAATGGAATAAATTATGACCATGGAATATTAGTGTTTAAGCCTTTTTATTATATCCTTACTCTGTCCTGGACATTGAGTTCTACCTGGATTCTATCCTCTCGGAATTTTTTATTCTAAAATATACATGTGTATATATGCACCTGTGAATTTTGCATATATATGTATATTTACCACTAATATTATCTATATATATACTATATATATATATATACTATATATATATAGTATATATATATATTATATATATATATATATATATATATACTATATATATATATATACTATATATATATATATACTATATATATATATACTATATATATATATACTATATATATATATACTATATATATATATATAGTATATATATAGTATATATATATACTATATATATATACTATATATATATAGTATATATATATAGTATATATATATATTGTATATATATATATATAGTATATATATATAGTATATATATATAGTATATATATATATATAGTATATATATATAGCATATATATATATTATATATATATATAGTATATATATATTTAGTATATATATATAGTATATATATATAGTATATATATATATATAGTATATATATATATATAGTATATATATATATATAGTATATATATATTTAGTATATATATATATTTAGTATATATATATATAGTATATATATATAGTATATATATATATAGTATATATATATATAGTATATAGTATATATATATATATAGTATATATATTTAGTATATATATATATATTTAGTATATATATATAGTATATATATATATATAGTATATAGTATATATATATATAGTATATATATTTAGTATATATATATATATTTAGTATATATATATATAGTATATATATATAGTATATATATATATAGTATATAGTATATATATATATAGTATATATATAGTATATATATATATATAGTATATATATATATATAGTATATAGTATATATATATAGTATATATATATAGTATATATATATATAGTATATATATATATATATATATAGTATATATATATATAGTATATATATATATATATAGATATATATATATAGTATATATATATATAGTATATATATGTATATATATATATAGTATATATATGTATATATATATATATAGTATATATATATATTATATATATATATATATTATATATATATATATATAGTATATATATATATATATATTATATATATATAGTATATATATATATAGTATATATATATGTATATATATATATATAGTATATATATATATATAGTATATATATGTATATATATATATATAGTATATATATATATATAGTATATATATGTATATATATATATATTTAGTATATATATATAGTATATATATGTGTATATATATATATATTTAGTATATATATATAGTATATATATGTGTATATATATATATATTTAGTATATATATATATATATAGTATATATATATATAATATATATATATATATACATATCTATAGTATATATATATGTGTCTGTGTGTATGTATATACAGGTGAACGTAGGGCATTGTTATTCATACTTTCGTATATAGAATGAAAGCTGATTATCTTGAATAAAAGTGCGTTTTATACACCTGAAAATACGGTAATATATCGGATTTAGAAAATTTCTCAATTTTATTTTTTTCAATTACCCGCTTTGGAAGAGACATGTATCTCATTTGAAGCATTTCAACAATGCAAGAATTTGGTAGGCAAAAATAAACCCTGGTGTGTAAATTCCCAGAAAAAAAGTCCCAAGTTAACAATGTTCGCAACTTTTTCACTGTCTTTTCATTGTCGTAGTCAAATAATATATGACTCACGATCACAATTCCCCTAACTCATTAGAATCGTTGGGGCACGACGTGTACTGCAGCCGAAAGATAAACTGACGTACTGGTTTGAATTCTGGGTTTTCCTTCTCTTAGATTGGTTGCCACTCAAGTCTATAGATCCCAGTCTGTTCTGCTATTTACCCATAGCTGCCGGGAAGAAATTAATTCATTCTTTTCCCAACGGTATTAGCATATAAGTGAATGAAATATACTCGTTTGGAATTCCTTAATCTGAGCCGAAATCCATTTCTCTGCCTTGCCTTCAATGAGAAGAAAATTAAGAATTAGTTAATGTATTTTAAATGGAGTGTTTGAAAAACCCTGCAGTACTAATACGATAACAATGCTCTACTGTACTAATAGCGGCATAACTCAGCAATGATGGAATATTTTAGGTAATCTTAGGACAGACTGGGTTTTATAGCCTTGGGTGACAGCCTGTCTAGGAGAAGGAAAACTCTGAATTCAAATCAGCACGTAATTAGAATGTAATTTATTCGACCGGAATTCGAACTCGGCTCCTCTGATACCTTCAATCTGAGCCGCAATTCACTACTCTACCGTGCCTCATGTAAGAAGAAAATTAAGAATTAATGTATTTTATATGACATGTTTGAAAAAACAAACAAACGCTGCAGTACTAATGCGATGACAATACTCCACTGTATTAATAGTGACTTAAGTCAGCAATGATGGAAACTTTTAGGTAAATCCTTTCTGACAAATGACTACAGTAAAATAAATGATTGGTATTAACCATTTTGTCAAATAGGCGCAGAGGTAAACCATATTCTATCGCATGTCAGTTTTGTCAAGTAATGTCGGGTGTGACTTTTTCTTAACCGTCATAGTGTTTAATGTGATTGTTCCAGAATGTACATGATTGTGAACGAAAACATATTTTGGCGAGGCCACAACAATCTACTGCATTAGTCACTTTTATATGCATCAGGGGTGGGGGCTTAGCAAGCTTGTCTCGCTAGGACAGTAACGACTGAGTAGTGAGTTTGATTCTCACTGGGTGCCTTCTACAATCGTCCTTGTGCTACGCTTGGAAAAAATCAGTATATGGATCATGAATTCCCAACGTTTTTTGCGCCATCGCCCACTTTCACATGAAAATATTTCCACTGCCCACCTGTATAGTAAATATTCAATAGGATACAGTGATTGGCTAATTTGAATTTGACGGGTAATTTTCCTGCCTTGATAAATTCGAGATGTGATAAAAAAGGATTTTATACTATATAAAAATTATCCCGACATCATTTCTTAATTTTACTGGTAAAGTTATTCTTTCTCTGCCCTTATTTGATTTATATCCGAAAAAAAAAATGTTATTTCATTTCTGAAGAACTATTTTAATGTTAATCACCCTTTCTCAGAACTATAGAGAAAATATCAAAATAATCATTGTTTGCGGGGATATTTATATCTTATCTCGGAATGTGACCCACTTATTGCCATTTACCCCTCCCCATCCCACACACACAGTTTCTTTGCAAAATTTTCTTTGAATGTTTTATTTCAGGCAGAATATATTGGAATATCTTTTTACCACTTCAAATCCTATATCACCCACCAAAATTTCCAAGCGTCCACCATTTTCTGTTCAGACGCTTATCACCCACCCAACAGTTTAAATCGTCCACTGGTGGGCGATATCACCCAGGTTCGGAAATCCTGATATAGATACTAGTTCAGTAGCTGTGGTTTCACTGACAGCAAGATGATCAAATTTCAACTATAAATTGTATTTTAAATTATCAAACATTTATTAGAAAATATATTTTCTTTAAATACAGAAGCTGCCATAAAAATGACTTCACAGATCTGCACGTTTCGGCTTATACTATTTTCCTGATACTCAGGGAGTAACGCCCACGACACAGAGGTTCATTTAAATTTCTTTCAAATTGTGCGTATATGCATTCATGCATGCATGTGTGTGTGTGTGTGTGTGTGTGTGTGTATTTTAGTTCAAGGACAGAAAATAAAATTATAAAAATAATTTCCAAAAAGTTTAATGAAAGTTTATAATTATTTGTTTCATTTAGAATTTAAAAATTGAACTTTTTTTTTCGGCTCCATTTTTTTCCCTTCATTCCTCTTGTTCCATTTTTAACTGAATTCATTTTTTTGTAGCCATTATTTTTTTTTCTTTTTCCAAATTTAACCTAGATTTATTTTATTGTCATAAGTAATAAAATGGGCTTTTACATTCTGGCTATCACTATGCTGCTAGGTTTTACGTACCAGTAAAAAGATACAGTTGCGGACTGGGTCTAAAAATATTGGTTGCCAGAAAACAAAACTGGCCCACCCACAAGTACAATGCTATTATTTAACCATTAGCACGATTAATATTATTTCTCTTTTCACTGTATTCTTTCTCAAGGCCTCTCAATTGCTGTATACTTATTGTTAAGTTCACTCAAAGATGTTATCTGCTGCCATAGCAGGATAGGAAAACACAACTATGAAATTCAAACACTATTGTTCAGGGACCAGAGTCACTTTCAGTGACAGGATAAACTTTTTGTACAGCAAGTAAAGTCACATACAGAATGATAAAGGTTATTAGGTTGGTGCAGAAATAATGACGTTTTTGACGTATTTTTAACGTCAAAAAACGTCATTATTTTTGCCCCAACCTAACAATTTTTCAAAACAAATAAATAAGATTTTCAAAAAAATGCACATGGAAAAAAAGATACAATTAAAGATCTTGTGGAAACAAGTGTGCATTTCTTAGTAATCACAGTTTACATGTCGTGTACATATTACTAGCATGAGATACCAAATGTAAATACAGAATGTTATAATAAACTTTTTATATGTTTTTTTTTTATTTTAATTGGTTGACATTTTTAAATAGTTTACTGCACAATTTACGGATTAACAGATCAAAAGTACAATAGAGCATTTCATGCAGTCCACTATATTAAGATCAGTCATTTGTGTTCACTAGATGATTGTTTGAATCTGCCAATAATTGCTTCTACATCCAATTCATCTAACAATTCCTTTTCAGTGGATAACATGTATGATTCCACATTCTCCTCAGACAGCGAATTTCTTAACCTTTTCTTTATGATGTTTAGCTTTGAAAATGTTTTCTCACATTGGACTTGAGTAACTGATAATGTGCAGTGTTATTTAGTGTCTTTAAGTATTTTATGTGTTTTTAAGTGTTTTAAGTGTATATTTTAGGTCTTAAGTGTTTTTGCATGTATATTATTTAAGTCGTTTAAGTGTATATTTTTAAGTGTATATTTTATGTTTTTAAGTGTTTTTAAGTGTATAGTTTATGTTTTTAAGTGTTTTAAGTGTATATTTCATATTTTTAAGTGTTTTTAAAAGTATATTATTTAAGTTTTTTAAGTGTATAATTTATTATTTTTAGTGCATATTTTATGTTTTTAAGTGTTTTATGTGTATATTTTATGTTTTAAAGTGTATTTCGTGTATATTTTGTTTTTAAGTGTTTTAAATGTATATTTCATGTATTTAAGTGTTTTTAAAAGTATATTATTCATGTTTTTTAAGTGTATATTTTATTTTTTTAAGTGTGTATTTTATTTCAGAGTCATTTAAGCAAATCGACTGTTTGGCTGATGTTAAACTGTTAATTTTTTTTTAAGTTTCTTTCGTTTCATACCTTCAATTTTTTTCATTTTATTGCTCAGCTTCGGGAAGGGGCTATCCAAACTGAGTGGGTGGAAATGTGCTGTTCCAATGTCTTATTTCAGACTTAGTCAAATTGTGTGTGTGTGTGTGTGTGTGTACATTAAATTGCATAAGCATATGTAACTCACTCACACATAACACAGACATATGTATGCACATGATATACACGCATACAAAGTCACACGCAGACAGTGTGTGCCAGACTGAGGATGAGCTTTACCAAGACCCTTATGAAGGGACACAAAAAGGGAAAAGGCTTAGAAAGAAAAATAAGGAAAGCGGGGTTCAAATCACTTATCCCTCTCTTTTTATAAGTACCACTCTTGTTATAAGTACATTCAGAGGCGCTTACGGTCAAAAAGCAAGAAGAGAAAAAAATAGCAAAAAACAAAAAAACAAAAACAAAATAAAACATTTATTAATGCGTCAAAAGTATTTCTTTATAATATACAACTTGTACAGCTACAATATAGTCCTGGCATGAAATGTTTTACTATTAAAATCTATAGCTGGTATTTTTACTATCTGCCCATAGTTGGGACCAACACAGGTGCTACCACCCTAGGTCAGAGTGGGCCTGAGAGCAACAGCAATTAAGTAGTGGTTCCACGCTCCTCAGAGGCCTTGCAGTCGGATGTAGTTTATCGTCATACCCAGAACGGTCAAAATATATAGAAATCTGTTTTCTCTTAGAAAGCGACAGTTCATGTAAAACAAATGTTTTATCTTAACAACAAAGGAATTTTAACAACAGTCTTTTAGAGCAACAGGTTATATAAATCAATTTCATAGCAACAAAACAAATTTACTAGCTACCGAAAAAGGCCAAAATTCAAAATGTCAAAATTGAAAGTCGAAGGGAATCAGAAAAGGTCAACCTAACTTGTTTTCTGGGTCCTGTAGACAAAATATTCAGATGTTTGAAACAGGCATTTTCAAATATGAGATAAATTCTTACAGGTTTAGAAAATACATCTGTTTTTTCATACAATGCAATATTATCTGTTTTATTAAGAAATAATTTTTATATTAATTTTTACACGATTAGAACAGTTTATTTATTTTTTCATACAATTTTAATATTATCGTTTTTATTAAAAATGTTTAATAAGCTTTCAAAAAAATTAACTCTAATATTCATTACTCAACAACATATACTTTAGACTATTGATTGTAGCCGTGGAGTGGGTACCCACCCACTGGGGTGCTTTCAAAGGTAGTAACTGTTCTGGGGAATGACAAAGTCGCTATAATTTTAAAAGGTCACTAAAATGATTTAAATGTTTGAACCTTGATTGGTAGAAATCTCAACATATTGTATTCGCATTTTCATATATAGTATAGTATAGTATAGGTACCTTCACAGAAAACGCGATACCTAAAGTTTTAAATTATTTTTTTAACATGAAAAATTTTTCTTGAAGCTTTTATTTTAGTTCTAATTTCAAGCTAATAGATTAAATTTAATATTTCCAATAAGCAAAATTTCAAAATTAATTTAAATTGACTGGAAGGAGTTTTTGTTGCTAAAATAGCAGATTAGAGCCACTTTGAACCGCCTTTCATGACAATGTAATACTCTTTAATAAAAAATCTTCCAAAAATGAAATATAGTTTTCTGAAAATTTATTTGAGGATTTAAAGTATAATTAATCTGATTTGAAACAAATATTATTATTGCTAGGCCACAAAAATCTCCTGAGCCGACCAAGCATAGAAATAAATACAATACCAGTAATAAGGAATGCCAGAGAAAAGCAATGATAACAACAAAGTTGCAATATGAGCTCTGGTAAAAAACATGCAATGATAACAGCAAAAATTGCAATATGAGCACCTGTAAAAATGGTTGCTGAAGACATTAGGTTTATAATACCAAGAAATTTATACCCAGATGTCCTCAAGGACACATGGCACAGTGGATAAAGGCGTTGGTTAGACCCAGAGTGTGAGTTCAATACCCGGTTAAGGCAGTGGAGAACTTTCAGAGGGAAAATTAACAGGAGATAACTGATAGCTGACATTCATCAAACATGGCACGTGGAACTAGAACAGTCTACCCCAGTGAGCGAAATAAGGGGTTCAGTTCGACATTCCAACCACCTGAAGAAGGCCGGAGCGTACAACGGCCGAAACGTTGCGATAAATATGACGACAAAGATGAGGACAATAGTCCGAATCATGTAAATATTATTTACTTTAACTATCGCAGAAATTATTTTTTTTAAACACGGCGGTAACTGTTTATTTAAGATGCTGACAGATGGGTGTCTATCTAATGTTTTTCTGCAGGGGCTTTATCTGTAAAAAATAATTGAAGAATATAACGTGAGCGCTATATATATATATATATATATATAAAGTACTCAGTAATCTTAAAAATTTAAGAAAATATTCTCCGTAATCTAATCGAATTTTAGTTAATTTGGCTTTAAATTTATTATAGTTATCGCTCTTATTTTCTGATAATGTCGTGTATGAACAACCGTATTTACGAGAATCGGTGTATTAATATACATCCAAATATAATTCAAAATTCTTTTCAATTTATGATTAGTAAATATAGTTTCATCTTAATAATAATAACATCTGAAAGGGTGAAATTAATACAGAATTTTAAGATCTAAAACTTAATAAATTATTGTAATTAGCATTAAAAAAAAACTGAAAACAATTTTTGTAAAAATCTATTATTGGTCGAAAAAGTTTTCTCTTAGCAATTATTAGGTTGGTGCAAAAATAATGTCGTTTTTTGACGTATTTTTAACGTCAAAAACCGACATTATTTTTGCACCAACCTAATAAACGCTTTTCTAATTAAATAATGTTTTAGCTTTATTGCATATTTATTTTACGATTCGGAGCAGATTTTCGGTAAATAGTCTTTTTGTATGATGATTTACATTCCCCATGGTGTCCATATTCTAACTAATATAAAAAAATATTCGGATCAAAATTTAATTTCTCGAAATTTCATAAAATTAATTAAGTGGGTGGTAACAGCCATATATATATATATATATATATATATTGTGTGTGTGTGTGTGTGTGTGTGTGTGTGTGTGTGTGTATGTGTGTGCCAAGATTATTCCGCACAAAAAAATCTGAAATAATTTCATTCATTTGTCCTGAAAGTTTCATTAAAATACAACAATTATTTGATTTTTGGAAGAATTTCCAAACCAATGTTTTTACTGCAAAAAACTCCTATAGTAATCTTTGCACCCCCCTCACCTGCCGACGATGCAAGAAAAACAAGATTTTTAACCGAAATTTTGAACTTGCGAGAAACGATTTAAAAAAGATTAATTAAATAATAAAAGAAATACTTTGGTCTTTCCTCTTAATAATAACAAAGATTTTGACGATAAAACTTTGTTTTTATCAAGTTTGGGGCATTTTTTCATCATGGTATGCTCTTTTTTCAGCGAATTAGTGGAGGTGCCTATATATGTTTATATATAAACATAATGGTTATATATATATATATATATATATATATATATATATATATATATAAAGATAATGTCTATATATAGACATAATGTTTATGTCCCAAGTGTCTTTAAGGAAAATCTTTTATCTTCTCGAAAAATATTAATTACAAATTTTAAAAGAGAGTTCTTACAATTTATTTACTTTCACCCCAAACATAAGAGCCCAAATTTACGTTTCGCAAGGAAAAATGCACTTTTAATTAATAAAGGTTGAATTAAATGGCTAAGAAGTTCAAATTTTTACTTCAATCAGCAAAAATCACAATGGCCGCTATCTGATTGACAGATTGGCAGTTTTTAAAGTAAACAAATAATATATATATATATATATATATATATATATATATATATATATATATATATATATATATATATATTGTGGACTCTCCCGTCGTATTCGACATTTGAGGCACAAGCAGCTCTGTTTCTAGGAACCAACAGCCCAGACACCAGCACATAAGATTTGATTATAGTGGTGAAGGTTTCGTGCAGGACCATCCACACTTTTTGAAGGGCCGAATACAGAGACCTGGTGCACTAAGTGCCACAAGGTCCCCAAACGACGCTCTGGAGGTTTTGCAGAGCTGTCCTTCTCTTAGACTACTTGCTATCCAAGGCTATAGAACCCAATCTGTCCTGCTATTTACCTAGAGGGAGAAGAGGATTAATACTTTTCACACGGGATTTAGCACGTAAGTGAATGAAATGGATTCGACTGGAATTCGAACTCGGTTCTCCGATTCCTGAATCCGAGCCGCTATCCACTACTGTTGTGTTGTGTTGTGTTGTGTTATATATATATATATATATATATATATATATATATATATATATATATATATATATATATATATATATATATATATATATATATATATATATATATATATATATATATATATACACACACACACACACAAGTATAGGATTGGTGATTACGGAATAAATTGCAATAACCAGAAAATACTATTATCAAAAGAGTGCTGAATACAGAGTAGCGCAAATATATTTTATTCGAAAATTATAGCATAAATATTTTATAAGATCCCTACAAATATAGCCATTTTGTTTCAACAATTCTTCTGTCTTATAAAGTGATGGTGTTGAATGTATTAGGTTTGTGCAAAAATAATGACGTAATAATGTCGTTTTTTGACGTATTTTTTAACGTCAAAAACGACATTATTACGTCATTATTTTTGCACCAACCTAATAGAATAAAGGTTTTTGCTTTATTCTACATTCAACACCGTCACGTGATAAGACACCAGAAGTGTTGAAACAAAATGGCTATTTTTGTACTGAATTTATAAAATATTTATGTTATAATTTTCGAATAAATTTATATAATTTAATATAATATAAAAGGCTCAAACACTAATATTCCATGGTTATAATTTATAACATTGGAATCGTAATCACGATCCAATTCATCATACCTACAAATACAAAAAGAAATCGGAAAATTTTCCTATTTCTTTTTGAATTTGGATCGTGATTAACCAAAATAGTCGCAACATCAAGATAATTTTATGGAAAATAGATACTTTATAATCTTTACTCGATTTAACCATACCTCCCCAAATCGCCAAGTTTTATTAACAACAAAAACAAAAAAAAATTTAAAAATGTATTTTCATAACATTGACGAACTCTTCTAGGTCTGACGAACCATAAATTCGTGTTGTCAGCTCGAAACGAAATGACTTCAGTTTGCAAGTATGGTGGCCTGTAATAAAAATCAATATTTTAATGAAATTTGCGAGCCCATGTGAAATTTTTTTTGACCAATGAAAACCAGAAATTAGCCGTTGAGCCTAGAAAAAAAAAAAAAAAAAAAAGAAAGAAAAGAAAATATGCGCACTGGGGGGAAAGAAATAGTTATGTAGCCACGACGTGGAGACCGTCACATATCTCTGTTTTTTTGTGTTCGGCTTGGAGAAAGTCGCTTCTCTGATCTTTGAAAGTCGAAATCTGTGGCGTTTTACAAGAAGTATTTCCCGAAAGTAGGCTCATGATAAATGGGCTAATAGTTTTTTTTTTCTGATTGGTTAAATATTTCACATGGTGATGTTAATTTCTAGCCAATAGACCCTTTTATTTAAACGATGTATGTTGTATCGTGGAACACTTTTTTTTTAACATGTTTTTAATTGTCTGTTAATGGGTAGAAAATAAATTTGGTGCGTATTTTAATATGGGTATGTAATTGTTTTGAAAATAGGATTTATTTCCTAACGTATATACCGAAACCAGTAGTATTAGGTTCGTGCAAAAATAATGTCGTTTTTTGACGTATTTTTTAACGTCAAAAAACGACATTATTACGTCATTATTTTGGCACCAACCTAATATTTACAAAGAACTAAACAAAAATGTTTTAAATGAACACTTTGAAAAATTATGGAAAAATAGTCAAACTAGTTACTAATTAATCCATTCAAAGAGTAATGGTTATATACATCCCGACAACTCTCTTATATCCGGATTACACTGTATACTGTTTGTTTACAAACTGTTTTCTTAATGCCAAATATCATTTACAACAGGTAGATATTTTGAC
>OZ010599.1:39250114-39270114 GCA_963932145.1 Acanthosepion lycidas
AGAAAGACGCATTGAAATGCTACGTTTCAGAATATGTATATATGTCATAAATAAAATCAGCCACGTGTGAAACGGAATCACGTGTTTAAACGCTACCTATTGAAAAACGCTATGAACTTTTGTTGCAACCCAATGGAATAATGAACAAAAACAATTCCTAAATACATTAGTGTTTGTTTGAAAAGGGAAATAATTCCGTAAATAATAGTAAATACATACGAATAATTGAGTTTTGTTTTGCTGAAAGGACCTCCATAACCTAACGGTAAGGCACACTGGGTTAAAAGGTGTTTTCCCAGAAAAAAAAAAGGGAATTCAGAGTTGATCCATGACAGTGAATTCTTTAATAAGACGTTTCCAAAAAGCTCAAGATACGAGCTACGAATTAGAGATGTCAACATCAAACAAGTATGGAAGTTTAATTATCTGGGAAGTGTTTTAACAGATGGCGGAAAATGCGATGCTGAAATCCGAACATCCATTCGATTAGTGAAAGATGTATTCCAAAAGTTCTTCAAAGTCACATGGAACAGAAGAATTTTGTTAGAAACAAAGAAATTAATTATGGATTTCATTGTTTACCTAAACCTAATACTAACCCCTTGTATATACACCTTAAGTCAAACCACCCTCCATCCATAATTAAGCATATACCCTCATCAATAGAGAATAGAATCAGCATTAACTCCGCTAATAAAGAAATATTCCAACAACACAGTAATTTTTATAACGCAGCCCTAAAAAATAGTGGATACAAAAATGCTAACATCAATTATAGAAACAATTGTACTAACCAGAAGAAAAACAGGAAAAGAAAAAACATTTGGTATACCCCTCCGTTCAACCAAATGGTTAGTATTAAATTCCTAGCTTTAATTGAAAAACACTTTCCTACCAATAGTAGACTTAGTAAAATATTTAATAAAAACACCCTAATATTAAGTTACAATTGCATTGAAAATCTAGAAAGTATAATAAAAAAACACAATAATAAAATCCTGAATAAACCCCCATGCCAGAATAGTATTAATAAAAACCCTACACTTAAATTAGACAAAAATAGTGAAAAATTATGTGTTTGCAGAAACCCAAAAGACTGCCCATTGGAAAATATATGCCGCGTAATATCTGTGGTATACCAATGTACTATCTCATCCATTGAGAGTCCTAATACTAATATGATATACATTGGGTCTACGAAGAATCAATTTAAAACCAGATGGAGCAGCATAAGTGCTCCTTCAACAATATTAATAAAAGAAATCAGACATCTCTATCTAAATATTTTTGGAATTTGAAGGAAATGAATAAAACACCAAAAGTAAAATGGAAAATTATAAACAAAACTAGAACTTGTAAAACTTGGGATGACCCATGTCCTTTATGCCTACATGAAAAACTACAGATTATTAAGTTTCTAAATAATAAAAATCTATTAAACAATAGACATGAGTTAACGGTTTTTTACCGACATCATCAAATTTTCGCATCGAATAATTAGCATAAAAAACAAACAAACAATAAAATAATAAATACAAATTTTAAACTCCATAGGCTAAATAAAAAGTTTAAATGCCCTACCCAATAAAAAAAAACAAAACAAAAAAAAAACTTTATGAAGTCGTCAAAAAAACAAATGTTAGCGACTTATGACAGTTTTTTATATACACAAAACACATTCAGAAAAAAAAAAAAATTAAAAAAAAATAAATCTCCATAGATACTTAACCAGACTAGACGATGTCATCTTCCGCTTTAAATTTACACACCCCAACCTTACCCTGATTTGACGTCTTTGAATGTAACTGAGATATTGATACAAATTATTAACCCTTTTTAAATAATTGCTCTAGGCGTTACCATAGTAATTTTAATTTTAATAATGAATATGCTTATGAAAAGCGTAAATTTCAGGAATTAGTTATTCCTCAAAAAATTTCGCCTGAAGATGGAACAGAGCCTGGTACTTTAATTCAATTTAATTCAAATAATTATATTGAAGTTTTCGGCTCTTGTTTTGAAACATGAGAACTCTTATGTAGCGATGGAATCAATTTTTAAATAAATTATATATATATAGGCACGGTGGAGTAATGGATAACGGCTTGGATTGAGTAATCGGAGAGTTCGAATTCCAGTCGAATCCATTACATTCACTTACGTGCTAATACCCTTGGTAAAGGTATGAATCCTCTTCTTCTCCCCACCCCAAAGCTATGGGTAATTAGCAGGACAGACCGGGTTCTATAACCTTGGATGGCAACTGGTCTACCGCAGAAAGAAATGCCAACCTACTGCGGGAAAAAATCTGCCTCGTCAGTCATCTATCGAAAGATACATGATCGCCTAGGCGTGTATCACGCATGGCACATAGCTGAATGACTACATATCCAAACATTTCCTATTTAAAATTCACTATATTATAAGCGTCTCGGATTGAGGAATCGGAGAGCCGAGTTCGAATTCCAGTCGAATTCATTACATTCACTTACGTGCTAATGCCCTTGGGAAAGGTATGGATTCTCTTCTTCTCCCTCCAGCTATGGGTAAATAGCAGGACAGACTGGGTTCTATAGCCTTGGATGGCAACTGGTCTAGGAGAAGGACAGCTCTGAATTCAAAACCTGCGGTGGGTCGTTTGGAAACCTTGGGGCACCAGGTCTCAATATTCGGTCCTTCAAAAAATTTGGATGCTCCTGCACGAAACCTTCACCAATAGAATCAAATCTCTTGTGCTGTTGTCGTGCTGTCGGTTTCCTGGAAACTGATCTGCTTGACAATCATACGTCGAATTCGACGGGAGAGTCAAGTATATATATATATATATATATATATATATATATATATATATATATATATATATATATATATATATATATATATGGTTGGATAGATGTGAGCTTGTGACCCTGGTTTTCACGCTTTAGCGATCGTCAGACAAACTGATTAATTTTGGTTTTAAAAAATTAATCAGTTTGTCTGACGATCGCTAAAGCGTGAAACCCAGGGTCACAAGCTCACATCTATCCAACCATATATGTTAGCTCTATCTCTGATATTGAGCGCTTTCTAATATGTACCGCGCATATAATATATAAATAATTATACATATATATATATTTATTTATATTTATATACACACACTTTTCATATATATATATATATATATATATATATATATATATATATATATATATATCCTTGTGCAGGTATGCAGAAAATAGAAAAGAACACGTTGGGTGCATAATCCGGGGTTCCTTAGTATTTTTGTTTTTATTTTTAAGAAGACAGTGCTCCATACAGAAATATATAATATATATAATATATATATATATATATATATATATATATATATATATATATATATATATATATATATATATTTATATATATATATATATATATTTATATATATATATATATATATATATATATATAGTAACGGGGAGAGAATTAAAACAGGGAATATTTTATTAATCAAAACTTCGGATACAAAAAATGAGTCGTCTTGATTAAAAGTAGAAATTTTAATATACCTTTCGTCCGACGCTTCGTCAGACAAAATCGTCGGAAATAAGAAAGGATTTTTTTTCAAGTTCCTTATTATCAGTTGTTGATGTTTGATTTGTTTTTCTTTCAAGCGTATTTCGATGCTGTTCGTGGTTTGATGTGTCTGGCCATCATCTTCCTGGCGACTCCATTAGTTGTCCTCCCCATCTATATGTACGTGGCTGGAGAACATTTTTATCGCCGGACTATGACCTCCGCCGCTGTACTGGCTCTGCTCTCTGGTAAGTTGAACACGCGCGAGCGCGCACACGCACGCACACACACACACACAGGTACTGGTAAACACAGACACACCGGTACACAGACACTCGCGCGTGTGCGTGCGGGAATGCACGCACATACACGCACGAACATACAGAGATCGGTACACACAGACACACCGGTACACAAAAATGCAGACACACACACACACACACACACACGCACGCGAACGTACACACATACACACACAATCAAACACACTTTTTATAGTGAATTTTACATTTTTTTGTTTGCTGACTAACTTAACCTATTTCAGATATATTTGACATTTAAAAAAGGATTGTTAATTATTATTATTATTATTATCATCATCATCATCATCATCATCATCATTTTTATTATTATTATTATTATTTAAAAAAATCTTTTCGACCTGAATTTGTTTTTATAGTCAAATGCCGGGTTATAGCCAATGACCAAAGGCAAGCGAAGGATGGGACTTTTTTTTGTTGCCACTTAATATTAGGTTGGTGCAAAAATAATGAGGTAATAATGTCGTTTTTTGACGTATTTTTAACGTTAAAAAAACGACATTATTACGTCATTATTTTTGCACCAACCTAATAAATTAGCGATTAACAACAACAACAAAAATAAAGGGACAAAAATCCCTACTCAGGATGTGCTATGTGCTTGTTAGAACTATTTTTGTTGGTTTCCTGGAGAGATAGTGCACCAGGGAATTTATTGATTTCTTCTTGAGTTCCTTTCTTTATCAGACACAAAGCTCCAACCACAACAGCAACAGTTTTTAAATGCCAGATTTATTTCTATTTCCATCTCCAGGTCTTTGTATTTGTTTATTTTTTTAAAATCCTTCGCAGTGTTGTTTTATCACATTCGTGCGTTCATTTCAATTAGGGTGCAAACTTTTTCTTATATGTCTTTGATAATAATGTCTGTTAGATTTGCTTGTATTCTTCAATCTGTGTTGGTAAAAAAAAAAAAAAAAAAAAAAAAAGAAAAAAAAAGAAACCGAAGAGGATAATATCTGTTCCCTCAACTATAAATCCAGCATGAAATTCAAACCAGTTTGCATTGTTTTTTAATCCCATAGCGATGACAGATATTGACCTACCCTGTCACGACGGTGTAAAATAACTACAACAGCAATGGTATTAGTACTAATTCTCAATTACTTTATTCTCGTACGAACGAGATACAAATATATAGTGATTTTCCAAGCGTAGCTTACATGTGGCACAAGGCAAAAAGTATGGGGTACCCAGTGAGGACCGAACTCGCTACTTATTCGTAATTGTTCTAGCGAGATAAGCTTGTTAACCATTACACCGCCTCGGGGTGCCCCAAATGCTACTATATATTTGCCCCCCTCCTCCCACCGGCCACTCAGCTGTTTATATAACAATTAACATGGCAACATGTCTGCCCGTGGAAGTGTCCCATTATCTAATCAGAGCTTCCATTTCTCCCCTAAAAACGGTTTTTGTATTCATTGCGTGTGGATATTAAGCATTCTGAAATAAGGTGATTAATAGGTTCAATATATTGGTCGCAATACTTCCATTTTGGGTTCGTTCCATTGGGCAAGATATTAGCTTGGTAGTTGCGTGTAGGCAGGCTCTAGTCCTGTGCAGCGAGTCCAGCTGAAATCTTTTCAGCTGTACTGGTTGAACTCTCTGTCTTCGTGCAGAAAGGAATCCGGACGAGGCTATGCCGAAGGGCAGTCTCTCGTTCGATGAGGTAGACCGACCCGATCCCGTTTATTCGGGGTCTACGGGGATTTTTTGGTCGAGTCTACGGGTTCGGGAACCCAACATTAAATTCGGCCTTGTGACTCCGTGGGGCAGTTGCTAGATACCTCTACATCTGTGCAGCAAGAATAACCCTTCACTCTGAACTTAACCACTGGTGGGCTACGAATTGATTTACATTTTGCTACGGAGAAGGAACTGTCAATGAAGAGACTTTGGGTTCCAGCTTTGTTCCACTTGCTTTTGACATTCGCTTTTTCGTTTCTTGTTTCAGTTTTCTTGCTATTGTGCCAATCGTATCGACTTCACCACTGTTTTCAAGATTTTACCCGAATTCTTTTGCATATTTATGGCTTTCTTTGGATACAGAATAAATCTTTTTACTTTTTCATGCTCCATTACGTGTTGTATCATCAAACCTTGTACAGGTGCAATATGCTTGTAAAGTCCCATTGTTGTCATTTTGTAAAACAATTCTAGGTGAATCATGGTCCTACTCCCACAACTCCTTAGCAGATACAGACGGTCAACGTCTGCCTTAGGGTGGTATTAATTATTATTATTATTATTATTATTATTATTATTATTATTATTATTATTTGTGTATGTTATGTTTCCTGTTTTGTATCCTGTAAAGTCAGATCCAAACGATGGTCCTTAGACCATATAGGATAATTGTCATTTAATTGATAGCACTTTTCTTAGTTTATGGGATGTTCCTAGTGGGGTGATCTTCCGGGCAACTTGTATGTTGATGTTACCTGGGACACTGTTAGTAAAATTGTCCATTCCTTTTCTCACGAGGCCCAGTGCTCCGATTACTATTGGTACAGTCTAAGTCTTCATTCCCCACATCCAGTAAATCTCCATCACCAGATCCTTGTATTTGGACAATTTCTCGATAATTTTCATGAAGGTGTTTCTCTCAAATGGTACTGCCAATAAGCATACAATTCCTGAATTTCTTGTCTTTTATTTTCCTGACAGTTTGAATTGGCATGTCCCAGAGGATAGTTACATCGTTGTTTTAGGTAACTGTCTGGTTCGTGTTCATACCATCTCTCAGTGGTTTCGATTTTGTGCTTCTTGCATATCTTCCAGTGTACATATGTCACTACCTTGTAATGTTGTGGGTATATTCATTTTTTTTTTTTTTTTTTTTTTTTTTTGCTAATTCAGGACATCCTGAGATAATATAGTCGACAGTTTCATCCTATTTTCTGCATATCCTGCATTTCGGGTTAGTTTCATCCTTGATTATGTAACAGGAATAGAATCTGGCTGCCAGGCTTTGGTCCTGAGCTTGCAATAATTAGGCCTTCTGTCCCATCCTTACTTTCAACCCGTTGCTCCTTAGCCACTGATTTGTTTATTATTATTATTATTATTATTATTATTATTATTTCCTTTGCTTTGTGTGTTGTTATTATTATTATTATTATCATTATTATTTGTGTATGTTATGTTTCCTGTTTTGTATCCTGAAAAGTCGAATCCAAACGATGGTCCTTACACCCTATAGGAGAATTGTCATTTAATTGATAGCCCTTTTCATAGTATATCGGATGTTCCTAGAAAGACGATCTTCTGAGCAACGTTTGTGTGTCATCTTTAAGAGGGTCGCTTAATCGATGAGGACGCTTATTGAAAAATCACTTACCTTTTATAACTTGTAACGATTCTATTCGTCCTTTACAGATTATAAAATCAAAATGCATTTCAAACAAGAGCAGTAAAACAACGTTCGAACCCTTGAAAATATATCATGATTCCTAAACACTTGGGGGTTACAGCCACATCACATTGAATCATCGAT
Source organism: Acanthosepion lycidas (assembly GCA_963932145.1). Classification (NCBI taxonomy): domain Eukaryota; kingdom Metazoa; phylum Mollusca; class Cephalopoda; order Sepiida; family Sepiidae; genus Acanthosepion; species Acanthosepion lycidas. The sequence continues at coordinate 39,257,477 of OZ010599.1, forward strand.
TCCCGATGTTAAGCAACGTCGAGCCTGGTCAGTATCTAGATGGGTGACCGCTTGGGAATACCAGCTGCTGTAAACTTGTTATGAACGGGTGGTAAAACGAATAATGGCTCTAAATCAGAGATCCGAGTTCCAATTCCCATTGGGTTCGTTATATTCACTTAACGCGCAAATACCCTTGGATAAGATATAAATCCACTTCTTCTCCCCCTCAACTATGGGTTAATTAGTAAGACTTTTATCGCTAAATCATTATTATATCTAAAAAAATATTACAATGTAAAAATATTTTCTGGTTTTAAATAACCTGTAAAGGGTTGATAGGCCGCAGAAAATGAATTAATCTAAAAACACACGTGACAAATGCTTGCGACGGAGAGACTCGGTGACAAACGGTGACAATAGGCCGAGCGGGTTGATGGGAATGAAAAGAGTTAAGACATTAAATGAGAATGTTTTCAGTTTCTGTTTAATCGCAGTTTATACGGGTGCGATGGATAAATTGCCGTCTAAATAACCCCCAAATATTAGGTTGGTGCACAAATAATGACGTAATAATGTCGTTTTTTGACGTATTTTTTAACGTTAAAAAACGACATTATTACGTCATTAACCTAATAACACTGACATCTCATTTTAACAGATACATTTATCAAAATGGCACAGACATATGTTGTAATGCTAAAGAGTGAATTTATTCAATAAAATCGCCAGTGGCTTCAACCACAGCCTCCAGACTACTTCCGAACCTCCTGCATCTCTTCTGGATTGTCTCTTTGTTTAAGTTGCTCTCATCTTTGGTGCTACAAGGGCTTCTGTTGGTCTCTCTCTCAACTGCGCCACACATATAATAATCAAGGAGGTTTCAATCGGTGGAGTTAGATAGCTAGATGTAAGGTGAGATGTGGTCGGAGAAATTGTCTGACAGCATTTACTGAGTACTCTTGCTTGTGTGGCATGGTGCAGAGTCCTTTTGCCAAACATAGTGTCTTCCAGCAGCCACCATCTTGACCCAGGGCGGCATTACTTCCTCAAGGCACTTGTTGTAAGCCTCCGTCTTGTGTCTGAGGTCATATGGAAAAATAAACGGAGATGCTTCTCCGTAAATATGAGTTTCATATTAAAAATAAGTAGGCGAAACTTGTCTAAATTATTTAATGAGACACATTTCGTAATGAAAAAAATGCCAAAATATACGCTATATATATATATATATATATATATATATATATATATATATATGGTGGGCTCTCCCATCGTATTCGATGTATGAGGGTTAGGCAGCTCAGTTCCTAGGAACCGACAGCCCAGACACCAGCACATATCATTTGATTATAGTGCTGAAGAAAATTCGTTGTGCAGAAACATCCACACTTTCTGAAGGGCCGAATACAGAGACATGGTGCACTATGTGCCACAAGGTCCCCAAACGACCCTCTGCAGGTTTTGAATTCAGAGTTGTCTTTCTCCTAGACCAGCTGCCAGCCAAGGCTATAGAACCCAGTCTTTCCTGCTATTTACCCATAGCTGGGGGAGAAGGAGGGGAATAATACCTTTCGCAAGGGTATTAGCACGTAAGTGAATGTAATGGATTCAACTGTATTTCGAACTCGGCTCTCTGATTCCTCAATCCGAACCGGTAACTGCTACTCCTCCTCACACACACACACACATATATATATATATATGTGTGTGTGTGTGTGTGTGTGTGTGTGCGCGCGCGTGTGTAGGATCCTTCATTAGATTGCTAAAAAAGAACATAGCATGATCAAAAAAGACGCCAAACTTGAGGAAAACAAAATTTTATCGTCTAAATGTTTATGTTATTATTAAGAGGAAAGATCAAAGTAATTTGGGGGTATTTTTTTTACATTTTTTAATCATTCCTGGCACGTCCAAAATTTTCGTTAAAAATCTTGTTTTTTTTTTAGTCAGGAAAATTGACAGATAATCAATCATGTCAACCATTTTTTCCATTTTATAAAAAAAAAAAAATGAAAATCTCGGTTTGAAAATCTTTTAAAAATCAATTATAATTTTTCAAAACTTATTTTAAGAAAATCATAAATTATAATGTTTATTTAAAATATTTTGAAACAAGCATTATTTAGTTTCTGCTCCGAAAAGGTGTAGTTTGAAAATAAAACAAAGCCAGTCATAACATTTCGCGTCACTTGACAGGTGATGAATGACATATTGACGGATTCCGTGAGGATAATTTGTTCCACGGAAGGAGAAAAGTGAAAGGTACCTATACAAACATATATGTACAAATACAGTACATCCATAAAATACATTTTGAAAAAACCATATACGCCTTCAACTTTATGCAAACGAAGCAGACAGGGTACAAAACAACCCCCCACATATATATATATATATATATATATATATATATATATATATATTTGCACATATATACACTTTCATATATATATATATTTAATATATATACGCATTCAAATATACATACCCACACACATATATATATATATATATACGCATATATACACACATATACAAGTACATATTTAAATAATAATATATTGTATCTAAGATATCCTCAAACACACATCTAACCAGATAAGTGTAAAGAGGCACATAAAAGTGCTTCCTATCAAGTATATCTAGATATACACACAACACATGTACATCTTACTTATTATAAAACCCAGGTTGTGTGTGTGTGTGTGTGTGTGTGTGTGTGTGTGTGTGTGTGTGTATGTTTATATATTGGATCGGATTTCCTACATTTTTCAACCGATTTCAACAAAACTTCACAGGACTACGTAATATTACCTTGCGGTGGTTCTGACAGCGCCCAAAATTGGAAAAACACAATTGTTTTTACACGAAATCAATTTGAAAACACGATTAAGAGGCATTAATGATATCATATCGAGTTATACCTATTATAAAACCCAGGTTGCTTGTTTGTGTGTGTGTGCGTTTGTGTGTGTGTTCGTTTATATATGGGATCGGATTTCCTACATTTTTCAACCGATTTCAACAAAACTTCACTTTTTTTTTGGCAGGTAGTGTTTCTTATTGTCTTGCACACTTTTTCTTTATTTTTACATTTAGAATGCTTTAAAAATTCCATTTACAAGACAATTGTTTATAATAAAATTGAAAAATTCTATTCAATCGGTAGACTCATAACGATTGAAAACAATGTTTTGTTTGAGTTTGGGTTTGACCAATTCGTAAAAAAAATAAATAAATAAATAAAACTAATTAAGACATGCGTGTCCGTCAACCTTAAACAATAATCTTTGTCAGTTTTATTTTTCTGTCTTTATGATGGTCGTTACTTGATCTATCTCTTACTGTTGTCTGATATATATTCCCCCAATCTCTCTCTCTCTCTCTCTCTCATTATTTCTTTCTTTGCAATTGTGTATTTGTTGCTTTTCTTGGCTACTTTCAGTCACTCCTTTCGGTTTGATCGTAGTTCGTAGAGAGAGGGAAAGAAAGGGGTCATGTCTTCTCTCAAACTTATATATATATATATATATATATATATATATATATATATATTCATGTCCACGTGCAAAAAGCTACCGCACTGACAAACTACAATAAACCCCTTTCTTTCCCTCTCTCTACGAACTACGATCAAACCGAAAGGAGTGACTGAAAGTAGCCAAGAAAAGCAACAGATACACAACTGCAAAGAAAGAAAGAATGATATATATATATATATATATATATATATATATATATATAGATAGAGAGAGAGAGAGAGAGAGAGAGAGAGAGAGAGAGGGGTAGAATGGGAGAATATATATCAGACAAAACTTGGCCAAGGTTTATATTTTTATTTCAAAATGAATTAACTTCACATAAAGTTACTTTTCTTCGAGGTATCTTGGATTGTGGGATCGACTATTACTAGCGATGATGTTCTGATTTTTCTGCAAATTTGAACCAATGTGTGTCCCAAAAGCGCGCGTACACAATGACGATAAAAGACGGATATCTTTCCTTAGGTCTTTATAAACTGTTCACTGTACAATTATTAACGTTAACAACGAACTATTTTGAATTAAAAAATTGTACTCAGATAAAACGAAAATTACTTGCAATATAATACATATTATTTATAATACATTCCTTCTTGCCGTCAGTTTTGACGGAACAGGTACACTAGTCTATTAAATAATTGTCGATCTTAGTAATACATTTCATGACATTATATTAGGTTGGTGCAAAAATAATGACGTAATAATATCGTTTTTTGGCGTATTTTTTAACGTCAAAAAACGACATTATTACGTCATTATTTTTGCACCAGCCTAATATGAAAAGATTACTTAACATTTAAATATCAATTTATCCCGACATCAGTGTTTCTTGGTAAAATTTCCAGTCTTCAGGGGATGTGGTTTTAAACAGTATTTCCTATTTTTTTTTTTTTTTTTTTTAAATTTCACTTGAAAATATAAAAATACCGTTTAAAATCACAACCCCTGAAGACTGGAAATTTCACCAAGAAACATCGATGTCGGGATAAAATAGATAATTAAAAGTTAAGTAATCTTTTCATGTAATATCATTAACGATCTATTTTGAATATTATCTTAATATTTTTAATATTGAGCACTATATATAAAAATATCTGCTGTTTCTTAAATCTTAAATATGTGCGTGTGTGTCTGTGTGTCTATGTATGTGTGATATTGTTGTTCTCGGATTAAGAACCTACTTAAGGATTTTATTAATATTTCTTTGTCTATTCACAGCATTGTGCATTTTTATCAGCGTGATCGTGTTCGCCAGTTTGGCTACAGACACGTCAAATTACTTGGACTGGAGTTTCTACATGATTGTGGTTAGCGGTGCGTTAGCCACGTTCTCTTTCATCGTTTTCCTCGTCGCTACTCTGACCGGACGGCCCGTGAGTGGACAGCTCATATCGAATGCGATCTACGTAGACAATATGGAGAAGAAAAGTTATTTGTCAGAAAAGATGGGCAACTAATCGCTTGTTTAGGATTCATCAATTCAATTTGCATGCTCAGTTTAAAATTTCCCTGATTACCAGACTTTGTCTAGAATTGTCTATAATAAATGCTGTCACCTCAAGAAAAAACAAAAAAACACTAAACAAATAAAGAAAATAAATAAAAAAACATTAAAAAAATCTTCCATAAAAATAAAATAAAATGATAAAATGCAATAAAGATTTAAAATCTTAATCTGAAACTAAATTTTTTAAAATAACTAAAAAAATGAAATAAAATGAAATAAAAATATATATTAAAAGAATAAAATAAATAAAATAAAAAACAACTTGAAAAATAACATAAACAGATAAAATAAGATAAAAATATTTTTATAAGAATAAAAAAATTACCCCAAATAAATAAATAAATAAAATAAAATTATAATCTATCTTAAATAAATAAAATAAAAATCTTCTTTATAACAAAATACAATAAATAAAATAAATAAATTGAAGTAAATCAAAAATCAAAATCAACCTTAAATAAATAAAATTAAAATCAACCTTAAATAAAAAAATATTTAAAAATAAATCAACCTTAAATAAAAATATTAAAAAAATCAACCTTGGGTGAAAAAAATAAATAAATAAAAAAGCCGTCTTAAATTTAAACAGATAAATAAAAGTAAAAATTCGGAAAAGTGACAAATTTTAAAAAAGGAGAACGATTTCAAAGAAATTGGGAAACAAACTGAGAAACTGATAAGCAAAGAATTTAATCGAAACGCAAGCAAATAAATATTAAAAAAAAAAAAAGATAAATAAAATATATGTAAATTACTGAAACTGAAACTACCATATTTTCTATGCTACAATCCAATTTTTACACCCAACTATTAAAGGGTTAATAATTAATAAGTTAATTAATACGTAAACAAACTTTTTTGCATCATTTATTTTTTTACTAATACTTGATCAGTTTTAATGCTGTCTTTAATTTGTAGAAAGCAAAGACACATTATAAAACAAACAAATTAATCTGCGCAGTATTTTTACGACATTAAAAAACGATGATCTATCGTTCAGTGACGAATAAAAAAAAAATAACGAATTCAAAAGATCTGCTATTTCTAAAAGGATGATGGTCATGAAAAATACATTTTATAACTTTTGAAACGATGGGGAAATATGTTTTGAAAGGAAAATTCTTACTGAGTTTTGATATTAGTTTGTTTTTTTTCTATTCGGTGTCTTAAAAAAAAACAAAAAAAACCCTTTCTGACCATTCGTCACACATACACGTGAATATCAGACGAGATGCAAGAAAGACAATTTAGAGAGAGAAAATTAAATGTAGTAAGAAGAAATCCTTTCTCCTCATTCCAGTCGCATCCAAAGGAAGGTGAACCGACAGAAGCTTTTATTACTTGTTCTTATGTTGAAGCAGTTCATAAATATTTTTTTACGATTAATAAAAATAATTAAAAAAAACACACATTTGTAAAAACATTATTTATCCAAGGGCAGTAATTTAAAAACAAAAAGTTATTTCCCTTGAAATCATTTTCGTTCCATAATTTTTCTTTTGGTGCCATGATAAATATCTGTCTATATTTCTGGGATGAAGTATCGTAATTATTTACACTATTTGCATTTACACCGTTCGGACTATTGTCCTCATCTTTATTGCCATATTCACAACGTTTCGGCCGTTGTACACTCCGACCTTCTTCAGGTGAAATACGATGGAATTCGAACCGAACCCTTTATTCAATCCACGGGGGAAGATTTTTCTAATTCCACGTGCCATGCCTTTTTGGGATATCCCGTGAAAAAAGCAGCTCTCAATCTTCAAGACCAACAAACAAATCAAGTTATTAGTTAATTTAAATAGAAAACAGACAACCGTAAGGGTCCATTGGTTATAATTTATTTCCCCAGGTGTATGATTTTTACCAGGTTCATCAGACCGCACTTCCAAGGATGAAAAAATGTTTTATGTCCTCCTTAGGATTATCCATACGAATTACCAAACTTTTCATTACTTAGATATATATATATATATATATATATATATATATATATATATATATATATATATATATATATATATATATATATTATAATTTAATTGATTTAAAATATTGATTTAAAATATATTTTAAATCAATTAATTTATAATATTAATGCTCCGTAAATTTACATTGAGCACTATTTTATAGAAATAAAAATATCTACAAGAACACCGGATTATATATCTTACTGTTCTTTCTTTATATATATATATATATATATATATATATATATATATATATATATATATATATATATATATATATATATTTTTTTTTTTTTTTTTTTTTTTTGAATAAAAACAGACCACGTTAAGGTTCCATGTAATAAATTATTTCACCATGGTTATGGTGAAATAATTTATTACATGGAACCTTAACGTGGTCTGTTTTTATTCAAACATATCTGCTCTGAATTTTACATTGAGCTCTCCGGATATCATCCTCCTCGGGTCTACCCATACGGATTACCTGAGTTTGCATAAACTATATATATATATATATATATATATATATATATATATATATATATATATATATATATATATATATATATATATATATTTATATATATATATATATATATATATATATATATATATATATATATATATATATATATTTGACAAATGGAAACGTTTTATGAAAATAGATTTGATTGTAAATAGATTTGATGATGTCTTTCGCCATTCAAGTTTTCACCAGACCCAAAAACGAATGGATGAAATATGTGTATGTCTATTTGTGTGTATAGTCCATTATTTAAGCATACATGCAAATACACATACAGGTACGGTAAAATTAATTTTACATCAATATTATTTTGCTCCTTCAACACCCACAGCGCCAACCTATAGTTTATTCTGCAATTAAAATGAGCAGATCTTAGTTACAATTTCTGAAAGAGAGCGCGCATTATCTGGCATGGTCAGCGATTTTGAACAACGCCAGTACCTTCAAACCCTCTGTCACAATGACTTGAGACTTCGTACTTGCACAACCGTCGAGGGTATTCTGATATGCTGCATCTATTCAATTTTACTCACAAGGCTTGGATCGATCAGTAGTATGGATTTTAGGTGTTTCCCAAATGCTAACACACCCCAGGAGGGTCTCCCCTGGCCAATAAAACCAACAAGTCACATCTTCTTGACAAATTGATCATACGTAAGATTCTAATCACTCGGCTCGGTCTGTGTGTGTGTCGAGAAGCACAAACATTATTGTATAAAGATATACACTTTTCTCATGTTTACTGTCTTGGTATATACAAGGTCGTTCAAAAGATTTTATGTCTAACCCAGAAGGATTTGGAGAAAAAAGACAGTTTTTCACTATTTTTCAAGATAGTCCCTCATGAGATCAATGCACTTGGTCAATCGATACTTAAGCATTGCAATCCCATCATGGAAGGAGGTGGCTTCCACAGCACATATCTCTTCATTGTTTCCAAAATGGCGACCATGCAGGTGGGTTTTAATTCTAGAGAATAGGAAGAAGTCAGATGTAAGTAATTTCTCGTCATATTTGACTGTTTAAGATGTATTTTTTGTGTTGTTTTGAATAAGAGTAGGAGTCAAACACGAAGAGAAATTAACAGCACATAAAAACAAACCCGATTGAAAATGGTTTAAAAGGTTGTTGAAAGACAGTTTTTCACTATTTTTCTGTATAGTCACACTTGACATCAATGTATTAGGTTGGTGCAAAAATAATGTCGGTTTTTGACGTTAAAAAAACGTCAAAAACCGACATTATTTTTGCACCAACCTAATACTTGGACCAACGATGCTTTAGCATTGCAACCCAACAACGGAAGAAGGTGGCGTCTTGTTCCTCCAAAAATTCCTCTCCAGCACATATGATTTCATCATTGTTTCCAAAATAGCGACCACGAAGGTGGGATTTGAGTTTATGGAAACAGGAAGAAATGAGAAATAAGTCTGGTGAGTAAGGGGGGGTAGCAATTTAGAGCCACAGTTGACTGTTTCAGCTACTGCAACCTGAGCAGTGTGAACGGGCGCGTTATCCTGGAGAGAGAGCACAAGTGTCCTTAGCTTCCCTCTACGTTTCGACTTGATTGCTTCCTTCAGTTGTCTTAATTTTGATGCATAGTACTGTGCGTTAGTAGATTTTCCTTTTCCCAGGGAGTCTGACACGATTATGTCTTCAGAATCCCCCCCACCAAAAAAACAGAAGCCATCATCTTGTCAACAGCCGCTGCCTGTTTGAACCAGAATGTTTCCCCAACTTACTTTGAATCTTTGATTCAAGTTCGACGTGTTGAACCCAGGTTTCATCTTGAGTCACTAATCTGCGGTGAAAATCCTCAGGGTCAGCCTGGAAGCGAGTCAGAAGTGTTCTGGAAATGTCAACCCTTTTCAGCTTCTGCTCAGGTGTCAGCATTCTTGTGACCCACCTTGCAGATATCTTGCTCATCCCCAAGATCTCATTTAAAACAGTATGGACTGAATCTAATGCCTATGGACTTAACTATCTGCTGGACAGTAAGATGTCTATCATCCAAAACCATACAGTGAATAGCATCAACTTGTTCATCAGTGGCTGAGGTTGTCAGACAACTTGACCAAGAGTCATCTTCTGTGCTGTCCCTACCCTACTTAAATTCTGCAGGCCACTTCTTCACACGCATAGGAAGGGGAGTCCTCAGCAGGTGTCTGTACCATGTCCTCATGGATTTTCTTTGAGTGTTATATATTTCTTTTGCTGATACTTTATGACTGCTCAGGTTAGATTTTTTGCACACCTCTCACATTTGTATTGGCTTCACCTGCACAGAAATGAATTCAGAAATCTGAATTAGTTTTTCCAGTTTTATAAGAAGTGGTAGAGTGTTGCTATAACAAAAATGTTCAACTATGGCTCTTCTTTCTGGGTGAAGCTTAGAACTTTTTGAATGATCCTCGTATGGTGATGATACAACTATTTACTCTTGTCTCAATAGTAATTCTGATCAGTTTAATAAGGTCAAATTGGCAGCTGATCTAAAAAATAACCAATAGTCTGTTGTTAACTGGGGTAAAGAATGGCTTGTTAATTTTGACAAGCCATTCTTTGCCCCAGTTAAGGCCCCCAAAATGAAACTGCTCTCTATCTGAGAGACCCTTTCTGCCTTTAATCAGCATGGCTGATACTAACCTCCAAGAAGGTGACTTGTTACGCCTTCTCAGGCTGACATGAAGTGTAAAGACTATATTGAATCTATTGTTAAATGCTAAAATGTTGGTTTACTGTGTCGTTCTAGACAATGTTTCTCTCTAAAATTTATATTGCATAGCTTTCTACCGTTCGTCCATACTTTGAATATTTCTGTCACATATGGCCCGGTGCTCCTGCCATATATATATATATATATTCGGGATAAAATCCAAAGAAGAATCAGCAATATTATTGGTCCTGACCTGGCGTCTCGGCTTCAGTCACTTTCTCACCGCCGTAAAGTTGCTTCCCTGTATCTTTTCTATAAATACTTCCATGGCCAATGTTCAGATGAACTCTTTACTGTACAGTGTAACCCGGATATAAGAGAGTTGTCGGGACCAGATAAATAGTCTCTTATATCCGGGTTTCTCTTATATCCGGGTTTGGTCTACATTTGTTTAGGTAAGTATGGCTCTAATTTGGGACCAGAGAAAATCTATCTTATATCCGGGTTTCTCTTGTTTCCCGGTCTCTTATATCCGGGTTAAACTGTAGTATCTACATGTTATGAATTTAAGCGCAGTACTAGATTGGCGGCAAGGTCTCATCTTTTCGCAGATGAATTCGCTAGATGTAACCGCAAGTTCTATGTTAATAGTTCCTTTTTCTCGCGCTTCTCGCTTGTGGAACTAACTTCCGGCTCCATGCTTTCCAGCCAACTTTGATCAGCAAAAAAATTAAAAAGCAATGTCAATTATTATCTACTGTTTTCTTGATTACTCTTCTATTGTTCGTGTTCCTTAAAAATGCTTCTGTTTTCTAATTCTTTGACGCTCAGTAACACATTGCGTCTTGGCGGCTTTACTGCCTTGCAGGGGATGAATTGATAAATATATACATATGCAGAAAGTGTTACGAAAACTATCTGTTGCCTTATAAATCCGTCTCTCGCAGAAGGGTTTGTGGTTACGATACTGAAATGCTGTTTCGTCGCTACTGACTTAATTCCCGTTTGCCACAGCTCAGAAGAAAATTATCGCCTTCCTGTACACGAGTGTCACTTTCTTTGCTTTTGGCTATCTATCTATCTATCTATCTATCTATCTATCTATCTATCTATCTATCTATCTCATTCTGTTCATATCTATCTATCTATCTATCTATCTATCTATCTATCTATCTATCTATCTATCTATCTCATTCTGTTCATATCTATCTATCTATCTATCTATCTCATTCTGTTCATATCTATCTATCTATCTATCTATCTCATTCTGTTCATATCTATCTATCTATCTATCTATCTATCTATCTATCTCATTCTGTTCATATCTATCTATCTATCTATCTATCTATCTATCTATCTATCTATCTATCTCATTCTGTTCATATCTATCTATCTATCTATCTATCTATCTATCTATCTATCTATCTCTCAGAAGGGTTTCTGGTTACGATACTGAAATGCTGTTTCGTCGCTACTGACTTAATTCCCGTTGGGTAGAGCTCAGAAGAAAATTATTGCCTTTCTGTACACGAGTGTCGCTTTCTTTGCTTTTGGCTATCTATCTATCTATCTATCTATCTATCTATCTATCTATCTATCTATCTATCTATCTCATTCTGTTCATATCTATCTATCTATCTATCTATCTATCTATCTATCTATCTATCTATCTCATTCTGTTCATATCTATCTATCTATCTATCTATCTATCTATCTATCTATCTATCTATCTATCTCATTCTGTTCATATCTATCTATCTATCTCATTCTGTTCATATCTATCTATCTATCTATCTCATTCTGTTCATATCTATCTATCTATCTCATTCTGTTCATATCTATCTATCTATCTATCTATCTATCTATCTATCTATCTATCTATCTCTCAGAAGGGTTTCTGGTTATGATACTGAAATGCTGTTTCGTCGCTACTGACTTAATTCCCGTTGGCCACAGCTCAGAAGAAAAATATCGCCTTTCTGTACACGAGTGTCGCTTTCTTTGCTTTTGCACTAATTTAACGAAGCCAGTATTTTAATGCGCTCGTTCAGTTTTTGCGTTTGCATTTGGAGATTCTCAAAGGTAGAAAAATATTTAGATTTCACAAGCAGAACGATAAGGCGCAGGTGTTAATAGACGGGGGTTCGGTGACGAGATTTACTTTCTCTTGTATCTCGTTCCGTATCGCTGAGTACAATTTTGCCCTCGACTGTTTTTCTCGTTGCTTTTTTTATGCCCAGCTACCCGTTGCCTTCGTACATAAAATTTGTCTTTCTTTTCTTTTCTTTTCTTTTCTTTTCTTTTCTATCTATCTATCTATCTATCTATCTATCTATCTATCTAATTTAGTTTAGTTGGTTCATACTATCTATGTATGTATCCCTATGTCTATTTAATTCTCTCTCCACCTTACCATATCATATTCATTATCTATCTATCTATCTATCTATCT
>OZ010599.1:39275114-39285114 GCA_963932145.1 Acanthosepion lycidas
AAATTCAGATGTATTCTATTAATGTAACCGGTGCTGGGTGATGCTAAATGCAAAGAAAAGGAGGAAAAATCCCGGAACATTTTGGAAAGGGAAACAACCTGGCTAAAATCATTACTAAATAAGGAAAAGTCGGATAATGAGATTATGTTTTGCAAATCTCTCTGTATAGTAGTAATCGTAGTACAGTTCTTGTGTCCTGAATAGCCACCGGGTTTACCTGGCATAGCCACCGGGTTTGCTTGGCATAGCCACTCTATGTTCGCCAGTTGTTCTCTATTTCTACTTGTCTATCTAATTTCCATACGATACTAGAGATAAAAGCCAAAAAACAAAACAAAACAAAAACAAACAAACCATGAAACAAACTCACAATAAAATACAATACTCAACACAGAACAAATACATGCGACACCAGCAAATACAGAGAAAATCATACAACAAAGGTAAGAAGCCTAATACATACTACTACACACAAACACACCCACACAACAAATACAATTAGTAAAATGCACTTAACAATACACAAACAAACCTTTACAACATACCATTATGTCCTAACATAGCTAGACATAAAACAGAACGCACGCATGCTCACAAAGCCAATACTTACAGATACCACTTAATACAACAAACCTGACAACCAATACGTATATAAAGAAATACAATCAAAATTCCCCACAAATCTCCACTTAACCCCATACAGAAACAACAAATCTAGAAACATCTGCAACACCCCTTATAACATAAACAAACACACTTACACAAAGCCATCTAAAAATAACAACCCCAAATTTACCAAGAGAAATTCTCACTATCTAGAAAATCCAAAACATACATAAACAGGTTATCTCTTAGAAAACCTGGAAAGAGACAATCATCATTTTTTTTTTTAAGGAAGCCCAGTCCGGACAAGAAGAACAGTTTAGATAACACATATACACTTATAAAACATATACACTTACAAAGGACGAGACCAACTAGGCCTAAAATTCTGCCCTTCACCGAAAAGCAATATAACAGACCTAAAAAAAAGACCTTAGAGAATTCGAACACAAGCTCAGACTAAAAGAAACATTTAATAACAACAAAAACATTTCAGATGACGCATTAGTAAAATATGAATCCAAATTTTTCCCAAACAAAAAAAATAATACCAATGAGCTAAACGTATTTTTTGAAAAACTCTGGAACCTCAACCTACAAGAAAAATCCAAACCATTCAACAACTTTACATACAGACAAAAACTGGCCTTAGATAGTTTTAGGGTCCGGTTCCTTGTACCACGTTGATAGTCCACGGTAGAACCAATAAAGAACTCGAAGGCGGATATGGAATAACACAGATATATTACAAACAGGAATATATACAGAGAGATAGAAAAGTGTTAGTACGAACAATCAGGTTTAGTAGGGAGAACAATGTAGTCTCGACCAGTATCACTATTCCAATGTCTTGCAGTAATTGTCTGAAATGCGACTCTGTTTCGGACTGCCTCTGACTCGACTGACTGACTCGATTGACTGACTCGCTCGCTCTGACTGACTGACAGACTCCTGACGGACATCTCACGGACTTCAATCCAGACTTCAGGATGAACAGTATTTCACCCCCCACCCCACGAGGGCAACATGTGGCACAAGGCCGGTTTAACGTGGGATCTCCGAGGACGTGGACGGGTTTAGGGTCGGATTACCTCCCTGAAAGAGACTTCGCCCTTCGGCGTGGCTTCGTTCGGGTTCCTCCCCGCCCGAAGACAGGGAGTTCAACCGATCAGCCAGACTAAACAGTATTTAGCCACCCCACCCACGAGGGGATCATGTGGCACAAGGCCGTTTTAACGTGGGATCTCCGAGCCCGTGGGCTCGACCAAAAATATGCCTTTTGAACACGTATAAACGGGTTCAGTATGTTTACCTCCCCGAAAGAGACTCCGCCTTTCCGCGTAGCCTTGTTCAGGTTCATCCCCGCCAGAAGGCAGAGTGTTCAACCGATCAGCCGATCAGAAAGTGAGCGACTGACTCGACTGACGATATTCAGTCACCTCCCCACGAGGGTGTCATGTATCCTCGTTCGGGCTGTTGCTTGAAAGCAGAGAGTTCATCCAATCAGCCGGTCAGCCGGTCGCCCGACTTCGGACTGAACGGTATTTAGTCACCCCCATCACGAGGGCATCATGTGGCATCAGGGTCGGTTTATCTCCGAAAGAGATTCCGCCTTTCAGCGTAGACTCGTTCGAGTTCCTCGCCGCTTGAAGGCAGAGAGTTCCAGCGGTCACCCGACTTAGGACTGAACGGTATTTAGTCACCCTCACCACGAGGCCATCATGTGGCACAAGGCCGGTTTAACGTGTGATCGAAAAGCCCGTGAGCTCGGCCAAGAATATGCCCTTTGAACCCGTATAAACGGGATGAGGGTCAGTTTACCTCCCCGAAAGAGACTCCGCCCTTCGGCGTAGCCTCGTTCGGGTTCCTTCCCGCCCGGAAGCAGAGAGTTCAGCCGATCAGCCGATCCCCCGACTTCGAATTGAACGGTATTTAGTCACCCCCCCCCCGCCCCACGAGGCACAAGGCCGTTTTAACGTGGGATCTCCGAGTCCGTGGGCTCGGCCAAAAATATGCCCTTTGAACCCGTATAAACGAGTTCACGTTTGTTTACCATCCCCCAAGGAGTCTCCACCCTTCGGCGTAGCCTCGTTTCGGTTCCTCCCCGCTTGAAGGCAGAGAGTTCAACCAATCAACCAATCACCCGGTCGCCCGACTTGCGACTGAACGGTATTTAGTCACCCCGCCCCACAAGGGCATCATGTGGCACAAGGCCGGTTTAACGTGGTATCTACGAGCCCGTGGGCTCGGCCAAAAATATGCCCTTTGAACCCGAATAACGGGTTCAAGGTCGGTATACCTCCCCGAAAGAGACTCCGCCTTTCGGCATAGTCTCGTTCGGGTTCCTTCCGCCCGAAGGCAGAGAGTTCAACCGATCAGCGGTTCAGCCGGTGGCCCCATTTCAGGCTGAACGGTATTTAGTCATCTCCCCAAGATGGAATCATGTGGCACAAGGCCGGTTTAACGTGGGACCTCCGAGCCCATGAGCTCGGTCCAGAATATGCCCTTTGAACCCGTATAAACGCGTTCAGTGTCGGTTTACCTCCCCAAAATAGACTCCGCCCTTCGGCGTAGCATCGTTCGGGTTACTCCCCGGCCGAAGGCAGAGTGTTCAACCGATCATCGGTTCAGCCGGTCGCCCGACTTCGGACTGAACGGTATTTAGTCACCCTCCCACAAGGGCATCATGTGGCACAAGGCCGGTTTAACGTGGGATCTCCGAACCCATGGGCTCGGTTCAAAATATGCCCTTTGAACCCGTATAAACGGGTTCAGTGTCGGTTTACCTCCCCGAAAGAGACTCCGCCCTTCGGCGTAACCTCGTTCGGGTTACTCCCCGCCCGAAGGCAGAGAGTTCAACCGATCAGCCGGTCAGCCGGTCGCCCGACTTCGGACTAAACTCTATGCTTCCTCTTGAGGCGCCGTATTTATTACGTATGGAATAGCCCATCATGTTATTATGGGTAATGTCCGATAACAGATAGCATCTGAAGAAATAATAATATAATTATAAATGAAGCAGACAAAGGCAGCGCTATAATGATCATGGACAAAATATAATATAATACAAAAATCCTAAAGGCCCTAGGGAATAAAGACAACTATAAAGTAATGGACACCAACATAGACAAAGGTATTATATCAAAAATTACAAAACTCTGCGCAACACATAATAAGATATGAACAAAAAGAAAAGAAAAGGATTTTGTAATAAACTTCATCCTAAAAAACGAATAATTTCAACGGACTGACGAAAATTCACAAATCGAGTGAAATAAAAGCATATATCCAGACTCCAAAATCTGAATGTATTAACATCCCAAAATTCATTGACCTTACGTTCAGTCCCATAGTAGCAGAACCAGCCTGTTTAACTAGCAGACTCAGTAACTTAATAGACACTATTCTACAACCATTTACTAAACAGATTAAGGTGTGTAATGGTTAGCAAGTTTGTCTCGCTAGAACAATTACGACTGAGTAGTGAGTTCGATCCTCACTAGGAGCCCCATACTTTCGGCCTTGTGCCACATCTAAGCTACGCTTGGAGAATAACTAAACAGATTAAGTACTATATCAGAGACGATATCCACTTCCTTAGCTCCATACCACAAAAAGTAGATCCGGGAACACTCGTGGCAACGTTTGACCTCAGTAACCGATATAGCAACATGCCCCCTGAATTATGTAAACAGGCAATCTCGTTCTGGATTGAAAAACACCCAGAAACATTACATCCCAGATTCACTAAGGAATTCATTATCGATAGTATAGACCTAATTCTGAAAAAAAAAAAAAACCCCAAAAAACACTTTTGACAACAAAAACTATATCGAAACCCTAGATACCACGATGGGAATGCAAATGGCATCAACATATGCCACCGTAACATTACCTTACCTAGAGGAAAAAAATCTGTATGAAAAGATAGAGCAAATATATGGGTAAATACAAAAACCCACTTCACTAAATCTTGGAAGCGATACTTAGATGATAGCTTCATTTTCTGGAAATTCTCATAGGTCGATATTAACCAATTCCCCATTCTACTCCAAACCTTGAACTCGAAGATCAAATTCACCCAAGAATACGATTTTAACGAACTGCCATTTTTAGATATACTCATTAGAAATAGAAATAACCACATTATCACAGGTATCTACCACAAATCTACAGACACCCAACAATATCTTCATTTCAAGAACCATCACCCAAAAATCTGTCTAAAATCCATCCCTTATTCCCTAACACATAGGATTTGCATTATAGTGACCAACAACCCCGTCGAGAAGAACTACATAAAGCTCCCGAAAAGCGATAACGGTCGCAGAATAGCAGACGCAGATCGTAAAATGTGGTTCTATGACGTCATACCACGAGAGAGGCCGTTATCGTCGCATAGCAATCTTCTTTGTCAACATAACAAAATATTATCTTCGATGGTGAATATCTTTGTTTAAATGTCCGCATAAGCAATCTGAAGATGGATGACGTGAGCCGAAAGCTTAGATCAAGGACAAACTTATAAAATATCCAAATGTAGGACAATTTTCATCTTTATTTTCACCCGAAATTAAAGCAAGCATACGAACATACGAACATACGAATTAGATTAATTAATGATTAGACGTAATAGACATTCATTGTCTCTTATATTTAACAATATATGTTTAAATAATGATTGGCTGCCCCAATACACTTTGTATATATATATATATATATATATATATATATATATATATATATATATATATATACTAGCAGCATGGCCCGGCGTTGCCCGTGCTTGATTCAAAAATCGTACGATTCATGCAGCAATCGCTATCACTTGACTTAAAATATTTTTGCCATTCCTTGCCTTTAAAGGAGTTCCCTAGCTGTGCTGATGTAGCTACATGCCTTACTTCTTGCTTATCTCACACTGCGAATTTTTTCGAAGCTCTATACTAAACATTAAATCTGTTACGAAAAAAAGAACTAAACAAAATGAACACAAAACGATCAGCTTTAATAAAGGACTCGTAACTGGAAAAACCGAATGAAAAAAGAATGTTAACAACAAATACTTTTTCACACCCAACCCAGTTCTGCGGTATCAGAATCAACGTTGAGTTTAAGCAAGCGAATGAGCCAATTGGAGTAAAGTGTCATGCAGATTTAAATTTTTCCCACTTGTGACGAATGCAGCTATCGATTTTTTTTGCATGCTAGCATGCTAGTTAACATTCGTGTCAGTCAGCTGTTGGCTCTCACGCTAGTCAATAGAATCTTCCTGCCTATTCGTGGCAGACAGCTATAAGCCCTCATTCTGGCCAGTACAAAATGGCCGCAAACTACATGAAAACTGCCATAGAAGCATGAAAAATTATTTCCACTTTTCACTTTCTTCAGAAACAGTCATTCGCTCCTGTAGTTCACTGCTACTAACAAACAGGGATTTTTTTGTTCTCCTGGTGATGGTTTTTTTTTTCTCCTGGTCGTAATTAGTCGAGGAAACGAAATGAAATAATAAAACGAAAAATATTAATATACAATCTCAGTAGGTCTGAAAATTTTAACTTTTTAATGTTTTTTATTGTTCAAAGCACACACACATACACACACACACATATATATACGTAAAATGTGTATGTATAAAAATATAAATATATATATATATATGTATGATAGAGATAACAGTGATAGAGTTAACATATTTAGTGAGTTTGTGACCCTGAATTTCACACAAATAGCGTGAAACTCAAGGTAAAAAATTCACATCAAACCAACCACACACACACACACACATACACACACACACACACACACACACACACACACACATATATATATATATATATATATTAACTTTAAACGTTTATTTTAAAAAAAGTATTAATTTCAACTACCGGTTTGCATATTCGAGACAACTTAATAAAGAAAATATGCCTTTTGGTAGTAACCTGTGTCTACATTTGCAAGAGGAACCACCTTTTGATCCGGGGTGCTTTTACTGCTCGACTACAAAACGCGTCAAAACAGCATTCTGTTTTGCCTTTAAAGCACCCTTACGATGTGTGTCAGAAAAGTAACAGGACTTAGTGTGCTGTATGAGCTACGAGTCAGTGTAGAGATGATCGGGTTGGGTCATTTGTTCGGTAAGCATATAACTTCGATTTCAGCTCTCTGCTGTCATAGCAACCTTTTCTTAAGAGCTCCTCAATTTTAGGCCGTCAAGTATATGGGCCCAGAGCAGCGAACCAACGTGAAGTCCCTGGTTTGGCTGCGGACTGCTGCAGCAAGTGCAACGGAGACGAGGATGTCCCGATTGCGAGTTTTAGAATTTCAAAAGAGGTTCTGAAGATGGACGCCAAGACATAGAAGACGACTGCAGGTACGGAGAGCTTTCAACGAGCAGGACTAAGGCCAACGTTGAGTGCGCAAGGCAGCTGGTGTGTGACAATCGTTAGCTGACTGTTTGACTGATCGTGAGCTAGACATGAACCGCAACCTCGTCTGGAAGATTATCACCGAAGATTTGAGCATGCGGAAGATCTGCGCGAAGATGGTGCCCCATCTGCTAAACGATGAGCAAAAGCGGCTTGAAACCGTATCAGACTTGCTAGGAAGAGTCATCACCGGTGGTAAACCAAGGCGTACGACCCGAAGATGAAGCGCCTCGAGGCATCAGTGGTAGAATCTAAAGTTGCCGAGGCCGAAGTAAGAAAGGCAGTCGAACTCATGTTGATCGCGTTCTTCGATATGAGGTCCACATAGAATTCTTGCCACAGGGCCAGACGATCAACCAGTGTATCAACAAAGAGATCTTGCGACGTCTGTTTCGTTCAGTGCGAGTGAAGAAGCGAGTGTTGTGGCAGGACAACTCGTGGCTGCTTCGACAATGCAACAAGCCGGCTAACAACGCCCTACGCATCTCTACTCACCCGACTTGGCTCTGTGTGATTTTTTTCCTTTTCTCCAGGCTCAAGGGCATCCGTTGCCAGCTTTGGAAAAAATAATATAAGATTTAATTATTTTAAACACACATAGATGCATACACACACTACACATTTTTTTGTTATCCATCTGATGAAGCCATATAGATGAAAAGCATTATCGCATATTATTTTCGAAGCATATTTTCATGAACGTTTTTCCAAATGTAAATAACTTATAACACTGTCGGGATTTATTACACCCACACTCACACACACACATCTATCTATCTATCTATCTATCTATCTATCTATCTATCTATATATATATATATATATATATATATATATATATATATATATATAAACAGTCAGACATTCAAGTCAACACAGAGCGACAAATATCTGTTTCATGCTTGAACTCAATCTTCAGGCCATTGAATCATGAAACAGACTGTCGCCGCTCGGTGTTCACCTCAGTGTCCACACTTTTATATTTATATTTAAATACGCTCTATCCCTGATATTGAGCACTTTTAAAACTATATTTTATTACTTTAAAACTATATATATATATATATATATATATATATATATATATATATATATATATATATATATATAGAGAGAGAGAGAGAGAGAGAGAGAGGGAGTGTTACAAAGTCGAAAAGAAATAAAGTAGTCTCTCATCTAGGGGTAAGCTCGCCCATCACCGCGCTCTAATTCAAACTTTTCATTGTAACATTTATTTCTTTATTTTTATTTTTTGCTTTTTGAAGTTTCCTTCTTTTTCGAATATATTATGAGCTGGTCTTCGTCAAAGCTGAACGCGTTGAAGCCTCAGCTGTGAAATTAATTGGTCCGAGTCAGCAACTAATTGAAGTGCAGTTTCGATAACGTCTCGCCGAAGTCAAGTATCTGGTTTTCAAACCTCTCCTGACTGCTTTCGCTGCCAAAGAGTTAATCACCAAATTTAAGCCAAATAATCAAGAATTATTATTATTATTATTATTATTATTATTATTATTATTATTATTATTATTATTTCTGTTTAGTACAATACTTTACCGGGTCATTACTCGAGGCTTAGGTTAAGGGAAGGTTGTAAATATATCACAAATTCTGATGTTAAGTGCTACTTAACATGTGCAATGTTTATATTTTCTTTACGTTGATTATACTCTCTTGAGGCGATGACAAGTTCTATACAGTACATCTATTAATTTTTTTAACTCTCTTGTAAACAGAAGCTACTATGGTCCTTGTTAGAATCCCTACCATTTATATCTCTCTTCCCCCCCTGATCATACCCAAATCTTCAACTATTAGAGGGTATAAAAGTAGTTTTAAGGTACTCTTTTTCAGTTTCGAGATCCTAATTGCTGTATTCTTTGACTGGTATTTTTATCCGATGATGTTCAATACCAAGTCTCATCATGGTTCTATTATTATCATCATTATTATTATTATTATTAGTAGTAGTAGTAGTAGTAGTAACGTTTTGTCATAGTAAAAGTTCTATACCAACCCCCCTCATAGTTCTATTATTTTTAGTAGTAGTAGTAGTAATAGTAGTAGCAGTAATTAATGCTTTTTGACATAGCAGAAGTTTAATACCAAGTCCCCTCATAGTTCTATTATTATTATTATTATTATTATTATTATTATTATTATTATTATTTGCTTTTGCTTTCTATTTCATACAATCTCGTCTTGTCTCATTAAATGAGACCCAAAATAAGGCAAGAGAGAAAATTTATGCATCGTTATTTCCCGCTAAATTCTGATGTTAATTGCTACTTAATATGTGCAGTGTTTATATTTTTATTCTATTGATAAAGCTTTCCTGAGTAGATCAGCAATTCCACACATTGCATTAAAAATCTCTTGGAAACAACAACTGCCACAGATCTTTTTAGTATTCGTATCTGTACCATTTTCCATCGTACCCAACGTTCAAATTATTATACGTAAAGTCAGTTATTTAACTGACATACGTGATACACACTTGGGCGACCACGTCTCTTTCGATTCTTGACTGACTCGGCAGAAGATTTCCTGACGTTTATTTCTGCAGTAGACTGGTTGCTAACCAAGCTTTATGGGGCCCAGTCTCTCCTACTTTTAAACACGTAGCTGGGGGAGAAAAGATGGATTCAAGAGTATTTATGCGGAAGTGAGGGTAACGAAACCAACTGGAATTTGATCTTGACTCTCTGAGTATCTCATTCTGAGAAAATAACCATTACACCACCCTCACATCCCATACAGGCAGAGCACTATTTTTAAATTCCGCACAGTGCATTTTTAATCTCGTGTAAACAGGGGCCTCCAGGAATGTTATTAAGGTTCTTGTCTGTAGCCTTTTTTTATCGTAGCCAGAAGTTAAATTATTAAAGATGTAAAGTAGTTTTAAGATACCACATTTTTTTCAATTTTATTACTAAGATCCGTATACTTACTTAGTTTCTTATATTCGTTAA
>OZ010599.1:39292614-39307614 GCA_963932145.1 Acanthosepion lycidas
TTAGAGAAAATGAAAGTAAATATTAGTAAAAAAATTAATAATAGCTGACAATGCTTCATCTAATAAAATAACGAAGATGAAAGTGAATTATAGTTAAAAATAATGATAATAATTGACAATGTTACATCTAACAAAAAGTGAAATGCAAATCATAGATTAATAAAAATGGTCGACAACGTTTCATCCAATAAAAATTGAAGATGAAAGTAAATTATAGTTAGCAATTAATAACAATCGTTTATAGTACTCCATTTAATTAAAAGAAAACGATGAAAATAAATGCTAATGAAGAATTAATATTAATGGTCGACAATCCCTCGTATAAAAACTAAGACGAAAAGAAATACTAGTCTCAAAGAAAATTCCAACACGTTGCATCTAAGAGAAAATCTAAGTAAATACAAGTCACAATTAATCTGCAAGGAGACATGTATTTAAAACATATTCTGACCGATTGTAGTGACTTTGCCCCTATAAGTCGAAAGTTTTATGGCATGACTAATCTAAAGGGTTTTTTCAAGAAGATAAAAGTAGATACTATCATAGCCTACTAGAAGGATGTTGGTGTATACGACGAATTATAAAACTAAATAACTCCGTTCTAAAAGCATAACTGGAGAGTGAGGGAACCAACAACCCAAGAGATTGTTTACAGACTATATATTAAAAAATCTTTTTTGGCATTAAATGAGAAACGGAGTGGATATGCCGATAAAACTAATCACTCAATCAATCAGAATCGATCAAGCTAGAACATTATTCGTCAAATAAAAAACAAAGTTCAAAGTATATACTAGTGAAAAATTAATAATAAATGGTTGATAATGTTTCGTCTAATAAAAAAAAATAATAAAAATATACAAAAATGAAAGTAAATACTAGAAAAATAATAATAATGGCCGACATTGCGTCTTCTGATAAAAAAATGAATGTAAATAATAGTCAAAGATACTAATGACTGCCAATGCTTTATCTCATTATATAAATATAATAAATATAGCAATTATAAACCCTGGTCATTAAATCCTCCGATTACGATTTTTGACGTTAAAAAATACATCAAAAAACGATATTATTTTTGCACCAACCTAATATTTTTTTCTCGTTTCTGTAGAAAATACTTTCTTTCAAAATTAAGAATAATCATACTTGATCGTGAATTCATCACGAAAACTTCAAGAAAAATGCAAAAATTTCTTTTTTTTTTTCAGAAAGAAAACGATAGTGATAGTTTTTTTTTTTTTTTTTTTGAATATTTTTTATTCATTTCATCAGCCAAAAGCAAAAATTAACACAAAAATAAACAAGTAAAAAGAGAAAAAAAAAAAAAAAAAAAAATATTAGCCAAGGGGAAGTAACTACTGTAAAATAATGGCACGTGTTTTCCTTTTAAATAAGGAATACAAATTAGCATAGATAAATACAATAAGAAATTTATATTCAAAGAAAAAAAAAAGAAAAAAAGAAAAATAATGGGGAAAACAGAAGCGAAGATATAAAATCGATTGAAATATTTAATTCTTTATTCCCCTCTCCCTTCAACATGCTTTCTTTTTTTTTTTTTTTTGTTCTCTGCATCTGGGGTAAAAATGGACGCGCACATCTGTTAGTAGGGAAACACTATCACGTGATCAGCAGCCTCGTTTCCATCTGCACTTTCCTCTTCCTCTTCCTCTTCCTCTTCCTCTTCCTCTACTTTTCTAGCCTTTCTATTGTTTAACGTCATGCCTTCTATAAAACACACACAGTCAATAAATAATCTCTGTAATAATATTAGGTTGGTGCAAAAATAATGTCGTTTTCTCACATGTGTTACTATGTGAGAAAACGACATTATTTTTGCGCCAACCTAATACATCCTGATGAAGAACAACACCGCCGACCTTAGACCTTTGGCGGTCAGCCCTTGTCATCACTATCTTCAATCGTTTAAATATGGCCCAGTCAGACAAGTATCACCGCAGGGTGAGAGCTTGCAAACGTTCCTTTTTGCTTCTCTTCGGCAAGGAAGAAAATCCGAATTTTAATATTAAAAGAATGATGTTTCCAATTATTTTTTTTTCCTTATTTCTGCGTATATATTAGGTTGGTGCAAAAATAATGACGTAATAATGTCGTTTTTTGACGTATTTTTTAACGTCAAAAAACGACATTATTACGTCATTATTTTTGCACCAACCTAATATGTATATATGTCTAAATCTGTTGGTACAAATGCATGTATGTATTTACGCGTATACGTTTGCACATAAGCGTTATAGAAAGCCCACATAAAGATGTTTTGAAGTGGATGGACGCGTATGAAATTTGTGCGTGATTTTATTCAAATGATTTTAAAATAGAAAACGATTTTTTAAACAATTGCCAATGTAAAGAGAAGCGTTATGCATTCAGTTTTAGATTATTGTTTTTAAAAACAAAATTAAGGGAGTTTGTCAGTTTAACGCTACAAAAAGGCATTAATATATTCGCTGAGGCATGACCAGTTGAATATTTAGGCACGAAAAGGTAAAAATTAAAGCATCTTTTAACATCCACGGCGCTATAGGGGGTGCTGGGGAGTTTCAGACCCCCGTTTTCTGCTGAAACGGAAAACTAAAAGGAAGACAATTTGTCTTCCTGGTTTTAAATATGTGACAATGCTATTGAGCTGAGCTGAATCATTTGTCTGAAATCGTTTCTGCCATTAATTTTTCAAATAAATCCAAAAATGTTTTTTTCATTTTTTTTTCAAAAACGTAAGCGTCTAAAACTTTCTTTTTATAAGTGTTATATACGGAAAAGGTATATAGATCACAATCCAGAAAATAAGTACAAAGGGAAAGCAAAAAAGAAAAAGAAGAAAAAAAGGCAAAAAAGAAAAGAAAAATGAAGAAAAAATGTGGATTTAAAATCAATGCAACAAATGTTGTAAAATAGACCTAAATAATATTCATTTTATTATCGATTAAAAAAAAAAAATGAATCAGGAGTCTTTAAAATTTAAAATCTCTCTCCCTCCTACATTTAACATCTGATTAGCCGCCCTACCCAAATTTATATTTAGTAGCATCGCGCTTCTTTTAATAATATACATATTCCTGCGACAAAACTAAACCTTTATATATTACTGTTTTAGTTGTTACCGATTAGCCCTTAAACAAAAGGGTTATTCAGTGTTATCTAAGACATTTCAGAAATTAGAAATCTTAGAAGGACCCAGAAAAATAATCTTTTCTCAGTAAAAAAAAAAAGAAAATGATGAAAAAAGAAAATCAGTAAAAAGAAAGAATTTAAAAAAAAATTAATTAAAATAAAAAAATAACTAACAAGAAAAACAAAACACGATCTTGCTTCTGACCCTTTCGACAGGGTCGCGTGACGTGACAGGTGTATACGTGTTTTTGTCGGGCTCTGCGATGTTGCCATGGTGATCTAAAATGTCACTTTCACTTTCACTTTCACTTTCATTTTCCTTCTCGCTTTTACTCGGGCATGCTGCTCTGTCTTCTGACGTAATACTGCTTCCGACCTGCTTCTCCTTTGGAAGCTGCAATTAACGAAAATGAAATTGAACATAAATTCATCATTCCATTTATTTTCTTTACATATCGATAAACGCACACATATATAGAATATATACAAAAAAAAAAAATGATTTCTTGTAATGGATAATTACTAAATTATTTTTTCTAATAGCCGGCGATAAAATAAACAGAAACGCATCAAAACCGAACGGAGCAGGGAAAAATCCACTAACCATATAAAGCGCAGATTACTTGATTGAATTATTTGTCTTTTTTGCGGCTTATCAACACTTTGCAGGTTATTTAAAGCCAGAAAATAATTATATATTGTAAGAATCTTTTGGTGATAATAAGGGTTTGTTGATATAAGTCCTACTAATTAACCCATATCGAGGGGGAGTAGAAGAGGTGGATTCACACCTTTTCCAAAGGGCAAGTATCACCACAGGGTGAGAGCTTGCAAACGTTTCTTTTTGCTTCTCTTCGGCAAGGAAGAAAATCCCAATTTTAATATTAAAAGAATCATGTTTCCAATTATTTTTTTCTTTTCCTTATTTCTGCGTATATATTAGGTTGGTGCAAAAATAATGACGTAATAATGTCGTTTTTTGACGTATGTTTTTAACGTCAAAAATAGTTAACCCCGAAACTGAGGTAAAAAGCATTACAAAAGTGTAAAAATAGGTTTTAATACATGCAATAAATTTTTGTAAAAAATTGTTACCAGCAATACATTTTTTTAAAAAAATATTACCAACAATAAAAATCTTCACGGCATTAAGTGAATCTAACGAATTCGTCAGGAATTGGAACTCGGCTCTCCGATTTCCAATTCAGAGACGTTATCTATTGCATCACTCACATATGGAATTACTTACAGAACCTAGTATTCTCAAGCGGTCACCCATGTAAGTAGGTTCGATGTTGCTTAACTTCGGCGATCGTACGAGAACCGTTATTTCAACGTATAACGCCCCAAAAAACTACTTTATCCACCTTTTGGGCTGAACTCACTTCCTCTTAAAATTATGAGCGAAGTCTTGTCCCGGTCATTCGGTAGTACCTCCGTCGTTGGACTAAAGCGAGAAGGTTGGTGGAATACTGACACTAGCGTGGTCGCAGAGACTGGACAATATTTGTCATTGAGTCATACTTACGTGTATAGGCACGCCCCATTAAACTGAGCCTGTGTCAAATACTACTAACTTGGGGATGTGGGAACAGTGATATAGACTGTTCGTACTGTTCGAACTCTCTGCCTTGAGCAGAGAGGAACCCGGACGAGGCTTTGCGGAAGGGCAAAGTTTCGTCCGGGGAAGTAGACAGGCCCGAATCCGTTTATACGGATTCTACGGGAATATTTTTGGCCGAGCCTACAGGCTCGGAGAATCCACGGTAAACTCGGCCTTGTGCCACATACATCCCTCGTGGGGTGGGGGCTGTTAAATATTAACTTGAGGACGGGGTAAATAACGGATCAAAGTGTAGTATCTGTTATCTCTTCCTCTTAAAAAATAATGTTGGACGCCTTGCCCTGGAGATTCCAACACTGCGGCACGATCTCCCTGATTGCATACAAGAATGAACGTTAGTGGATACTGACGCCAGCGAGACAATTTTTATCATTGACACGGATAGGGGCACAGCACGTTTAACCTACCATGTGTCACATCTTGCCATAGTCGCGAGTAATGGGTGATTCGTATGTAAATCTTCCTTTATGCACCGTGTCCCTTGAGGACTTTGTCGATCATATTCCAGTACTTTGTAACACTTAATAAATTTTGTTTGTTATCTCTCATATACTCAAGATCGCAAGGTGGGTTATGCGCTGTTTTCTTCTGTTCCCCTTGCATTTAATCTGTCCTGTGAGTATCAAATTTTCCAAGCCCTCATTCCTCGTTACGTGCCCTGGAGATTTCAACCGTCTCTTTCTGATTCTAAGTATGAGTGACATTTTTGTTTCAACTTTCCCCAAACTTCGTCATGTTCAATCAGCTATCCCGCGCAAGTTCTCAACCTGGTACTTTACATAGCTCCGCCGGATATATATATATATATATATATATATATATATATATATATAGCGTGCAAAACATATTAAAAATGTTTCAGATTCTCTTATATACTTACCATCTCATTATTCTGCTATATTAGCATCTACATACGGACACACACACGCACGCACACACACACACGCACACACGCACACGCACGCACACACACACACGCACACACACACGCACACACATGCACGCACACGCACACACACACACACGCACACACACATACACGCACACACGCACACGCACACGCACGCACACACACACACGCACACACACACGCACACACATGCACGCACACGCACACACACACGCACACACACACACACACGCACACACACACACACGCACACGCACACACACACACGCACACACGCACACGCACGCACACACACACACGCGCACACACACGCACACACGCACACACAAACACACAGACTACTTTACTCTTCCGTCGTTTTCGATGTATGAGGGCCAAGCAGCTCAGTTCTTAGAACCAACAGCCAGACGACCCGCAAATATTTGATTCTAGTGGTGAAAGCTTGTGCAGAACCAAGCACACTTTTTTGGAAGAGACGAATACAGAGTATGCCACACGGTCCCCAAACGACCCTCCTTCTCCTGGACTGTTCGCCACCCAAAGCTATAGAGCCCAGTCTGTCCTGTTGAATCTGTCTCTTCTTCCCCATAGCTGGGAGTGAAGAGATAAATCCATACATTTGTTATTTTCAAGGACCCATGGCTCAGTAGATAAAGTCGTTAGCTCCAGTGGCAGGACCCAAAGAGTGTGAGTTCAATACCCGGTTAAGGCGGTGGAGAACTTGGAGAGGGGAATTAACAGGAGATAACTGACATCCATTAAAACATGGCACGTGGAACTAAAACAGCCTACCCCAGCGAACGAAACAAACGGTTCAGTTCGACATTCCAACCACCTGAAGAAGGCCGGAGCGTACAACGGCCGAAACGAAGTGATAAATATGGCAACAAAGACGAGGATGATAGTCCGAACAATGTAAATAGTATTTTTAATTTATTTTGTTTAAACCTTATTTTTTATGTAGGAACTCTGTTTTTTTTTATTATTATTAAACAGTATTTTTTATTCGATGAATCTTACCAAAAACATATGCGTCCTCCGGAAGGATTCGAACATGCATCCCATATGGGAAACCGTCATTGGATCTAACGTGACTGTCCGCTCGGCTACATCTGATCCTGACACATCTAAATCTGCTCTGTATCGTAGCATAACGTAAACGAAGACAATTTATTTTTAGGAAATGGATTAAATCCGACATATTTTAAATTTATTTCGTTTAAGCGTTATTTTTGATGGTTACTCATATTTGTTTCTCTGGAAGTCCTACGCGGCCGAACGGTTAGGCTCGTCAGATCCAATGACGCTTCCCCGGAGGACGCATATTTTTCTGACAAGATTTGAATATTTAGGTTGGTAGATATAGTTGGATAAAAAAAAAAACAAAAAACAGTGTTTAAATAAAAAGCAGAACTTCTACTCGAATATGAGTATCCATAAAAAATAACTTTTAAACAAAATAAATTAAAAATAACAGTATATCAGATTGAATCCATTTCCTAAAAAATCATATTTCCCAAGAGTAAATGTAATGAACTCGACTGGAATTCGAACTCGGATCTCTGAGCCTCAGTACAGTACTACACCGTACCCCCTCTTGTTCACGCCTTCCCTCTCTCTCTCTCGAAAGAGAGACAAATAGTGCGTATGCGAGAGAGGGAGAGAAAGAAAATGCAATAATAAACGTCTTCTTGATCATCCAAACAGAAAGAAAAGGATTAATAAATGGAGAGAACCACTTAAATGCCTTGTCATTTCAGAAGAATAGTTGTCAAGGATACATTTTCTTTCTCTCCCCTCACTCCTACCTTTTATTTATCCTTCCTTCCTTCCTTCCTTCCTTCCTTGGTATGACGATAAACTACATCCGCATCCTGGGTAAGACGATAAACTACATCCGGCAGTAAGACCTCTGTTCAGGAGCGTGGAACCACCTCTTAATTGCTGGTGTTCCTAAGTCCACCCTGACCCGGGGTGGTAGCACCTGTTAGGGTCCCAGCTATTGGCAAATAGTTAACCCCGAAACTGAGGTGAAAAGCATTATAAAAGTGTAAAAATAGGTTTTAATACATGCAATACATTTTTGAAAAAAAATATTACCAACAATAAAAATCTTCACGGCATTAAATACCCCATTGACATGTTGATATGCCGTAAACCAAACTAAAGCAAACTAAACCAATCATTCGTTCCTTGTTTGGAGCTTTCCTTCTTCCTCACCATTCTTCGCCCCTCTTCTTTCCATCTTTCCTTTCCTTCTTTTTCTCTTATTTCTTCGTTCTTTTCTTTCTTCCGCCTTCCTCCTTTATTCATCCCTTTCCTTTCTTCTTTCCTTCCTACATTTTTATTTTCTTTTATCTTTACTTTCACTTTCAGTGACTTCCTTCCTTTCTTAACTGCATTTCATTCTCTCTTTATCCTTCCTTCGTTCCTTCCTACTTCTCTTTCCTTCCTTCCTTTCTTAACTACACTTCATAGCTTTCTTTTACCTCTCCATTCCTCCCTTTCTTTCTTTCTTTCTTTCTTTCTTTTCACCCTCCTTTCCTTCCTTTATCTACTTCCTTCCTTCTTTCTTTCCTTCCTTCCTTTCGTAACTTCCTCCTATTTCTCCCTTCCTTATCTTCCTTCTTTTCATTCTTTCCTTCCTCCTTCCCTTCCTTTCTCTTCATATATTCCTTCCTTCCTTCCTTCCTTCCTTCCTTCCTTCCTTCCTTCTCTTTCATGTATTCCTTCCTTCTTTCACTACCTTCTACCTCCCCTTCTTTCGCTTCCTTCTACTCCCCCTTCATTCGCTTTCTTCTACCTCCCCCTTCTTTCGCTTTCTTCTACCTCCCCCTTCATTCACTTTCTTCTACCTCCCCCTTCATTCGCTTCCTTCTACCTCCCCCTTCATTCGCTTTCTTCTACCTCCCCCTTCATTCGCTTTCTTCTACCTCCCCCTTCATTCGCTTCCTTCTACCTCCCCCTTCATTCGCTTCCTTCTACCTCCCGCTTCATTCGCTTTCTTCTACCTCCCCCTTCATTCGCTTCCTTCTACCTCCCCCTTCATTCGCTTTCTTCTACCTCCCCCTTCATTCGCTTTCTTCTACCTCCCCTTCATTCGCTTTCTTCTACCTCCCCCTTCATTCGCTTCCTTCTACCTCCCCCTTCATTCGCTTCCTTCTACCTCCCCTTCTTTCGCTTCCTTCTACCTCCCCCTTCATTCGCTTTCTTCTACCTCCCCCTTCATTCGCTTTCTTCTACCGCCCCCTTCATTCGATTCCTTCTACCTCCCCCTTCATTCGCTTCCTTCTACCTCCCCCTTCATTCGCTTCCTTCTACCTCCCGCTTCATTCGCTTTCTTCTACCTCCCCCTTCTTTCGCTTCCTTCTACCTCCCCCTTCATTCGCTTTCTTCTACCTCCCCCTTCATTCGCTTCCTTCTACCTCCCCCTTCATTCGCTTCCTTCTACCTCCCCCTTCATTCGCTTTCTTCTACCTCCTCCTTCATTCGCTTTCTTCTACCTCCCCCTTCATTCGCTTTCTTCTACCTCCCCCTTCATTCGCTTTCTTCTACCTCTTCCTTCATTCGCTTTCTTCTACCTCCCCCTTCATTCGCTTTCTTCTACCTCCCCCTTCATTCGCTTCCTTCTACCTCCCCCTTCATTTGCTTTCTTCTACCTCCCCCTTCATTCGCTTTCTTCTACCTCCTCCTTCATTCGCTTTCTTCTACCTCTCCCTTCATTCGCTTTCTTCTACCTCCTCCTTCATTCGCTTTCTTCTACCTCCCCCTTCATTCGCTTCCTTCTACCTCCCCCTTCATTCGCTTCCTTCTACCTCCCCCTTCATTCGCTTTCTTCTACCTCCTCCTTCATTCGCTTTCTTCTACCTCCCCCTTCATTCGCTTTCTTCTACCTCCCCCTTCATTCGCTTTCTTCTACCTCCCCCTTCATTCGCTTTCTTCTACCTCCCCCTTCATTCGCTTTCTTCTACCTCTTCCTTCATTCGCTTTCTTCTACCTCCCCCTTCATTCGCTTTCTTCTACCTCCCCCTTCATTCGCTTTCTTCTACCTCCCCCTTCATTCGCTTTCTTCTACCTCCCCCTTCATTCGCTTTCTTCTACCTCCTCCTTCATTCGCTTTCTTCTACCTCCCCCTTCATTCGCTTTCTTCTACCTCCTCCTTCATTCGCTTTCTTCTACCTCCCCCTTCATTCGCTTCCTTCTACCTCCCCCTTCATTCGCTTCCTTCTACCTCCCCCTTCATTGGCTTTCTTCTACCTCCTCCTTCATTCGCTTTCTTCTACCTCCCCCACTTTCGCTTTCTTCTACCTCCCCCTTCATTCGCTTTCTTCTACCTCCCCCTTCATTCGCTTTCTTCTACCTCCCCCTTCATTCGCTTTCTTCTACCTCCTCCTTCATTCGCTTTCTTCTACCTCCCCCTTCATTCGCTTTCTTCTACCTCCCCCTTCATTCGCTTTCTTCTACCTCCTCCTTCATTCGCTTTCTTCTACCTCCCCCTTCATTCGCTTCCTTCTACCTCCCCCTTCATTCGCTTTCTTCTACCTCCCCCTTCATTCGCTTCCTTCTACCTCCCCCTCCATTCGCTTTCTTCTACCTCCCCCTTCATTCGCTTTCTTCTACCTCCTCCTTCATTCGCTTTCTTCTACCTCTTCCTTCAATCGCTTTCTTCTACCTCCCCCTTTATTCGCTTTCTTCTACCTCCCCCTTCATTCGCTTCCTTCTACCTCCCCCTTCATTCGCTTTCTTCTACCTCCCCCTTCATTCGCTTTCTTCTACCTCCCCCTTCATTCGCTTTCTTCTACCTCCCCCTTCATTCGCTTTCTTCTACCTCCCCCTTCATTCGCTTCCTTCTACCTCCCCCTTCATTCGCTTCCTTCTACCTCCCCCTTCATTCGCTTTCTTCTACCTCCCCCTTCATTCGCTTTCTTCTACCTCCTCCTTCATTCGCTTTCTTCTACCTCCCCCTTCATTCGCTTCCTTCTACCTCCCCCTTCATTCGCTTTCTTCTACCTCCCCCTTCATTCGCTTTCTTCTACCTCCTCCTTCATTCGCTTTCTTCTACCTCCCCCTTCATTCGCTTCCTTCTACCTCCCCCTTCATTCGCTTTCTTCTACCTCCCCCTTCATTCGCTTTCTTCTACCTCCCCCTTCATTCGCTTTCTTCTACCTCCCCCTTCATTCGCTTTCTTCTACCTCCCCCTTCATTCGCTTTCTTCTACCTCTTCCTTCATTCGCTTTCTTCTACCTCCCCCTTCATTCGCTTCCTTCTACCTCCCCCTTCATTCGCTTTCTTCTACCTCCCCCTTCATTCGCTTTCTTCTACCTCCCCCTTCATTCGCTTTCTTCTACCTCCCCCTTCATTCGCTTTCTTCTACCTCCTCCTTCATTCGCTTTCTTCTACCTCCCCCTTCATTCGCTTCCTTCTACCTCCCCCTTCATTCGCTTTCTTCTACCTCCTCCTTCATTCGCTTTCTTCTACCTCCCCCACTTTCGCTTTCTTCTACCTCCCCCTTCATTCGCTTTCTTCTACCTCCCGCTTCATTCGCTTCCTTCTACCTCCCCCTTCATTCGCTTTCTTCTACCTCCTCCTTCATTCGCTTTCTTCTACCTCCCCCACTTTCGCTTTCTTCTACCTCCCCCTTCATTCGCTTTCTTCTACCTCCCGCTTCATTCGCTTTCTTCTACCTCCCCCTTCATTCGCTTTCTTCTACCTCCTCCTTCATTCGCTTTCTTCTACCTCCCCCTTCATTCGCTTTCTTCTACCTCCCCCTTCATTCGCTTTCTTCTACCTCCCCCTTCATTCGCTTTCTTCTACCTCCTCCTTCATTCGCTTTCTTCTACCTCCCCCTTCATTCGCTTTCTTCTACCTCCCCCTTCATTCGCTTCCTTCTACCTCCCCCTTCATTCGCTTTCTTCTACCTCCCCCCTTCATTCGCTTTCTTCTACCTCCCCCTTCATTCGCTTCCTTCTACCTCCCCCTTAATTCGCTTTCTTCTACCTCCCCCTTCATTCGCTTTCTTCTACCTCCCCCTTCTTTCGCTTCCTTCTACCTCACCCTTCATTCGCTTCCTTCTACCTCCCCCTTAATTCGCTTTCTTCTACCTCCCCCTTAATTCGCTTTCTTCTACCTCCCCCTTCATTCGCTTTCTTCTACCTCCCCCTTCTTTCGCTTCCTTCTACCTCCCCCTTCTTTCGCTTTCTTCTACCTCCCCCCTTCATTCGCTTTCTTCTACCTCCCCCCTTCATTCGCTTTCTTCTACCTCCCCCTTCATTCGCTTTCTTCTACCTCCCCCTTCATTCGCTTCCTTCTACCTCCCCCCTTCTTTCGCTTTCTTCTACCTCCCCCTTCATTCGCTTCCTTCTACCTCCCCCTTAATTCGCTTTCTTCTACCTCCCCCTTCATTCGCTTTCTTCTACCTCCCCCTTCATTCGCTTCCTTCTACCTCCCCCTTCATTCGCTTTCTTCTACCTCCTCCTTCATTCGCTTTCTTCTACCTCCCCCTTCATTCGCTTTCTTCTACCTCCTCCTTCATTCGCTGTCTTCTACCTCCCCCTTCATTCGCTTCCTTCTACCTCCCCCTTCATTCGCTTTCTTCTACCTCCCCCTTCATTCGCTTTCTTCTACCTCCTCCTTCATTCGCTTTCTTCTACCTCCCCCTTCATTCGCTTTCTTCTACCTCCCCCTTCATTCGCTTTCTTCTACCTCCTCCTTCATTCGCTTTCTTCTACCTCCCCCTTCATTCGCTTCCTTCTACCTCCCCCTTCATTCGCTTCCTTCTACCTCCCCCTTCTTTCGCTTTCTTCTACCTCCCCCTTCATTCGCTTTCTTCTACCTCTCCCTTCATTCGCTTTCTTCTACCTCCTCCTTCATTCGCTTTCTTCTACCTCCCCCTTCATTCGCTTTCTTCTACCTCCTCCTTCATTCGCTTTCTTCTACCTCCCCCTTCATTCGCTTCCTTCTACCTCCCCCTTCATTCGCTTCCTTCTACCTCCCCCTTCATTCGCTTTCTTCTACCTCCCCCACTTTCGCTTCCTTCTACCTCCCCCTTCATTCGCTTTCTTCTACCTCCCTCTTCATTCGCTTCCTTCTACCTCCCCCTTCATTCGCTTTCTTCTACCTCCCCCTTCATTCGCTTTCTTCTACCTCCCCCTTCATTCGCTTTCTTCTACCTCCTCCTTCATTCGCTTTCTTCTACCTCCCCCTTCATTCGCTTTCTTCTACCTCCCCCTTCATTCGCTTCCTTCTACCTCCCCCTTCATTCGCTTTCTTCTACCTCCCCCTTCATTCGCTTTCTTCTACCTCCCCCTTCATTCGCTTCCTTCTACCTCCCCCTTCATTCGCTTTCTTCTACCTCCCCCCTTCATTCGCTTTCTTCTACCTCCCCCTTCATTCGCTTTCTTCTACCTCCCCCACTTTCGCTTCCTTCTACCTCCCCCTTCATTCGCTTTCTTCTACCTCCCCCTTCATTCGCTTCCTTCTACCTCCCCCTTCATTCGCTTTCTTCTACCTCCCCCTTCATTCGCTTTCTTCTACCTCCTCCTTCATTCGCTTTCTTCTACCTCCCCCTTCATTCGCTTTCTTCTACCTCCTCCTTCATTCGCTGTCTTCTACCTCCCCCTTCATTCGCTTCCTTCTACCTCCCCCTTCATTCGCTTCCTTCTACCTCCTCCTTCATTCGCTGTCTTCTACCTCCCCCTTCATTCGCTTCCTTCTACCTCCCCCTTCATTCGCTTCCTTCTACCTCCCCCTTCATTCGCTTTCTTCTACCTCCCCCCTTCATTCGCTTTCTTCTACCTCCCCCTTCATTCGCTTTCTTCTACCTCCCCCTTCATTCGCTTTCTTCTACCTCCCCCTTCATTCGCTTTCTTCTACCTCCTCCTTCATTCGCTTTCTTCTACCTCCCCCTTCATTCGCTTTCTTCTACCTCCCCCTTCATTCGCTTCCTTCTACCTCCCCCTTCATTCGCTTTCTTCTACCTCCCCCTTCATTCGCTTTCTTCTACCTCCCCCTTCATTCGCTTCCTTCTACCTCCCCCTTCATTCGCTTTCTTCTACCTCCCCCCTTCATTCGCTTTCTTCTACCTCCCCCTTCATTCGCTTTCTTCTACCTCCCCCACTTTCGCTTCCTTCTACCTCCCCCTTCATTCGCTTTCTTCTACCTCCCCCTTCATTCGCTTCCTTCTACCTCCCCCTTCATTCGCTTTCTTCTACCTCCCCCTTCATTCGCTTTCTTCTACCTCCTCCTTCATTCGCTTTCTTCTACCTCCCCCTTCATTCGCTTTCTTCTACCTCCTCCTTCATTCGCTGTCTTCTACCTCCCCCTTCATTCGCTTCCTTCTACCTCCCCCTTCATTCGCTTCCTTCTACCTCCTCCTTCATTCGCTGTCTTCTACCTCCCCCTTCATTCGCTTCCTTCTACCTCCCCCTTCATTCGCTTCCTTCTACCTCCCCCTTCATTCGCTTTCTTCTACCTCCCCCCTTCATTCGCTTTCTTCTACCTCCCCCTTCATTCGCTTCCTTCTACCTCCCCCTTAATTCGCTTTCTTCTACCTCCCCCTTCATTCGCTTTCTTCTACCTCCCCCTTCTTTCGCTTCCTTCTACCTCCCCCTTCTTTCGCTTTCTTCTACCTCCCCCTTCATTCGCTTTCTTCTACCTCCCCCTTCATTCGCTTCTTTCTACCTCCCCCTTCTTTCGCTTCCTTTTACCTCCCCCCACTTTCGCTTCCTTCTTTCTTTCCTTTCTTCCCTCCTTCCTTCTCTTTCGTGACTTCCTTTATTCACTCCCTTTCTTCTACATCTCCATTCTTTCTCTTCCTTCCCTTCTTTTCTTTCATCCTTCCCTCTTCTTTCAATTCCTTCTTTCCTCATATCCCTTTCTTCCTTCCCAAATTAGATTTCAGCCTTCCTTCCTTCCTTCCTTCCTTCCTTCCTTTCATCAATTTCTTAACTAACATCTTCCCCTTCAAACAACCAACATCTTCAGTGCGTTCACATCTTTCTACAATTATTCCGACATAATCTAACTTGCTATTTCTTATCTTATAGTCGACTCCTCTTCATCCCCTTCCAGATTCTCAGCCCCAGGGTACTTGCCCTCGACCCCACTTGCTGGGTTCCTATCGCAGTAAGCCATCTGCACGATGACGCGACACAGATTCGATAATCTCCCGCAACTGAAATTAACTGATCGTTTGAACAAGTGAAAATTATGTTTCCATGGCAAAGTTCTGCCTCGTGTTTGTGGACCACAGTTGACATTCGCCCGCTGGTTTATTGCCTATATTTTCGAAATCTTCTCGCATTCCTCGATTTATTTCTGTTAATTCAGATCT